>JACEFO010001947.1:1800000-2116007 GCA_015342445.1 Digitaria exilis
ATATGATTTTTTACTATTTTTTTAAATAAAACGAACGATCAAACGTGAGGTTAAAAATTCAAACCAAGATTTTGAAACCAGAAAAAGTAGCGAAGATTGGACTCGCACTGTAACGGGACCGTATAACGCGGGATCAGGAGCGGTATCAACTTTGCACTGCACCATATCGGATCACGTTGTGTGACTCGTTTACAACCTAACCTAGCGAAACAAAGGTGTACTAGGTAGCTTTGGAGCCGCCATATCGGATCACATTGTGTGACTGGTTTATTTTATCATCACTTGTCAGGTCGGTAGCTTGTAGCCCAATGGCAACAAGTATAGATGGTAAAGCCGGCTTTGTCGTGAGTCTTTTGTCGGACACACGGTGAAATAAAGTAGCTGACGGCGCGGGGCAGGTGGTAATGGGCGGCTTTTCCATGTGCCCGCTAGTTAGCGCTAGTTAGCCCACGGGAAACATCATTTTAAAAAATAACCGGAAAGAGACACAAATTAATTTTTAGATGCCCCACTGGCAAGTCGCACATTTTCACATAAAATTTGTGTGCTCCAAACTCCATTTTCATTTCCCACATGGCCACATATTATACTATACCAAATGTAAATTGCTTGTTTGAGTCTCTAAACGAATTCAAATGAAAAATTTGATAACTACATAGGTTTATAACTTTTCAATATCTACAAATTTTGTTATGTGAGAGTTTCCCATCCGAGATATTTTATAAAATTTTTGAATTTTAAATTTGAAAAGTACAAACTTAGTTTTTCGTTGACCAGAGGATTTTAGATGAAAAAGTTGTCAACTACAAATATTCCTAAATTATCAAAATCTACAACTTTAGTTATGGAAGCTTCTCCATCCGAGGTTGTTTAAAAAAACTCAAATTTCAAATTTGAGAAATTTACACATACTTTTTGTTGGCAAAATTAATTCAAATTAAAATGAGTTCAACCATAAACTTGAATAACTTCTAAATATCTAAACTTTTATTATGGTCATTTTTTTCATTCGACATTTTTATAGTTACATTGTGCACAAATCTTATAATCCCTTCTCTAATTTCATAAAACTATATGAGAGATATAGATTTTGTGAACAAAATTTCATTTAATTGTTCGAATCAAGATATGACCAATATAAAAGTTATATATCTTGATAAGTTATACAGCTTTGTAGTTCAAAACTTTTAATTTGAATTTATTTGGACCTTCACAATGTGCTTTGGAAATTATCTTTGCGGAGTGTTTCACAAATACACTCGCCAAACACCTTATTTGCCACGTGCCATTGTTTGGCACACATTAAAGGAAGGTATTTGCCGTGTGTCCTTGTTAGGCACATGACAAACAAGGTATTTGTCGTGTGCTTTCCACTGGTACACAACAAAGGCTCCGTATCCGACCGATGCGTGGTCTTTTTCCATGTGTCTAGCACATGACACACAACAAAGACTAACGGTCCTGATGGACGTCCACGTGAGGGCTGATGCTCATGCCTTTGCTGTGTGCCGGTCATATGGCACAGAGCAAAATAGGTGTGTCATGTACTTGGCTATGGGCACATGGCAAACATCTACTACCTCCGTCCCAAAATAGATGTCATTCTCGTTTCCAAGAAAAACAACATCTTTCAACATTAATTAGCTAATTATATGAAAATATATTACTATTTATAATATATCATTAGTATCATTGGATAGATATTTTAATATAGTTTTTTTAAGAAATTTATTATAGATATAAATATTACACATATTTTTCTACAAATCGAGTGAAAGCTAGTAAAGTAACACGTGCACGCATCCCATAACGTCATCCTTTATGGGACGGAGGGAGTAGTTTGCCGTGTGTTTTTTCTTTGCCTTGTGCTTTTTTCTCTAGTATATGGTAAATAGCTTGTTTGTGGTGTGGCTGATAAAAAAGTATATGGTATAGTACCGAGCACACAGCAAACTATGAGTTTTGTAGTGTTAGCAATGCTAGGCTGCAGTCTTCCCGGCGGTGGCTTCCGATCCATCTATCCTCTACAAAAATAATTAAGTTATGTATCTTTCTACCCACTGGATCCGACTCATTTCACTTGTATTGTGATCCACCAACCTCCCACCGCTGGTGTTAATCAATATCAACAATCTGCAAAGTTTGTATGAACATTCTATATATGCTAATTCAGCATTCTTGGAGATCATGTATGTACACCTTTGCTCTCCCACCTCACTCAGATTGTCTCCCGTCTGATGCATTTTTTTTTAACATTTTCCTATATCTGATTCAACACCCACAAAACCTGACTCAGCATTCCTTTTTTTAGGCGAGACTCAACATTTCGTATAATCCAATTCAACAATTTACCAAGATCACGTTTATATGTATGTAACGGTTGTCTTGGGAAGTAAGGTACCGCATCATTATCTCACTTAGCATCTTTTAAAGCACAGATCACAAACAATGGACATGTAGTGTACAAGGGATAGGAAATCCGGTTCTGCTGGGCTCAATGTTCAAAGAAGCAAAAAGTCTGTTCGGGCCCAAAATACTGCGAGGTCGAGGAGGACGGATGCAGTTTGGGCCGATCTGATCTGCGATCCGTGTTGTTTCGCTGCTTGGTAGGCTGCACCCGAGAATTTTCTTTTTGGAATGTGAATTTGTATTTAGTATCCGGTAATTTATACCCAGCATCGATTTCAGATCTTTTTTCACCTTTGTTTTAGCGAGATTTCAGATTAACTAGACCAAACAGAATTTTTTTCCTCATATAAGGTCAGGTAGCCAAGACCCAGACTTCTGGATGAAGATGGAAATTCATCGACTAGCGCTAATATCCTTTCTAATAGCTTCTGTTTATCCAAAATGTAATAACATGTTATATTCCATACTACTCACTTTCTAGTTCCTTCCAAATTACATGTCATTCTAATTTTTTAAAGAGTCAAAATATCTCGATTGATGAATTTATACAATAAAGTATTACTCTCTCTATGCTCCAAATTGTAGGCCATTCTAATTCTTATAAAGTCAAAGTATCTCAAGTTCGACCAAACTTATAAAACAAAGTTCTAACATTCATGATACCAAATAAGTATCATTATATTCTTTATTAAATATGTTTTCATAGTATATCTAATCGGTGCCATAAACCTTTGTAATCCCCTCTATAATCCTGGTCAAACATTAAAAAAAAACTCTCCAAAAAAATTAGAATGACTACTATTTTTTTTAATTTAAAATGAATACTTAAAATAATTTAGAATGGAGGAGTACATTTTAGATTAGATGAAGAAAAGATTACTGGCACCCGCAGTGAGTCAAAGTTTCTCAAGGTTGATTGAATTTATACAATAAAATATTACTCTCTCTGTGTTCCAAATTGCAGGCCATTCTAATTTTCTTATAGAATCAAAGCATTGACCAAATTTATACAAAAATAATTCATGATACCAAATAAGTATCATTGGATTCTCCACTAAATATTTTTTCTTAGTATATCTCATCGGTGCCATAAACCTTTGTAATCCCCACTATAATCCTGGTCAACATAAAAAAATCAATTCTCCAAAAAAATTAGATGACTACTTAAAATAATTTGGAATGGAGGACTACATTTTAGTTTAGATGAAGAAAAGATTACTGGTGCCCGCAGTGAGCACTACCCAACTCCAGTTGAGAACTTGAGATGTGGTCATAGTATCCTACAGAACCTACAATGTAATAATGCATGTGGATTGGATTGGGGATAATCATCAGCAAAAAAAGGTGTTGGATGCAGTGATGTGTTGAACGCTCATTCACATCTCCATGTCTGCAGGGGTACGGCAGCATCAGGATTCAGGGCCAACGCATCTGCAGGCGCCAGCGCCACACTTGCAATGCAATGCATCTAGACTGTCACCAATGTATCCAGATTAGTAGTTGCTTTCGAGGGCTGTGTTCGTTAAAAGAGGAGTAAAAGTACTTTTTTTTCTGGAAAACGTGTTATGTGAGGGGAATAAATAGGAAAGGTGAAAAAAAAATTTTCTAGAAAGCGTGTTATGTGAAGGGGACGAATAGAAACTAAAAAATACTTTTTCCATCTGAACACAGTTTATTTGCCTCCCAGGCCAGCAGCAGCAGAATCCAGTCCTGGCACTGTTCTCACTGGACCTGTCCAACAATCCAACAACCCAGCCATGAACATGCATGCACAGTCCTGGACTCGTGTTTGCTCCCTTGTCCACACTCTGAGATGAGATCAAGCACCAACACACATGTAATCTTGCTTGGGGTGGAGATCAGGAGGATGAGATCGATGACCGTGATGGGCTATCTATCATCCTGGGTTTTCGTATCTCTCTGGATGAGAGGCCATGTGGATGAATATATCCAGTATACACACACTTCAATCATATTTTCTCGTGACACAGACAGCAGGCACGTGTGTACTCTCCATTGTAAAAAAAAGCTCCGGATCCGTCGAGTAGATCGATCTAACGTAGCCCAATGATTGCCCGCTGCATCATGCATCGGTGCTGTAGAAGTATCATTGTTCAGACGATCTTGACATATAGATTGCCCGTATGACAATTGGCAAGGTACAGATCACGCAATTCCATTCCACCTACGACAAATGCTAGAGTTTGTTCAGAGCTTCCGAAACCTAGAGTGGCCGAGTTTCTTCATTCTATCATACGACGACAGGGAGAGGGATCCAAGTCTCACTCTGACTCGAGGTTGTCGCTTGATCGACGAGAGAGTCTGGAATGCATGGTTAAGCTGTCGATCATGAGTCAGATCGATCAGTCTTTCTTTTTGGGGACAGGCCTGACTGAGGGTGCGTTTAGTTCCCCAGAAAAAACACTATTCATCCAATTTTTCTCTATTCATCCCATCCTTCCCACTCACAGAACAATATTCATCTACAGTGTATTTTTGGTGATCAGTGTATTTTCGGGGAATCTTTCCCCAATCTAAACACTGTTTGATTGAGCTGCTGTGATTGTGAGTGCCGAGCCATGGTTGGATTGGACACACACATCAGAAAAGTGGGTGGGGGCATGCCTGGCCCGTGCTCAACACCGTTAATAACATGGCCTCTCCAGTCTCACCTCTGTGCACACTGTGCCATCAGTGAGTTCAGAATTCAGATTCAGTGCGCAAACTGCTCATGTGTGTCCTCTGCGGTTACATATTTCTGCAGGATTCAGGAAATCTCTATATGGTTTGAACTTGCATCGATTTGGTCAGAAGATGCAGAGATTGCGAATCCAGGCTTTGGTCGGTTGGACGGTTACAACCACCACCTCCATACAAACGGTCCATGGCGATCGAGATGCCGGAGCCAGCCGACCAATCGTGAAAATATGCTTGTGGATCCACAGATCTACGTAAAGGCTGGCAAAATATTGGCCATTCGAACTTGTGAGCTCGCCTATGAAAGACGCGGAAAGGTTCAAGAATCCTAGACCACCTACACCTACATGAACCTGCGCAGTCTGATGCTGATCTCCAAAATCTGGCGACACAGAACAAGTGTAAAAAAGAAATCCTGCTCGTCCATCATGTGGGCTAGGCCAGTACGCGGCGTGCCCACAAAAACAATGGGGAGATTCCTCTCATCACCAGGGGTTTTTTTACCGAACCGGACGGCCGAACCGCCGCCCGGCGGTAGCGGTAAACCGGTCCGGTTGGACCGGTTACCGCTAGAAACCGGACAAATTCGAATTTTGAATTCAAATTCGGTTTGAGCGGTTAACCGGTCGGTTTGACTGGTTAGCCGGTCGGTTTGACCGGTTAGCCGGTCGGTTTGACCGGTTTCTTTCTTTTTTTTATTTAACTTGTATTTGCCAAAAAAAATATCAAATGAGCAAATATTTGAAAACTTTTTACACCAATAGATTACCCACACCTTGAAGTATTTTTAGAAATTTTTACGATATTTTTCCATTTTTAAATTTAAATTTGAAAATTTTGAATTTCCACCGGTTCAAACCGTCCCGAACCACTACCGGTCCGGGGCGGTTTGGTCGGGAACCGGTCAAACCGGACCGGTTCCCGACAGTAAGGTGAACCCTGCTCATCACAAGGTGGGGGAGTCAGCACCATGTGTCAAAGATCTAAACAACTCAAGGCTCCTTTCCTGGTGTGACAGACTGAAAGTTGCTGATGCATTGCATAGCATACAGTGCATGTAAAGGCAAGAAAGCGTTGTACTTGGTGTTTGTTTAATTTCCTTTTTCTGACACCTCAGCTATCTATTATATGGTTTTCTTTTTTTCTTTTTTAAAAAGGAGGCTATACTATACAGTATTTTTTTTCGGTAACTAACCATAATGTATTTGCTACTCTGGCATTGTTTGGAATTAGGACCAAGCAGAGCAGAATAGATTTTCAGGAGGGGACCAAGAAAAAGTGAAGTGAGATAGCCTGAGTACTACTAGATCACAAGTGCAATAATATTATGCTTAAGAGCAAGATTAATGGCGTCGCCGACTGCCGGCGAAATGGCACTGCCAGGTCACCCAACATCGTTATAAATGAGCGCTTGTTTCAGTTATTTTTTATTTGATCCATGCATGCATGCAGTCCGCAATGAGCAGCCATTCGTTGGGAGCCACTGGTTTTCTTGGAAGAAGTGTTTCAGCCGGCTTTGCACTGGCGACTCGCGAAAGGCCCGCTCCATTCTCTCACATATTTTCTCTCCCCTCCAGGTCATTTCCATCCAACGTGGCCTCCTATTTCGCCCGTCCACGTAAACTTATAATACTTGCTCTAAGAAAAGGATTCACAACCTAATGATTGGAAAACGTTAGGAGGCGATAGATATGATGACATCTTACTAATCAAGCGGCATTGGGCTTATTCTTTTTTAAATAGACAGATAGCTAGAAGAGTCTTGTTGATAAGCTTATTAGAATCTCCTTATTGGTATGTATGATGTCTGTCACTTCATAATTAATTAACTGCATGTGAGAAAATAGTAATTATTCGTCAGATGAAGCATCTGGTATTTAATTTCCTAGTTCACAAAAAAAAATTTGATTTCCTAGTCAAACCTAGACACCGACATTGAACGGATAAGAGGGAAAAAAATTAAAGGTTGATTGTCAAAGGATTTTGGTGAAGACTTGAATCAGCCACTGAAGATGTAAAGAACAATATAGTAGCTTGGTCAAAAGGGGAGAGGGGAGCTAGCAGTGAGATGATCCAACATGATCTTGCAGCAGAGGTTTCTTTAGCACTAAATCAGGCGGTTTGACTGACTGATTCTATCCTTCAACTTCACTCCTTCCTATTTTTTTTTTCTGAAACCGTCTGTTAGTTTTCTCATTACTCTGCACTGATACCATAGCAATATAGCATCGCCATATATGCATCAAGGAGAAGCTCTTGAACCAATAATTGCTCTGCTTATCTGCAGCAAGGTTGCATCCAGTGATGATGAACAATATAATTAACGCATCAAATAAACAGGCCTAACCATGACGACGGGCAGTGACCATCACGGCCGTTCATCACTTTATTAGCATACTGATCGTCTCATGTATTGCAGTTCAATTATTGGCGAAGTACAGTACTAAAGTGACGGCTCTTAATCCTAACCTTCTCTATCACTCGAATGTGAGATATCATGAACATATCCGACACCAAATTCGATCGCATTCATCTGTCGCGGCATGGGCTTGCCTCCCAAAATCATTGATGCGTACAGTCCGTGTGCAATTTTTTCAACGTTTCTAGCTAGAGCCGGCTCTACTTTGTAGTAGTTTCTATCCCTCTCTCTTTGTTCAGAGAATAGTTTGGATGCAGAAACTGGTTGGTTCAATCTAGTGTGGCGCCAAACAAATCCAAAAATGATAATAAATTATAGCAAAATTAAGAAAACAATTTAGGGAAAATGCATGAGAGAGGGGGGGGGGGGGCAAAAAGGTCCATTGGGTGGCCCCTAGGCAGTGCCAGCACACCCCAGCATCTTTTTTTATATAAAAAAAAAGAATAAGAGACCCCGGCAGCTTTTAAGCTAAACAAACTCCATGATCACTCCTTTGCATTGGAGTAGCAGCAAAGCAACTCATACTACTCTATCAGTCAGTCAGTCTGTCTGTCCACAGGAAGAGCACAAACGCACGCGCAGGTGCTCAAGAACACAACAATTGTCTGCTCGATTGCTTCCTCCTCCCTCACTCTTTCTCCGTCGATCCTTCCTCGACCGAGAGGCCTGCTAGGAGCTGGTAAGCTTTCTGCTTTCCTACGTGCGACTCATTTCTCCCCACCAAGCCTGGGCTTGATCGAAGTGATCAGCCTGATAAATGACAATGGCATGGAGCTCTTGTCAGCATAGTAGGAACTTTCTTCTATTTTTCAGCCAATTCTTTCTCGAATTGATGGGTTTTTTTTACAGCCATTGCCTGTTTTCTTGAATCCTGACGTTGTTATCATCCTCATCTCTTCTGAAGACACACACTACTTTCTCATACATTTTGTTTCTGTAAAATATATATTACTTGTGTTCTTCTGCTCAAATTTGAGTGACCCTTTTCGTTGATCGTTTATACCCTCGCCATAAAAGTTCAGAAAACAAATCAACTGCTTCTCAGTTCAAGAGAAGCGACAGTTTTCAATCCCTCCAAAAAAAAAAGATGTTTTTTTTTCAGTCATTTATTTCCCAGCCATGCGGTTTCTATTTTTCTCCACTGCAAGTCTGCAAGTGCAACCTGGTAGTAGATTCCAATTCCAGCCTCACTAGCGTCTGCTCCCACGCCGTCGTGCTCGTGCCACCATGCGCCCCATCCCCCATTGCCCCGGCGGCGATTATTCCATTCCCGCTGTCCCCTCCCCTCACTCCCAGGATGCCACTGCCCGTGTGCTCTGCCGGTGTCGCTTGCTCAGCTCTGACCCCGTCTCCCCTGATCCAATCCAACTTGCAGGGGCCCTCGGATTCCTGCGGATGCCAACGCGTGCTTTCTTGGACCCGGAGCCTGGCGAGATTTGCTGAGTACTTCGCCGATCTAGAGAGCGCCCACGACTTGGGTTCCTTCACCGTGGAGCAAGGGGACACCACCGCCTAGATGGATATCTGAAGGTGATGGCCATTGGTCCTTCTTGGTTCTGATTTGGTGGCGGCCCGTGAGGAGAAAAGTGGAGGAGAAGGGTGGAATCTCAGACGTAGAGAGGTGGTTCAGGTTTCTCTTGGCGTGTCAAGATGAAGTACATGAAGCTTGGATCGAAGCCGGATGTCTTTCAGACAGATGGGAACAGCATCAGGTGAAGTATTCGTTACATGCTCTTGTTTAAGTTTCCTGGATATAAAGATGCAAAATGCTTTAGTTCTGAATTTTTAATTTCTCCAATTGTGGGTTTGATTCACTGAAATTCTTGTCTTTGTTGGGGGAATGATAGTTTGTGAGTTAATCTTTGTATGGTCGTTCATTACTGAATCCGTTCAATATTAGATGAAGCTCATGTTTACAACCTAGGAATACTGCAAATGTCAATTGATAAAGTTGCTTGAACAATTTTACCTCTCTACTTCTTAGAAATGATATATCACAGTAACTGAGTTGGCTGCCTCTAAAACATTTGCTCTGAACTTTTGCATTATTTTTTCCACCGGACTATGATTGGCACCAGAAATAGTATCTCTCTGAAAGACTGAAAGTGAGTACTTGTGCTGTCAAGCTGTGGGTCTCATGATGGCACTTAAAAGGCTCCATCTGCACTGATCTCCTTTACAGGGGGCATCGTCTCTGATTCTGTGGCAATGACATCTGTTCTTCAGCTTTCTGTATGCTCACGAGCATGTGCCAATCTCCTGGCCCACCTTTTCTCGTAGTCTGTTTAGTGTTACATCTATCAGATTACAGGGTGTGGTTGATTGATGGCTGTGTGTGGTCCATTTGGAAAACGAAATTCTACAATTTCCCTAGCCTTTTGGGTTTCGATTTGGTGTCAAATCATTTTCCTTGGTCCACTTAGCGGTTTGATTAGGTATGTTATACCTGTCCTGCATGGGGCTACTTTCAGGAATTGCTTTCCTCACTTTATTGATGTGCTCTTGGTACTTTGTTCAGGCTAAAATGACCACTTCTTTTCGTACATGTGGCCAATTTAGTGGCTGGAATTTCATTTCATTTGTCATTCTATCTTTACCCCGTGCATTCATCATCAATGTCTTTTTTTTTTTACTTTTATATTCTGCCTTTTCTCAGTTTACTAATTTTACATGACCCTAATGTTACTCAGGTTTGTTTCAACTGAGCTGGCTACCGATATTGTTATTACTGTTGGGGACGTCAAGTTCTATCTTCACAAGGTAAACAGGCTCAATCTTTTTCTACTTGCAGAGTCTCTTAACAAAACTAAAGATTCAAAGCAGATAAGTCTCAATTTCTTGCATTCTCTTGGAAGAACCTCTGACATGCTTTATTAGTATCAGCTGCGGTTGATCTATATCCAATATTATATTTCTACATGGCATTAATTGAATCAAAACCACTTAGCTCTGTCATTGACTCATTGTAAACATGTGATTGATAAGAGATTTCTTGTTTAAACACACAGTTCCCTCTTTTATCGAAGAGTTCCCGGTTACAAACATTGGTGGCCTCGACAAATGAGGAAAGCAACGATGAAGTGGACATTTCTGATATCCCTGGTGGACCTGCAGCATTTGAAATATGCGCCAAGTTCTGCTATGGTATGATCGTGACACTCAACGCCTACAATGTCCTCGCAGCCCGGTGTGCAGCTGAGTACCTTGAGATGTTCGAGACGATTGACAAGGGAAACCTCATCTACAAGATTGATGTGTTCTTGTCCGCAAGCATATTCAGGACCTGGAAGGACTCCATCATCGTGTTGCAGTCAACAAAATCTCTTCAGCAATGGACAGAGAATCTGAAGGTGATCAACCACTGTGTCGATTCCATCGCCTCCAAGGCTTCCATGGATCCATCAGAGGTTGATTGGTCATACACCTACAACAGGAAGAAGCTTCCATCAGAGAGCGGTCTCGATTCGCACTGGAACGGCGTTAGGAAGCAGCAGACAGTACCTAGAGACTGGTGGGTGGAGGACCTGTGTGACCTTGAGGTGTGCCTGTACAAGAAGGTCATCTTGGCCATCAAGGCCAAGGGGAGGACAAGCAGTGATGTGATTGGTGAAGCGTTGCGAGCCTACGCGTGCCGCCGGCTGTTCAGTTCCCTGGACAATGCCGTCAACAATGGGCTTGACTGCACAAAGCATCGTGCAGCTCTTGAAACCATCACCTCCCTGTTGCCAGCTGAGAAAGGTTCAGTCTCTTGTGGTCTCCTTCTGAAGCTGCTGAGAGCTTCATGCATGCTGGGCTCCAGTGAGACCTACCGCGACGACTTGATCAAGAGAATTGGTACGCAGCTGGATAGAGCTTCCGTCTCTGATCTTTTGATACCTGCAGACTCCAGCGATGACACAATGTACAATGTTGATGTGGTCACAACAATACTGGAGGAGTTCATGCTGCATCACAAAGATGTGATTGAACCAAAGGTGCAGGAAGATGATGACACCATGGATGTATCTGACAACCTGATCACTTCCATCTCCGGCTCTTCGAAGCGGGCTGCTGTCGCGAAGCTGGTGGATGGATATCTCTCTGAGATCGCCAAGGACCCTAGCCTTCCTCTAGAGAAGTTCATCGCGCTCACTGAGTCGGTGCCTCCCACGTCTCGACCTGTGCACGACGCGCTCTACCGCGCCATAGACACTTACCTCAAGGTATGTAGAGTTGTGCTCTGCAATTCTGAATCATAGCTTCCTGTATTTCAGCAGCAAAACAAAAAAAAAATGCTCAGATGCTACATGGTCTGCAAATGCAGGAACATACAGGGCTGTCAAAGAGCGAGAAGAAGCGGCTGTGCGCGCTGATGGACTGCAAGAAGCTGTCCACCGACGCGAGCGCGCACGCCGTGCAGAACGACCGCCTCCCCCTGCGCGTGGTGGTGCAGATTCTCTTCTTCGAGCAGGTCCGGCAATCGTCGGCCGCCGCGCGCTCATTGCTCCTGCCCAGCAGGGAGGATGGCACCTCATGTGGCAGCTCGAGATCAGCGACCACGACGGCGACAGAGGACGAGCAGTGGGCTGGCGTTGTGGGCGTGCCGATGTCGACGTCCGGCGGTGACGCCAGCTCACTCCGGTCGGTGAGCCTCGCGGCCAGCAAGAGAGGTGACGGTGCTGGGGGCAAGAAGAAGGCGAAGGGCGGCGCGGTGGTGCCGGCGCCGGCGAAGAGGGTGCTGGGGAAGCTGTGGTCCGGCAAGGCTAGCAGCGCGGAGAACAGCGGGTCGGATGACACGTCGGAGAGCCCTGCTGGCTCGGTCAACCTGGAGGAGACCAAGTCAACGCCGTCACGTATCACGAGGCACTCTGTGTCATAGACTCATAGGCTCATAGCGAATGTATATTCTTTTTGTTTGGAGTGATGGTTTTGTTGGAATACGACATTTGGATTGGATTTGGCTGACAGAAATACTTTATCAGTGTAATGTATATTTGTCCATTATAATCGCAGGAAAGGTGTAATGTTGGTAATTAGAGACTTATATTGTGTCAGAATCCGTAGCAGCAGGAAAGGTTGGACTATGGTTTCAATTTTAAAATAAAAACTATTCCTTGATAGCCTTTTTCACATTGCTCTGGAACTCTAGGGAATTATATGCTCCATATCATCCGAGGCACATAGCTGAAATTTATTTTTTCCCCCCCAAGGAATACCAAAGGAAAGCTGCATTTTTCCAAGGAAAGCTGATAATCCGTTCACTATCGACTTGTCACTCTTGTGGGAACCATTTTATTTTACAGTTTGTGACAGCCTTGTCGACAATGGTAAGTACGAATGGTTGACTCGTCAAGTAGACTTCCAATTCACTGTAATTTTGAATGGTTGCCCTACTGCCTAGATAGCATTGCGGACAAATCTTAGATTTTTCTGTTTTATTTGGTATTCTTTATGTTTATATATATGTGGCAAATTAAGTCCAAGTTATTAGATTTTTTTACAAAACATTATGAAGTAAGATAAGTACAACTTAGAACAAATTTAAGTCCAAGTATTTTAGGACAATTGGAGACATTTAGTATCCATATTTTTGAACAATGTATTTTATGTGTTATTGGCACGTCCAAATTTTATAATTTGATCGATAAAAATCGTCATTTCTTCCACATCACCATCCAAAGGATTGAGGTCCCCACGCGATCAGAACAAATAAAATCAATCGAGAAAGGAACGTAAATTTTGATGTTGCTCGTGCACTTGTGCCTCTGCAGCATTGTAAGCCCTGGCAGTATTCTGACAGTTACCCTGGCAGTCAGCGTGTAGGTCTTCCGTGTTTGCACGGCCACCCATTGCTCACCCACAAGCTTGAGCTAGCCCAGAATTTTCTTCCTGTATACCGCATATATATATATACATACACCATGGCACCAATGCATCCATGCACATCAGAGACAAGCAGCAGATAGCAGCAAGAACAAAGCTTCAAAAAAATTCATAAAAAAATGGCGCCAGCGACACTGGTGGTGTTCCTCATGATCCTCTGCCTCAGCACTGTCTTAACAACCGCCGCCGCCGGAGCCGGAGGAGCCACAGGGATCCGAATGAAGCTCACCCACGTCGACGCCAAGGGAACCTACACGCCGGAGTAGCGCTTCCGGCGAGCCATCACCTTCACCCGTCAACGCCTCGCCTCCATGCGCGGCGGCGCCACCACCGCCGGCGTGAGCGCGCCGGTGCACTGGGCGACGCAGCAGTACATCGCCGAGTACGTCGTCGGCTCGCCGCCGCAGCGAGCGGAGGCGCTCCTCGACACCGGCAGCGACCTCATCTGGACGCAATCCACGACATGCCTCCGCAAGCTCTGCGCCCGGCAAGACCTCCCCTACTTCAACTCGTCGGCGTCGAGCACCTTCTCGCCGGTGCCGTGCCGCGACGCGTCGTGCGCCGCCGCGAACTCCGTCCACCTCTGCGCCCTCGACGGCAGCTGCGAGTTCCTCGCCAACTACGGCGCCGGCGGCATCATCGGCGCCCTCGCCACCGACGCCTTCGTCTTCGGCTCCGGCGAGCCTGTGACGCTCGCCTTCGGGTGCGTCAGCTTCGTCGAGCTCTCGCCGGGGTCGCTCCACGGCGCGTCGGGGCTCGTCGGCCTCGGCCGTGGCCGCCTCTCCCTCGTCTCCCAGCTCGACGCCAAGAGATTCTCCTACTGCCTCACACCTTACTTCCACAACAATGGCGCGACGAGCCACCTCTTCGTTGGCGCCGGCGCGAGCTTGAGCTCCGGCGGCGGCGTGACGACGTCGTCCATGGCGTTCGTGGAGAGCCCCAAGGACTACCCGTACAGCTCGTTCTACTACCTCCCTTTGATAGGGATCACCGTCGGCGAGACGAGGCTGGCGATCCCGAGCTCGGCGTTCGAGCTCCGGCGAGTCGCCGAGGGGTTCTGGATCGGCGGCGTCGTCATCGACTCCGGCAGCCCATTCACGGCGCTCGCCGACGCCGCGTACCAACCGCTCACCGGCGAGCTCTCCCGGCAGCTCAACGCCAGCCTCGTGGCGCCGCCGGGGGGAGACAGCGGGATGGAGCTGTGCGTGCCGAGGGGAGAGGTGAAGGCGGTGGTGCCGGCGATGGTGTTCCACGTCGCCGGCGGCGCCGACATGGTGGTCCCGCCGGAGAACTACTGGGCGCCGGTGGATAAGTCGACGGCGTGCTTGGCGATCCTTGATGGGTTCGACCAAAATATTATCGGCAACTTTCAGCAGCAGAATTTGCACCTCCTCTTCGACGTTGGTGGTGGCAAGTTTTACTTCCAGACCGCCGACTGCAGTACCCTCTGAAACTATGGACGTGTTTGGTTGGACGATTGTAAGTTGTAACCACGTCTGATACGGAGAGGAAATAGAAAGCAATACATGAGTTTGGTTTCGTAAAGAGGTACCCAATAATCAGATACCGGCCCATTGGTCTCCTATTACGCTCCTAAAAAGACAGAGTTGGATGTAAGAATATTGGATGACTAGTCTTTAAATAAATATGGTGGCCGGATGAAAATAAACTAGTCTTTAAACCTGTTCACTTGAAATAATAATAAAATACACCATTTATGTTTCACTTTAAATGTAGATGGCAAAAAATACACCATCTATTGGTGATTGAGAGTTACTAAGTCTACCATAAAATGTGTCTTGAAATTACATTATTTGGTATTCTGTGTATGTCTATATGTATAGTTTAATGAAAATTAGATCATTAGTGTAACTTTAGAACAAAACTTAGTAAAGTCTTTTAAGACAATTCAAGACATGTGTAGTGTCCAAGTTTTATAAGGTGGTAAAATTGTCAATTGTTATACATCACTGTCCAACGTATTTTTGTGAACATAAATCAGTCGAGAAAGGAACATAAATTCTGGCAGAAATATCATGTGACAGTTACCCTTGGAGTCAACGTGTAGTCAACCGTGTTTGCATAGCCACCCATTGCTCACCCACAAGCTGGTGCCTTCCTCTACACGGATACACCAGCCCATGCATCCATGCACATCATCAGAGATACACACAAGACACTCGAGCAGCAGCAGCGGGCTCGGCAAGAACAAACTCTCAGATCATCGAAAATGGCGCCACCACCGACATTGTTGTTCCTCGTGATCTTGTGCATCATCACCACTGTCGTCTTAACCCACGTCGCCGGCGCCGGGATCCACATGAAGCTCACCCACGTCGACTCCAAGGGTAACTACACCACGGAGGAGCTCTTCCGGCGAGTCATCACCGTCACCCGCAAGCGCGTGGCCTCCATGAGCGCCGCCGCCGCCACCGCCGGCGTGAGCGCGCCGGTGCACTGGGCGACACGTCAGTACATCACCGAGTACCTCGTCGGCGACCCACCACAGCGCGCGGAGGCGCTCATCGACACCGGCAGCGACCTCATCTGGACGCAATCCACGACATGCCTCCGCAAGCTCTGCGCCAAGCAAGACCTCCCCTACTTCAACGCGTCGGCGTCGAGCACCTTCTCCCCCGTGCCGTGCCGCGACGCGTCGTGCGCCGCAAACTACGTGCACCTCTGCGGCCTCGACGGCGGCTGCACGTTCGGTGCCTTCTACGGCGCCGGCACGGTCCTCGGCTTCCTCGGCACCGACGCCTTCGTCTTCGGCTCCGGCGAGGCCACCCTCGCCTTCGGGTGCGTCGGCTTCGTCCAGCTCACGCCTGGTGCCCTCCATGGCGCGTCGGGGCTCATCGGCCTCGGCCGTGGCCGTCTGTCTCTCGTCTGTAACATTATTTGAAGGCTAACAATGCTTAGAGCTTAACTAAACAGGATCACCTAGCCTATACAAGATCACATCTAGCTTAGATCTAATGCGGAAGTAAAAGAAGTTGGGCCCGGCCTTTATACCAGCGGTGGTGTTGTCCATCGCGACGGAGAAGGCCGGAGAGGCGGTGTTCGAGTCAATGTTGAGGGCGACGTCGGGCTTGTAGCGAAGTCTCTCCTTCAGAGACTTCGGTGGGTGACGGCGACCTTCTGGACGCCAACGGGACTGGCCTGCGACGGGAGGAACTCGGGCTTCCAGGTCTTCCAGTGCGTCTGAGTGATCGGTATAGGGTGGAAGGTTCCGGGGAACCTTGGAAAGCGTGAAGGGTACCTTTTGGGTGGTACGGTCTCTTGCTTAAATAGCACTGTAGGCCTGGGGCCGAGCCCTAGGGTTTGTTATCGTTGCCTCACGATCACGGCAACAAAATCGGACTCAGTTGGAGCCGATTCCGAGATATGGGGAATAAGGATACTCCCCCTTATCTCAGGTATGTTTGTTGACCTGACGGTCACAAAATATCCAACATCGTCTCGCGCCAAGAGATTCTCCTACTGCCTCACACCTTACTTCCACAACAATGGCGCGGTGAGCCATCTCTTCGTCGGCGCCGGCGCAAGCTTGAGCTCCGGCGGCGACGGCCCCGTTTCGTCCATGGCGTTCGTGGAGAGCCCCAAGGTGTACCCGTACAGCACGTTCTACTACCTCCCTTTAATGGCGATCTCCATCGCCGGCGTCGAGCTGGCGATCCCGAGCTCGGCGTTCGAGCTCCGGGAGATCGACAAGGGGTACTGGAGTGGAGGCGTCATCGTCGACTCCGGCAGCCCATTCACGACGCTCGTCGACGCCGCGTACCAGCCGCTCGCCGGCGAGCTCTCGCGGCAGCTCAACGCCAGCCTCGTGCCGCCGCCGGAGAACACTGGCAGCGCGGAGCTGTGCGTGGCGAGGGGAGATGTTGACGAGGTGGTGCCGGAGATGGTGTTCCACTTCGCCGGAGGCGCCGACATGGCGGTGCCGCCGGAGAACTACTGGGCGCCGGTGGACAAGTCGACGGCATGCTTGGCGATCGTCCATGGGTACGACCAAAATATTATCGGCAACTTCCAGCAGCAAAATTTGCACCTCCTCTTCGACGTTGGTGGTGGCAAGTTCTCCTTCCAAACCGCCGACTGCAGCACCCTCTGAAACTATGGACGTGTTTGGTACGACAATTGTAACGACGTCTGATTACGGAGGGGGAATAAAAAGTGATACAGGAGTTTGGTCTCCCATTACGCTCCTGTGTTGAAGTATGTCAAGTATTGTGAGTCTTCCCCAAGTCACGTGGCTGATTGTGTAATCTGCTGTATTAGGAATTGTATAAGCGTAGCTTGATTCTTTCCTTTCTTTTGTAACTTGTGTATCAAGATGTAATCTGTACATGCCACGCTGGGGGCTTTTCCCAGCCATATAAACACGCAACCGTGAACCCCAAGGGGTAATCACGTTTCACTCATTGCCACATCCTGAACAGACAAAGAGTTGGATGTACGAATATTGGATGACACAATAGTCTTTAAATAAATGTGGCTGCAGGATGGAAATAAGCCCAAATTACTGTCCTCATGACAAAAGTTTGGACAATCCTCTAAATTATTTTCTTTTAAAATTTTATCCATGCTTTTGTGTCACTGCCATAGTGCCATGTGAACACGAGCATAGTGGGGCCCATGCCCACATACAAGTGACTCAATGGTAAAGGAGCACCTACAGCATGGGCGAGGTTTGAAACATCAAATCAACTGCACAGCAGGGGCGATGCTACAACTCCTTTTATGCCGCAGTGTGTCTGTTCAATGCTTGAAAACTGCCTTGCGAAGTAAGCCCTTTAGCCTCAACTGCAGCTGTCGTCCCACCCACGCATGAAAAAATATACTCTATTCACTTGGGCTAAGCCAAGCACCAAGGAAACTACAGGCGCCGATGCCGAGCTTTTCTGATTGAGCATCGCCTCCCACAGTGTGAAAAACGGTGCTTTGTTTGGAGAGAGAAGATTCAAGCATCGTTTTTTTACTACGTTGTGGCTGCCCTAAGAGGAACCTCTTCAACATAACTTAGCCGGACATGTTTTCACCTTTTTATTATAAAATCATAGAATAGCTTAGATAATTGGCTACCATTTGATATATGATGGTTTTGAGTTTATTTACAAATCGTGATCTTGGATTGGAGATTAATGTGATTAGTTTTTTAAATAAAAAATATAGGTATGTTTTTGAAGTTCTATCTAGCTTACTATTGGCTTTTTTAGGGACATCCAGTTTATTTTATTTTATTTTATTGAGAAAAAATATGTGCTCACGCGTGGTCATGGAAAAAAAACTAATGGTCTTTTAAAAACAAGGGCCAGCCAGCCCATGGGCTGTTAGCCCAACACGAGGAAACCCAAAATCCAAAGCCACCCACCACCCTTCTCGAGCCCAACAAGACTCGCCGTCGCATCGCGCCGCGTCCATGGCGATCCTGGCCGGCCTCGTCGCCGTCCTCTCCGCCCTCCTCGCCGCCGCGCTCCGGCGCCTCCTCCGCCTGCGCCACCAGCCCACGCCCGCCGCGGGGTTCTTCCACCCGTACACCAACGACGGTGGCGGCGGGGAGCGGGTGCTCTGGTGCGCGGTGCGCGCCGTCCAGGAGCTCCGCCCGGGCCTCCCCTGCGCCGTCTTCACCGGCGACGCGGATGCCTCGCCCGACGGCCTCGCCGCACGGGCTCTCGACCGGTTCGGCGTCTCCCTCCTCTGCCCGCCACAGGTAAACGCTGCGGCCTGGTCGATCGGGGTCTGTTCTTCTCAGTGACAAAAATTGGATCTTGGCTGTCGAGCTGTTCGGTGTCATTAAGAGTTACTTTGGTTTAGTTCAAATGACTGATGCTGGTGCGGCTAATTAGTTGTTTCTTGTTGAATATGATGCGGATTACAAAGTGTCTTTCAGTTGTGCATTGCGTGGCTTTGGAAATTGGGACCTGCTCAGTTAGTAACTGACTTACTGACCCATGGACCCTGAATGATACTGGATTGCCTTGGCTGAATTTTTCTTGCATGATAACGCTGCATGAATCTTACTATTCGCTGCTGCCCTGCCTTAAATAGGCTTCTGTAGTTTTGAGTTGGTGATATCTCTTGCAAAATTGTGTGAGGATCACACCTTTTGGGATACCAAGTCTCGATGATGCAGCGCCCTGTCTTGTGGTTGTTTTTAGCTTTTGCAATATGGATTATACCGCACAATTTAACTTGTTTCTATGCAATTTGAACTTTTGGTGCTGTATATGGCCATTGTCTGGCTAGTTCTTTTATATTTTATTGTTGGTCAGATACATCTATGTTAAATGTAAAAATTATGCCTAGGTAGTTGTTAGTCATTTGTTTTGGTGTAGTTTGCTCATGGAAAAAATGTGGTTACATCCCAAGTATGAATACACTGTTTATAAAACTAGAAATCTAGAATCATGTTGAGGCGGAAAAATAATGATTCCAAATCTAGTCAATGGAAGCCTGCTGTACCTTGATTTTTGGATTATAACTGAGTTTCACATCAGTTTCATTGCCTTACAGTATGAGGTTTAAACATCTTCGAGTGCCATTTTAGCATAAAGAGAATGCAGTATATAGTTTTATTAATACCTGGAATGAGGGAAATGATTGTTACTTTCTTTTTTGCTTCATACGAGTTTGTATTGTTGCAAAATTAGAAAATAACTTTCTAGCAGATGTAACATACTGGCACTGTCACTAAATTGTTTCAGTTACATTTTCAGGTTGTTCACTTGAATAAACGAAAGTGGATTGAAGCAAGCACATATCCCCATTTTACAATGATTGGACAAAGTCTTGGTTCAGTTTATCTAGCACGGGAGGCTCTAAACAAATTTACCCCCGAATTCTACTTTGATACGAGTGGCTATGCTTTTACATACCCATTGGCTCGACTATTTGGCTGCAAAGTCATCTCCTACACGCATTACCCTACAATCAGTTGTGATATGATTGGGCGTGTTAAGCAGCGCAATTCTATGTACAATAACAATTCTCGTATCGCTGGAAGGTATGAATAACTTCAGTTCCTCTTATTGGTGAACTAACATATATGTAACTCAGAAAACCACATTGCATTGTTGTATCTGGTAATTCAAAATCCTACAGTACATGTTTTAATGGCAAAAAATGTGTTATAGCTATCCATGCTTGTTCCCCTGAATCTATCCATATGTCGTGTTCTCTTTACTGATACATGTTTCATTCCTACATGAGATATGCTAATTATATGGATTAATTTGATTGTGTAATAAACGATTAAGAACCTTTTTTGGTCTCTTGAAGTGTACTAGTTAATTAAAAATGGATCAACTAAGTCTGGGTCTGGCAATCAAAATGTGTCCTGCAGTTGTCTGCCGTAGCCCGTAGCTGCATATTAGATCTTAATTATCTTTCTTACTCCTCTGTCCTTATGCAATGATATCAACCATGAAAACTAACTGTATACTCTTTTGACTGTAGCATTTGGCTGTCACGATGCAAAATCCTCTACTATACCATATTCAGTTTGTTATACGGTCTGGTGGGTTCATGTGCACATCTTGTGATGGTTAATTCCTCGTGGACGAAATCTCATATTGTCAATATCTGGAAGATCCCAGAGCGTACTAAGAGGGTGTACCCTCCATGCGATACTTCTGCTCTGCAGGTATGTCTGGAGTCTAGCCATCAATGTTGCTATATTTTTGTATCATTCCCAATCATCAATTATTTTGTGATGTATAGTATTATTTCCATGGCAATCTATTTTGTAATTAAATAGAGTCAATTCTATTGTTATTACTTATTAGTTGGTGATGTTTTTTTGCATGAAACAGATGCTTCCCCTGGAAAGGTCAACAACACCACCTGTTCTTATATCAGTTGCACAGTTCCGCCCAGAAAAGGTATGCCAGTTCAATATTATTTCAAGTTGCTAGTACAGCCGTATCGACCATCCACCCACTTCAGAGTAACATGTACTTTATCTTGCTGGTTCACCAGGCCCACGGGCTTCAGCTGGAGGCATTTGCACTTGCTCTTACAAGGCTAGATCCTGACTTTCCTAAGCCAAAGCTTCAATTTGTCGGTAGTTGCCGGAATCAAGAGGATCTGGAAAGACTACAAAAGCTTAAGGACAGAGCCATTGAACTACACATAAATGAGCTTGTTGAGTTCCACAAGGATATCTCTTACATGTATGTGTTCAACCTTATAAAAAATTTCCACACTATGTCTGCTCTTTGCTCAATGGGAAATTAACATGCATGTTCATGTACTTACAGGGACTTGGTACAGCTTCTTGGAGGTGCCATTGCTGGGCTACATTCAATGACAGATGAACATTTTGGAATAGTGGTTGTCGAGTATATGGCAGCTGGAGCTATTCCTATTGGTAAGTTACTGCCTTAGTATCCATTGATCTACAGTTGATATCCTCCACTTCATTCTCCCCAAGGATAGTGTTGGCAGGATGCGTTCCTAGTTCAAAGGGTTTTGTTGCAAGTTGCAATTATTTATTTATTTTTGCTATTTTGCTCTGAACATCAGATCCATATCTGAGTGCACCTGTTCTTGCAATTTCTTTGGGGGGCTAAATACTGAGGGTAATATATATTGTTACAGTCATGAACCAAACACCACTTCAGGAGTGGTTAGACATACATAGGTTTTCTTATGTCACCAAGTAAGAAGATTGGTGGATAAGTCATATCTTTGATAGGCAGTAAACATAACAACAACCCCATTCTTTGTGCAGCTCATAAATCTGCTGGACCAATGATGGACATTGTGCTTGATGAGGACGGCCATCAAACAGGATTTCTAGCTTCCGAGAAAGAAGAATTTGCTAATGCAATTATCAAGGTATTGAGGATGTCAGAGCAAGCAAGGCAAGAAATGGCAGCTGCATCGCGGAAGCGTGCCCAAAGATTTTCAGGGCAGAGATTCCATGAAGATTTCACTGAGGCTGTCCGCCCAATTTTGTTGCCGAGGGAAGCTTGACGAGCTGCTGTTGCCTCTGACGATCTGAAAGAGCTAACAAGTTTTGCAGGATAGAGTGAAGACAGAAAGCTGGATGTTGCTTGCATATTGCACAGGTCAAATTTGGT
The DNA here is from genome assembly GCA_015342445.1 of Digitaria exilis. Taxonomy (NCBI): domain Eukaryota; kingdom Viridiplantae; phylum Streptophyta; class Magnoliopsida; order Poales; family Poaceae; genus Digitaria; species Digitaria exilis. The sequence goes on from JACEFO010001947.1 coordinate 1,822,471, forward strand.
TTGACCTTTTCCTTTATGGATATCACCGATGTATGTGCTTCGTGTACCACTATTGTACAGTAAACAGATACTAAAAATGATATCTTTTAACTTTGTTTGGTGCTATACTTCTAGGGATTAGAAACTTTTGTCACGGATACACTTTTCTGAATCTTTCTAGCACAACTTCAGTTGCCTGTCGAGTTTGTTCATTCAAATTTGAAGTTAATATTTCGAATTTAAATGGCGAGCAAACTCTTGTCATGAACATTGTCTTAAGCAAATTCTCGTGAAATTGCACCACTGACTGGCGGGTCCTCACTGAAGTATTACAGTTGCTCCATCTGCCAATGAATCTTCACTTCTCCTGTATAGTTGTTTCTTTGTTCCCACATAGTTCTTTGTCCTCTCACAAGTCGCAACTGATGAACTTATTTCTTGTGAATAAAACAAATGGGTAAGCAAGTTATCACAAGGGCTTCTGATCTTATCTTGGTGATCAGCCATGCATGTAACAAAAATAACACACAATCTCTAAGCTGATCGACCCATGCAATTCAGCAGATGGGAGCCAAGTCCAGGGAACTCCACAGCAGCACGTCATCACTATCGCCATCGCCGTCGCTCACCTCAGACGACGAGCTCGTCGCCCCCGGCGCGCCGCTGCCGCCAGAACACTCCTCTTGCCCCGCCTTGCCATCCTCTGCTATTTCCGGTGATGGCGCTTGCTCCTGTTGGACTGCATCTTGCTGCTGCTTCTTCCGGCACGCCTCCCTGAGGCCGGAGAGATGATCTCGCACGCCGCCGGCGGCGGCGCCGCCGTGGCGCATCTTGAGGCACTCGGAGACGCCGTTGAGCGCGTAGAGCGACGCCGAGATCTTCCTCTCGTAGTCCATCCTCCTCCTCAGCAGCTCCTGCACGGCCGACTCCGGCTCGCCGCCGCCGTCGCCGGCGACCTCCACCGCGCCACCGAGCTCCGCCGCCACCACCTCGAACGCCGAGCAGACCCCGCCCTCGCACCCCGGCGACGAAGCGTGCTGCTGGTCCATGAACTGGAAGTCCAGCTCCTCTTCTTCTTGCTCCTCCTCCTCAACTTCCTCCTCGTCCTCCTCCTCCATCTCCGGCGAGCTATTGCTATCGCTGCTGCCGCAATCGTAGCTCAAAAAGTCGTCGACTTGGAAGGCACACTCCTCGCCGCCGCCGCCGCCGAACGGATCATCGCAAAACGCGCCGGCCTCCTGCTGCGCCGCGGCGGCGGCGGCGCTGAAGAGCTGCTGGTTGCGGGCCCTGAGCCGCAGAAGCAGCAGATTAGTGACCTTGGAGGGCAGAGCCGGCGTCGTCGTCTCCGGCGGCGGCGGTGGTGGTTGCACGGCGGCGGCGGCGGCAGCGACGGAGGCCGGCGAGGGGCGAGGCCAGAAGTTGGTGCGGGTGTTGGATCCGCGGAGGAGGCAGGCGGCCTCGTCGTAGGCGCGGGCGGCTTCCTCGGCGGTGTCGAAGGTGCCGAGCCACACGCGGATCTTCTGGATGGTGTCCTTTATCTCCGCCACCCACCTCCCCGAAGGCCTCTGCCTCACGCCGACGAACCTCTTCCTCCCCCGCTGCTGCTGCTGCTGCGCCACCGCCGCCCATGCTGCTGCACACGACGCGTCCGGCGGCGGTGGGGAGTTAATAAGCACGTCGTCGTTGCCGACATCGACGGAGCCGGAGGCCTTGCGTTTCCTCACCATGGATGCAATCAATCAATCAATGGAGGTCAGCTTGGAGTGAGGAGATGGATGACGAGGAAGAGCAGTACTACTGAAGTAGAATATATAGGGGAGGGAGGGAGATTGGAGACAAGGGAAGATGAGGAGGCCTTTTTGTTGCTTGCGTAGAATGTTCATGGCAGCTCAATTTGTTGTGTGTAATCTATGTTGTTTGATTGCTATTGTCTTGATTTGTTGCTGATGGTGGGATTAGCATTGTGTAGTTTAATTTGGTGCTCAACAAATGGATTGTGGAGGGAGACAAGGAGATCTAATGAGAGGGATTGGGGATATTTTGTTAATCCATTGACGAGTTGTTATTGTTGCTGCTCAATTCTATTGATATTGGCTTTCTACAAGGAAGCTACTGATATTGGCTTAGATAATTAAGGAGGGTTTAGTTGTGTTGGCCTAGTCATTGACAGGTGGATATGATATGACATGCACGAGACCGTAGTAGTGTAAAAAAGACCAAACTTTTATACTTACAATGTAGCATTTGCGGTTCTTACAGAGGCAGGAAATTGACATGTTCATCTTGAAGATAAGGAGGTCAAAAAAAATAGTGATAAGTAGAATCCAACCCTTGGGTGCCAATAGTATCGCCAAAACATGAAACAAAGGTCATGACTTTTGGATCACTGTTTTGTGGCCTTCCACTGCAAATAGCTACCATGCAATCAGATCAGAACAAGAAAAATATTTAAAAAGTCATTGGAGCTGAGGTCGCAAAGCAAGATTTTTTTTGTCAGCCTCTGTCTCCTATGGTGCTCAGATGTTCAGCAATACCTGTTCATCAATATGAGTATTGCACGTACTCAAAATTCTGAAAATAAACACATGAAGTAGAAAGTAGCATTGCAATTCAAATCGCACATCAAAATACTAAGGCAAGGGTTAAGATATTGTGCCCTTCCAAATTGTAAGTCGTCATTTTGGTATTTATATACACAGTTTTTAGTTTTTATATAGACATACATTGTATATCTAAGTACATTGTACTATGTATTTAAATATGCCAAAACAACTTATAATTTGAATGGATTACTTATTAGCATAGTCATGTTACGATTTAACGTGCTCACAATACACGTCCCAGCAGTTACTATTATTCCCGGAGATGACAGAGGTAAGTCCACAAGTAACCACCAAACCTGTTCTTGATGGGAATCATCTTACGGTCTTAAGCATAGCTGAGGTGATGATTTTCAACGTAGTACCAATTTGATGTCATTATTTTCTGTTATAGTAACCAAGATGTGGGACAAAGAATTGAAAAGGCCTTGAAAGGTACCCCTGCAGCTTACATACGCTTCTGCCTTTGACCTAGTCCTTGATGTCCATATATCACCTTTTGGTGATTAGCTCATGTCTTACGTGCTAATGAAAGCTTTTAGGTTGATGCAAATATGGTCTATGCATTTTATAGTTTGAACTGTGAGCTTGAATTGATAAAAGAAAACTAGCTAGTGTCAGGGTGACGCATCTTGTATCACTACTATTTTTTTAGATGATCTCACTCTATTAACACTAGCATATAAACATATTATGGGTGACTCGGACGGCATTTTTCACCGTCAGTTTTGGAATGACATGCTTTGGTTGAAATATCCATCGCAGGTGAAACTGCAAACCCAAAACTGACTTCGCTGTTCCCGAGGCATGTCTACTGGTAACTATGATGGTAACCAGTGCTTTAGGACATAAACTGCGACGAAATTGACAACCTACGGGTTGAAAAACCATGTTCTACAACTCCTTTCTTATTCCCCTGATTAAACCGGCGTTAACTGTTGTTAGCTGTAACTCGTTTTCATCTACTACGCTTATGTTTGTCATGCATGACGATGACGGTGTACCCAATGCTCCTTTACACGTCCTCCTCCCCATTAAAGATTGCTGCTTAGTCTTTCTATTCTATCGGAAAGATATTGCAAACTAAAGTATCTATGCAGTATATACCTTGATGTCTCTATCACATCTGCATGTTTTTGTACATGTTTATCTGCCATTTTGTGCATCTTGTGGTTGGCCTCATGCTATCATGTATTTACATGTCAGGAGCTGCATGGCTCGAGTTATTGCAAATCGCCTGATTGATCGAGCTGCTATCGTCTATGTATCAGCACAAATGATATTTGATTATGAGGATATATTTGGAAGGGACAGCTGTTTTCCCTTACAATTTGGTTCAAATTTAAACTGAATCCCAAATTTCCTCAAGATATATACCATTGTTTGCTAAACAACTTAGCGTAGCTTGCAATTAACCATATGTTGTGACAAACCACTTAAGTATGCTTTTGGGTTCACTTGCTCAGTTAAAAAGGTGAACACCCTTTCTAACTCCCCCATCCTTTTGGTCCTAGTCATGTCATGCTAGTGAGTACTAGTGAGTAGTGACCATATAGTGTGACAAGGTCAAGCTTAATTTCAACTCTAAAGTAGAAGGGACCCTGAATCTTGGCCAAGAACATACAAGTGAGAAAAGGACTTCCAACACCCAACATTCCGTTCAGGTTTACATCACAATGCCTTTTCATGCTTTATGACCTGGACCAAGAATGTGTCAGGAAATGTGTGCAACTTTTAACGAGTAAATGACAGTGACTTAGACCAAAGCATGTAGCAATAAATTAACAGAGATATGAAATGGATGTGATGGTCTATACTCTATACAAGTTGGCAGAATAATATCACCGATGTATCATAATGCACAACAGCACAAGGATCTTAGTTTCTACACTCTTCCCCAAAGAAAATAGTTAAGAAATCACCTATGAACAAGGAAGACAAATGGCATAATAGCGTTGATTTGTGATGTCTTACATTAACATGGATTTCCGCTTGCCACAGTAGTACGGGTCAGAAAACATCTATATTTCTATGCTTCAAAGAATATCATGGAAGCCAAATGGCGCATGAATGTTGGCAAAGGATGAATGACAGTGCCACAAGCAACATGTTCCATTGAACGATATATATTACCCGTTACATGATAGCATATTACCAAAATAGCAACTTGGTATTAGCTCCAATTGGCAATCATGTATACAGGGAACACACCTTCAAAAATGGTTTTGACTCATATGTTCACATATACCATGTGTTTTCTACAGTTGATAGATCTGTAATTTTCTTGCTGATGAACAAGGTCATTCTGACATCACCTTCTATCATTCTCAGAGGCTCAAGCTATGCAAGCATATCTTTGCCGAATCAAAATTTGTGAGGCATAAACAAAACCAAAGAGAAGACACTTTCAGAGTCAGTGTAACTAGCGCGTCAAATGATCTCAGCATGTACATCACCAGGTAACAACACAATACGGGATTCCAAATTGATGATCGATTCCACACCAGTCAAGAGATTTTGAGAACAGGACTCTTTGATATCGACAGCTACATGTTGATGGAGATGGAGAGTCAGAGCATCAGAGACGCTCCAAGTGGCAAATAATCTCATAGGCTGCATAATGTGAAATCAAGGCAATGTCCGAATGTTCTAGCAGTTAACTGGAATCATAAATGAAGATAATAATAAACTTTTAGGTACACCCCGCGAACCATCCATCACACATGTAGTTTGCAATGCCAACACAACAATAAACGAACAGGAGTTATCAAAGAAAAAACAATGAAGGCACAGTTCATTATTCATCTCTGAGAACTGAGCACAAAATATCTTGTGCAAATATGTACAACAAATTCATCACCAAAAACGAAAAAAATATTGCACAACAGACAACAGTTACAAGTTACAACCATGCTTATAGAAAATCTATGCTTTGGTGTAAAAAAAACAAGTACACCTGTAGCATTGTGGATCTGATCATCAAAATCCAAACAGAAATTCACACCATGGTAGTCAGCTATCATCTACTGTTTATCTGGGGGCTAGATGTTGGCCAAGAGTGGCGTCGTACGTTCATCTGAGTTTGAAGCACGTTGGATAGGTTTCAATGCTGGGTCACGGTACGCTGATACAAGATTGCTGAAGAATTCAAGCATCTCCGGTTTGCTCTGTTCTTCTCTATCTTTCTTTATCAAAGACTGCATGTACAAAAGGTGAAATGTGAAGACATTGCAACGATATAGCCACAAGTGACAACAGAATGACAGTGGGATTATAGTCATCAGTTGGTAAATAGTAAACAGATGAAAAGCAGCAGTGCTGATAAAGAGAACAGAACCACAAATGCATGTGATCCACACCTCTACGAACAAAAGGAAAATGGTACCTCAGTAGAGTAAGCTTCAAAGATAGGCAAAAATCTGTTCCAGCAGAATAAGTTGAACAGAAAGGTCAGCACCGGAAGAGGCAACAACAAACTTGATGCGAGGGGAAGCTTCTTCAACCCAAATACTCCAATAGCAATTGCATGCGTAACCAACAGAGAAAATATTGTTGCGTTGTGCACAATGGGCCAAAATTTTCCTCCAGTATCATACTTCGGCGCATACACATTAAAAAGCTGCATTGTAACATTCAAATTTATAGATTTCACATCATACAATGTCAAACATGTGCAAGATTGCAAAAATCTAGCCAAAATTCTTTAGAAACGGAAACTCTAGCCAAAACAGCTGACAAAAAAAACAAAACTCTGCGTGTTTGCCTAAAAACATGAGTTAGGATCTAGGCTGTGCAACAGTGTGCCATACTGGTAAGAACTGGCTTTCAGGTGCCTCTTCTGAACCTTTCAAGCCATGCCTTCAAGATCTCTCTCCTTGGGTCGAGTTTTTAAAACACATATATTGCTATCCTACTAACATTGCTTGATCAACTACATCATGAAAAGAGCATTTACATTTGTAAGTTGAGGATTAAGTGATTAACTGTACCTAGTCACTAAGAGTATTCTGGTTCTAGAGACCTCCAATGCATGTTTTTCACTAAACATTTAGAAATAACTGTGATAACTTGCACTCATAACTGAAGTAACCAGCCAGAAATTAATAATACCTAAATTCCCTGCCTTTATTATCCAAGCAACCATTGACATTCAAAACTTCATCAAATCAACCAAAAGGATTATTGAAGTTCCATGACTAAAGCTTCAACACATACATGAGTCCATCACTAATTGGTTTAGGTCACCTTGTTGTTTTCAGGAAAGAGGAAAGCAACACAGTTATTATGTGTTACACCTACACATCCTGAAAAGCTAGTCAATCTATGCCTTGCACCCATATTATCAGGATTTCGTAAACATCTCATGATATAACACAGGAAAATCCAGTAAATTCCTACACGGACACAGGAAAATCCAATCATTTTTCAATAGTATTAACACATATCTTTATTTGAGAATTGTCTGCCTTTCAAACTATGAACACAGTGATATTGCAGACTTTTCAAACTTCATGCAGGTTGCACGCCAATAATTTAAGGATCTACAAGAGAAACTTTGTAACAAACTGAGAAAATAAACAACAATGTTCTCACCTGATTACGAAATATGAAGTAGCCAAAGCAGAAATAGACCAATACAAATGGGAGGATTAGGGGGGCTACAATAAAATATGTGAGCCCAATAAGCCCAAACAAGAGAATCCGAGGAATTTCACTATGATAAGGCATCGATGGAGCTTCAGAGTCATCCCTCTTGCAACACTTTGCACACTTTCCCCACAGATGAAAGAAAAGGGCAGCAGTTTGAGTCAGTTCAGATGTTATGCTTGTCCATGATGTCACCACATATGCAATAAAGAAAGAGGCCTACACAGCAAAAAAAAAAAAAAACGATGACAGTTTAGCAGTGTACAATTAATATAGAGACTACTCTGAAGAACTATAATCATGTGTATGTTTCACATTGAAGGACACAGTAGAAATATGTACAGATATAATTTACTTATGCTATGGTCAAGCTTATGTGTTGGTTACTAAGGCTATTATCTTAGGAAACAAAGATGTTATATCAACTTAAGTGTAGCATGTCCACACGGAAGAAAATGCTAATACAATATATAGAGCATAAAAGGGAGAACATGTTCCACAAGTAGTTGTGATAACTTTCAAACACTCCAAAGAAAGGATCAGATATGCATCATGCTACAGTTCATTACGTAACACAAGAAAAGCATGAACTACCTGTGCTGGAACCACAACTGCAAGTTTTTTAGGTATTTCTATTGGATTATAGAATATCTGGATTTGGCCTAAGACTGAACCACTGAGAACATTGGCAAAGAACACAGTCCATATTGTAAACCGAAGCATCTTATTGCAAGCACTTCGCTCAATCCCACTAACAGAAACAAATCCTTGCATAGTCGAAAATAGCTTCATTATTGAGGGAACATAAGATGAAACAAAGTGAAGAATGACACTGGGAAGATATCCTGTAACCAGTTGACTCACAACAGCCCTGCAAGGACAAAACAAAACAGTATCCAGTTGTGATGCTACCTGTAATGCACTAATTATTTTAAACAGTGAGACAGAATCCATTAAGGAACTAACATTTCCAGTATGTTCCTCAAAAAAGGAAACCATTTCTCTATTTGCTCCAGATAGGTGAGTCCTTGAACAAATATCACAACTAGGAGAAAGACAAGTATCAGGAGAAGTGAAGCTACAAAAACTACAAACTTGGCAATCCATCGCTCCATGAAGGATGTAGAAAAGAAAGGCCAATAAACATCATGGGGATCAGGAGCATGCTCAGTTTGCCATTCAGTTGGATTGTCTGACTGCCTAATGTAAATTGCATTTGCAGCACCATAGCGAGTTCTGAATGAGACAAATGCGGCAGCAATTTCCTGAAGAGATATGAAACAACTATAGGTCAAACGATAGCAAAATTTGTGTGCTTGAATACCATGAGCCTCAGAAACAAATATCAATTCAGGATAAAAACTAAGTGCTAGCTAATTTTGGCAAAAAAAAAAAATGCACCTGTCTCCTAATAGCATCTGATTGTTCCAATCTAACATTCTCTTCTACATCCTCCAGCCTTTTCTGGTATTTATCACGAAGATCATTTCTGCCAAATAATCCAAGGAATTTTCTTGGAGCGTCCCCGGAAGACCGATGGACATACTTTAAGTTGCCAAGTTTTGAACAGATATTCTCAGCATCATTCTGGACAGAAATGCAACCAACCATTAAACAAAGTGAAACCAGATACTAAGTTCAGAAAATCACAATGAATAAATTTTGAAGATGATACTGATGTAGAAGTTGAATGAATTAGTGTATACAATATAGCAAAGCAAACAAGCAGTAATTACAGAAGCATACATGAAAAATGGTGCACCAAATAAGGACGACATTAACAAGAAAAAACTTCATGGAATGAACTTTATTTTTCCTTCCACCATCGTATCATTCCTTTGGAGCAATGTGGTATATATGTTACAAATCAGTGAGAATATGAACTACACTATAGTGACTAGAGAATACTTCTCCAACTTAACACAATGTATGAAGGCGCAAACGCTCAGTAAACTTTGGAACAAATCAGTACATATACTGTCCAATATATTGATCATGAGAACACTATTAAACTATACAGTAAGAATGTTGCAAAACTTCTGATTTATTAACTTGAATACCACATATATTCAACACTGAGGAAACATCATGATGAAAACAAAACAGAAACTTTAACTTTGTTGCATCTGCATTGCTATCGTTATAAGAAAAAAGGAAATCAAACCAGTGAATGAAGTCAGAAATTTGAGATTAAATAAAACTAAAACAAAATGCAAGTCTAGTAACCTGATTCTAAAGTTTTTCTCGTGCAATATTCACTGAATAACTCATTATAAATACAGAAGGCATCAATCAATAGACACCCACACCCCATATGAGTATATACAACCATCAGTGACGTAAAGGACAGAAGACATCAGTTCATAAGAAAAAAGTACAAAGTAACAAAAAGAATTGAATCTTACAAGAAGAAGACGAAGCTTGCCAGTTTGATGAACAACTGTGTGTGACAGGTAGGTGGATGGATGATACTCTCTGAAATACTTCTCAACTGCATCACTCACTGAATCACCACTAGATACTGGAATAGCCCGGACAAGAACAGTGAAGTGCTGAGGTAATGGCTTTGAAGTCATAAAATACTCTAACCTCTTGGAAGAGATATATTTGTACTCCTGTAAAACATGGAAAATGTTTACAAAAACATATGGAAGTAACAATAGTGGTAGAATCAAATGGCAGACTCAACAGGTAGGCATTAAGTTAAGAGGTCAATGGCGATGAACTGTACTTATACTCGCAATGTATAGAGTAGCATATCCTTCCCAGGATAAGGAGGCATGCAAAAATGTCTAGCAAATATTAGGTAACCAACAGAAAGCAAAAAAGTTGATTACTCACATGATACAGTAGGTAGCATGTAATTCCTGTAATGATATACACAGCTGAAAAGTGTAGCCACAATCTGCCAACAACATTACCAGAGCTAATGAGTACATTTGCAGGCTCTTGCTAAACGATAAAGACAATTTTGTATACATACACACAAATGCATTAGCATGGAGCACTAAACAGTAAGCAGACACTATGGACTCCATCTAACAATTGCATGTCATCGCACTAGGCTGTAAGTATTTCTAAAGCGTAAAGCCTTTTATTTCTGTCTTTTCGATCCACATTCTCTGCATATGACAAAGCTAGCAGATGGAGGAGTTGGCTCTAGATTTTTCAATGAAACTAGCAACTTAGCATACTTTATCATCAGATGAGCCAATTTAAGATAATTTTGCATCGCTCCTATCAGCAATAGACAAGCAGTGGGGACAAGTAAACTTGCTATCAAATTGAGCATCGTAATTTAACAAATGAACTTTAACACAAGCACAAAGAAGCATTCCATGAAGCTTAAACACCTCAGAACAGAGAGCAACCCCCTGAATCCTAACACCAATTGAGCCAAAAAAAAAAAATAAGGGGCTCAATTGCTAAGGTAGACTAAACAATACACCAGGGAACACTAGCCAAAAACCTATAAACCCCCAATTTGCATCAGATTAAGCAAAGGGAAAGTCCGAATTCCTCACTTGTTGGAGCCGTCCTGGACATTGGAGACGCTGAAGAGATCGATGGACTTGTTGGGCAGGTCGGTGAAGTCGATCTCCTTCAGCTGGTTCCCAAGGAAGTTGACCGGCAGTAGCACCCCGACCCCGAGCACCGCCGCCGCCGCGAAGACCCTGATGCTGCAGAATCCAATCCCAAGCCAGCAGCACGTGAGCACTCCACTGAGCTGGGGAAGCAGAGCATCGAAGGGGAGGACTGAAGACCAGCAAGTAGGGGTGGATTTGGGGTACCTGAAGACGAAGATACGGACGAAGACGACGCCGTCGAGCCCCGCGGCGGCGTGGATGTCCTCCTCGGAGCGGCGCCACGCAGCGGGGAGCCATGGCTCGAGCGGCGCGTAGGGGCGGCGCGGGGCGTAGACCTCGACGTACCCCGGCCTGCGGCGGAGCAGCGAGTAGGCCGCGGCGAGGAGCACGGTGAGGGCCAGGTTGACCCCCACCGACGTGGCGAGCGCCGAGAGGATCATCTCGCCTCACCCGGCGACCGGGAGGCTCCTCCGGCGAGGTGGGGCCCGGTGGTCAGTGGCAGTGGGACAGAGAGGGTAAGGCTTTTGCTCGTGAGCACTCCACTTTACGGCGCGCTCGAGACAAGAGGATCGCGATCGGGAAGAAGACGTTTGGTTGGTAGAACTTGACGCGGGCAGGTGGTGGGCCCATCGTGTCGGTGAGACACGTGGCGCGCGGGCGTGGTGCTGTGGTCAGCGTCGGTTTTATCCGGAAGCTGGGACGCGTGGCCGCTTGTGGGCCCGGATCCAGTGACGTGCACGTACGTGTGCGCGTCGCTGACTGGTGATTCTGGTAGAAAATACGAGCAGAGTGGTGTGGGTATGTATCATCTACTTCACCGGATTTGGTTTCTCCGTTTTTATTTAGAACGTGCGTGTAGCTGTTTCGAGAATTAGTTTTGCATCAAAGACATCAATTGGCGCCCTGTTCGGCTGGCCCAGCCTGGCTGATTCTGGTGGGTGATGAGAGGCTGTCCAGTGGGCCCATTCGGCCAGCCCAGCCAAACCAGCCCATCAGCCCAGCCAAAAGTGAACAGGGCCTGGACCGATGGAACGAAGATCATAGAACACACAAGTCCGTACACTTGCACGGTCAGATTGAGACATCGATACGAGTCAACTCATCACAACTTACAACTTCGGTTGATCGGACTGGGACAACAACACAACCCAACTCATCACATCTTACTACTCTGACCGGTCGAATTGAGCCGAGCACCACAATTTCTTTGTTTTTTGAAAAAAAATTAGACGTCATACTGTTACAATTTTGCAATATATTCTGCTTGTAGATTTGCATTGGAAAAAAGTGGTAAAAAGAAAAACTACTTGCAGTTCATTTAAGCGCTTGTTTTGGAACTAGTGAAACCAGAGGGATTGGAGGGAAATTTAGTTCATTTTAGACTCAGTCCACTCCATCCCACTTCATTCTACTCCTTTCTAAATGAGCTTGAAATATTCCCATCCGGCATAGTGTGTGTTATATGCACTGATCAGGTTCACCCGTAATCTTTTTCTTTATAATGATAATTTTATAAGAAGGTTTTAGAGTTATCGATCGACGTTTGGTAACACCTCTGGCTCTATATATCCAGGCTCAGGACTTTTTTAAGAGAAGTTGAGAAGAAAGCCTATGTACTATGTAGAGATTCAAAAATGGCTATCATTCCAACACATATTCTTACTTTGTAGCTTTATGGCGCAATATTTTCTTTGGTGACTTCACAGTCGATACCTTCACATTCAAAGTAAGAGACCAGAGACCAACCTGTCTTAGAGTCTCATCTCCGATCCCTTTCCATGCACATCTCGATCTGTTGTTACACGTTTCTCTCGCCACACAACGTGCCATCTGCTCATCCAGAGCGTTCATTGTGCCCAGGCATGACGCACGTTTTTATTTACAAACAAAAAGAGCTAGCTGACGGATTGTTGTTCGTTGATAGATCCGGCCACCTTTACTGTCGATTTCATCGCGATTCACGACCTTTAGTTACTTCATTCACATGTAAATTGTCATCCACCAAGACTGTTGATTAATTTCATCTCTTCTTGAAAACCCCCTTAGCTTATATGCCATGATCTTTTATACTGTTCAACACAAGTTTACATGTGTTGTTCTAGAAATGTTCTCCTTTTCACCAAAGTCAGTTTTCACTTTACAGGCCCCACATTGGTTCATTGACCGAATGAAGCTAATGACTGGTTGGACAAAATGTAAGCACACACACACAGTTAAGCTCTTATTCTAATCCAGATGGATCTCGACACATCTCGGAATGCGTAACCACCTAATGCCACATAATTCTTTAGTCCAAATCCCTGACTTTTATACATATTTGGGTACACATAGATCCCATCTCATAAAGTCAATGCTCATCTACAAATAGACCCTGATGCATGTCTGCGAGAGCTAGCTGTGAACATCAGAGCATACATACACCTGATCAGAGATTCAGAGTATAGTATACCATCATGGAGATGATGACTTCAACACCACCCTTGCTCATAACATCTCTTCTTCTTCTCCTCCTCACATGGCTACTCTCGCGCGTGCTCAAGAACGCCGGCGGCAACCATGGCCACCGTAGCATCCCTAGCCCACCGGCGTTCCCCATCATCGGCCACCTCCACCTCCTCAAGAAGCCACTCCACCTCTCCCTCGCCGCTCTCGCCAAGCGCTACGGCGGCGACGCCGCCGGCGTCCTCCTCCTCCGGTTCGGCGCCAAACCTGTCCTCCTCGTCACCTCCCCGTCCATCGCCGACGAGTGCTTCACCGTCCACGACGTCGCCCTCGCGAACCGCCCGGGGCTCGCGTCGCGGCGGCTTCTCACCGACGACTGCCCGTCCATCTCCACCTCCAACTACGGCGAGCTATGGCGCCACCTCCGCCGCCTCGCCACCGTCCACGCCCTCTCCGCCCACCGCCTCGCCGCCACCGCCTCCGCCCGCGACGCCGGCGCGCGCGCCATGGCCGCCAAGCTCTACCGCGCCGGTGAGGCCTCGACCGTCTCCGTCAAGGCCATGGCGTACGAGTTCGTCGCGAATGTTATCATGGCCATGGTCGCCGGCGAGGGCATGGCGGAGGATGAGGTGGTGGGATTCAAGGAGATGACGGAGGCGGGGATCGCGGCGGCGGGTGCGGCGAACCGGTTGGATTTCTTGCCGGAGGTGATGAGGATGATGGATTTCGGGAGGATGGCGAAGAGGCTCGCCGAGGTTGGCAAGGCGCGGCAACAGTTTGGGCAGAGTCTCGTCGACGACTACCGGCGGCGCCACGCTCACGGCGGAGGCAGAGGAGGCTCCGACGAGGAGGGGACGAAGACTCCGGCGAGGACGGTGCTCGGCGATCTCCTCCGGCAGCAGCGAGAAGGGTCGCCGGAGCAGCTCGACGACGTGGTCATCCGCACCGTCTGCTTGGTGAGTCACACTGTCACAGTCACCTCGCTTTAGCTCGTAAAACACGCCAACGACCTGCTGCAAAGCATCGTCGGTTTATGTCTGGCCATTGATGCAGTGTATCGGACGGTATATGGTGGACATATGTGCATGCACGTTAGCCGACGGCGAGAAATTAAATGTAGCTGATGTGTCCCGCACTGGCTTTGCTTAATTCCATTAGCTGAGTGACAGTATACTTCGGCGTTGTTTAGTTGTTGCCAAGTTTAAAACTGAAATGGATGGCATTGTTAACTTTGCTATAGTGTGTGATCTTTTTGACAATGGACAGTTCATACGTTTGCACTCGATCACTATATGTTCAGCTGAACGATTTTATATATGATTTGGACTGCACTAGCTTGGCCTATACACAAGTTGTTGCCATTGTAGTGTCAAAATCATACACTCCAATGCCTGATTTTAAATTACAAGAGTTCAGTAGAACCACCCATGACCTTGTTGATTAATGTTTATTTCTCTTGCTCCAATGAAACTTCTAAATTTATAATGTATGTGGTTCACCTTTTGTACTTTGGCTATCACTATCAGAGCTCAACCAAACCAACACATGCATCTAAGCACTAGTACCACATTAATTAATATAAATTATTCAAGTATGTAATAGAAAACTATCTAAGTACTTACTGAAACACACTCCATCACTATTTGTTCAGTTGAACGATTTGTATATGATTTGGACTGCACTTAGTTGCCATGTGCTAGTGTCAAAATCGTACAGTCCAATACCTGATTTAAAATTACAAGATTTCAGTACAACCACCTATCACCTTTGTTGATTAATGTTTATTTCTTTTGCTCCAGTGAAACTTCTAAATTTACAATGTATGTGGTTGACCTTTTGTACTTTGGCTATCACTATCAGAGCTCAACCAATACATGCACCTAAGCACTAGTACCACATTAATTAGTATATAGTACTATTCAAGTAATCATATACTAATATCTAAGTACCTACTGAAACAGCGGGAGTAGTTATTGAAGTGACTAGTATCTTAATTACTCTAGGTAAAAATTGATTAGTGACGAGCAGCAATGTGTATTATACTATTATTTGTAATTTGATTTTCACCTAAACAATCTTGTGCCACATGCGCAGAGCTTGCTACAAGCAGGAACGGACACATCCTCCAGCACAATCGAGTGGGCAATGGCTCTTCTGCTCAACAACCCAAACATCCTCAAGAAGGCAACAGCCGAGATCCACTCGATCGTCGGCACATCCCGGCTGATCAAAGAATCCGACCTCGCCGGACTCCCCTACCTCCGGAGCATCATAACCGAAACCCTCCGGCTAAAACCTCTAACCCCAAACCATGTCCCTCATGAGGCCTCACGCGACTGCGTGATCGCCGGCCATGTCATCAAGCGTGGAACAATGGTGCTAGTCGACGTGTACTCCATGCAAAGGGATCCCAACATGTGGGAGGACCCGGAGAAGTTCATGCCGGAGAGGTTCATGGATGGGAATAATAAGGTGGTGGATGAAGATGGTAGTAGGTTCATGATGCCGTTTGGGAAGGGGCGGCGGAAATGCCCCGGTGAGGGCCTCGCCTTGAGGACGGTGGGCATGGCGTTGGGGGTAATGGTACAGTGCTTTGAGTGGGAATGTGTTGGAGAAGAGGTGGACCTCAGTGAGGGGTCTGGTCTTACCATGCCCATGGCTGTTCCTCTTGTTGCGCTTTGCCGACCTCGCGCGGAAATGGAGCCATTTCTCAAGATGCTAGAAATGAAGTAGGGTAGTTCTGTTCTTCTTGAAGACCATTTGATGTGTTATTATAAGTCGTCATCTCATCGATGACTTATGTATGTACATATTTGTATCACTTTTCAAATCCTATGTGTATTAGTGTAAATTGTATAGATTCTCTTTCATCCCTGCGACTACGAGTCTTGTTGGAAAACGATTTTTTTTTGGGTGATGGTAAGTCATTCCATGTCCCTCCGTCCCAAATTGTAAGTCATTCCAAGATTCTTGAAGAGTCAAACTCTTTTTATGTTTGACTAAAATTGAATCACAAAAATTTATGGAACCAAATAGATATAGTCTAAAAATATAATTAATAAAAAAGCTAATGGTACTTATTTGGTATCATAAATCTTAGTACTTTGTTATATAAATTTAGTCAAATTTGAGATAGTTTGACTTAAAAAATCTGAAAATGACTTACAATTTGGGACGGAGCGAGTAACATGCCAGGTGGATTTCTTTGCACCAAAAAAACGCTATATATAGTTTTCTTTGCATGAACTCAGCGTAACCCCCTCTGATTTAACATTTCTTGCTTCAGTAGTCAAACTCTCCTGGATTTGTGAACTGAGCCTAGCTCAGCTGGCAAGGGTTCTTGTGGTGGAGCCTGCCCATCCAGGTTCGAGTCCTCGACTCGACAAGGGGTGTCACATTTTCCTGGATTTATTACAGGATTTAACCGGCATTGTTCTTTCAGTGGTAAGTGACGTCCCTGTTGATTGCGAGACGTCCGTGGTGACTTCGTCAGTTTCAAGATCAGCCGGCTCAGTCTCTTAGAGGTGCTCATAGGGGTAGGGTTGCATACATGTATTCATAGGAGTGAGTGTGTGTGCGTTTGTGTGAACGTCTTCAATTGTGTTGTCATTCTCAAAAAATAAAAAAAAAACTCTCCTGGATTTACAATGTGTGTGCATTTGAGTTTTTAGATAGATGTTGGTTATCTCAATACAACAATAATTTACTGTATTTAAATTAGATATATCAACATCCACAGACAATGTATACACGCTCTCTAGCTTTTTTAGAAAATGGAAACTTTTGTTTCCGGCCTCTGCATTGCACACAGCTGGTTTTTGGTGATTATTACAAAAATTCCAGAGCACAGTCTGGCTAGAAAGGCAACAAAATATAAATTAAGGATGGCCGAGTCTATTATTAAATCGCCATCCGTGGGACGCATACAGCTCCAATGCTGTAGTTTCTAAAGAAACGCTCACGTCTTTGATGTGGCCTTGCGCCTCCTCAGGCTGAAGTAGCGACCAATACCTCAGCCAGTATGCCCCTCTGAATAATGCCTGCAAAAATGATGTATACTTTGTATTGTTAAAACAAATATCATTTCTACAGCGCCATATAGCCCAGCACATGGCCGCTGTACCCACTAAGATCACGATACTTTCTCCTTTATTAAAATTGGAGAGCCAATTGCCCGCTATATTCTACTTGTAAGGAATTTAAGTTAATTAATATAGTTATTTGATTAATCTAATTTGTACGTATGTATTTATGTATTCGACATGTTGAAACTTGAAAGCGCGGAGCTTGGTGCAAGGAGCCAGGAGGGACCGTCACGTCCTCTAGTGCTGGTCCACGTTTACTACATGCACTGAGATGCACGAGTGCTTCACCGCGCGCGACACGAGCGCTTCCCTCCTTCCATTCATCACCGAGCAGAGAGCCCCCCTCCTGCATTCTGCAGATGGCAGTTTCAGACATAACAAAAGTTCAGAACAAGACTGTTCAAACAGTTCAGACTAAAGTACTAACCAAACAATTCAGAGTTGTGGGGCAGAGTACTAACCGAGAAAGTGACGTACGTATAAATAGTCAGCTCACCATTTTTGGCTGAAGGCGGAGGCTGTCTCTGCTTCAGATCGATGAAATGAACTGGTTCCTCAACACTTATGTAACCAGCATGCTACAAGTGAAGCTATTGGAGAAGCCACTCATGGAGCCGTGGCAAACGTAGCCGGAGAATGCACGGAGAGCTAGATTACTTTAACCGACCGCACCAGCACAGCATGCGTGGCCGCCGCCGCCACTGCCGCTCAACAGTCGACCCCCACTTCTCAGTCCTCACTCAGTTAAGGTGAGTTTAGTTCACCTAACTTTTCCCAAAAAATACTATTCATCTAACTTTTTCTTATTCACCCCGTTCCTTCCACACACAGAGCACGCTTCTCAACACGATCTACGATGTTTTTCTAGATCTACAGTATTTTTTCTCCCAATCTAAACTCACCCTTAGTCACCTCGCCGCGTGCACGAGCGGCGACGGCAAGCCGGCGGTGCTGCGAGTGGAGCGTCAGACGGCCAGACTGCCGGGGCTCGGTCACGCATCAAGGATCAGACGTCGCCACTTGCAGCCTGCTCCTTCAAGCGAGCCCGCCAGTAGCCTGCATCCTCGTAGCTGGCTAGCTGCTTGCATGCAGCTTGCAAGTGTGCGATGCCTTTTAATTCAATGTTTGGACTTATATGGTGGTTTTTATCATTGACAACTTGATTTGCCTTGTTTTATTTGCTCTGTGCTTAATCCCCACGGGGCTCCGTCGGGGTTCGGGGAACCGACGGAGACAGGGACGGAGCAAGTTTTTTTTGCCCCAATTCCAGTTCGGGGATCGGAGCGGGGATAGGGGACGGCCGCGCCCCGCCCCGTTGCCATTCGTAACTCTAGCCCATATATGCATGTCCCTGGTCCGGCCCATCCTACCATAATTGAATTGAATAATCACGAGTCGCATCTTGTCGCTGTCGCCATCCTGAGATCCTCTCCTCTAAAACAAACAAAAATCAGCCATCCTGCCGCAAACGGAGAAGATAGCAGTCGATCGATATCAGCACACTGTTCGAAAAAACCAACTAATCCAACGGATCAACGTCACGTGTAAGCAAACTGGCCCTCGATGGTAACGATACGACAAGAAAATGGCCAGGCATCAGCGGTCATCTGCCGCAGTTCCCCCCGTTCAAATCGAAGCTGCACAGCTTATTAGCTAATGGCGTCTTGTGCGATCTATTCTTGGCAGAGTCCGTACGCTTGCAAACGCTTGCTCCCCTCCCCCAACGGAATCGTCGTCAACCTCTCGCTCATTTTGATGCTTACCCGAACTCAAGTCTCTGCGCCCCTCGTCACTCTTTACAACTTCACCAACCACGAGAATCGTCGTTGACACTTTCTCGATAAGATCTCTTTCTTCCCCCACGAGCTCTTTCTTGCTCACCATCCTCTCTTCATCTTTTCCCCCACCTAACGCTGCAACTGCAACCCTCTGACGGCAAAGCCACCATCATTTATGACCTCGTCGTTGCCAGCCATGGAAACGGCGGCGATCGGCGACGTCCTCCTGCTTCTCATCGCCATCGCCGTTCCGCTGCTCATCGCTGCTACCATCTGGTCGAGGCGCGTCGACGGCGGCGGCGCGCCGCCGAGCCCGCCGTCGCGGCCACTGATCGGCCACCTCCACCTCCTCCGCAAGCCACCGCTGCACCGCTCCCTCGCCGCCCTCGCCATCGTCTCCGGCTCCGGCGACGGCGGCGCCGCGCCTCTCCTGTCGCTGCGGCTGGGCAGGCGACGCGCTCTGCTCGTGACGTCGCACGCCGCCGCCGAGGAGTGCTTCGCGCAGCGCGACGCGGCGCTGGCTGGCCGGCCGCGCCTCCTCGCCGGCGAGCTCCTCGGGTACGGGTACACGATGGTGGTGTGGGCCCCACACGGCGACCACTGGCGCGCCCTCCGCCGGTTCCTCGCCGGCGAGGTCTTCTCCCCGTCTCGACTCGCCTCCCGCGCCGCCCACCGCCGCGCCGAGGTCGCCAACCTCGTCGCCGGCCTCCTCCTCCTCGACGCCGACGACGCCGTGGCGAAGACGAAGACGAAGACGAGGAAGACGACGCTACGGCCGAGGCTATTCGAGCTGGTGCTCAACGTCATGCTCCGGGCGATCACCGGCGAGCGCGCTCGCCGCGATGACGTGAGCACGTTCCAGGAGATCGTCGAGGAGACGTTCGCGGCGAGCGGCGCGCCCACCGTCGGCGACTTCTTCCCGGCGCTGAGATGGGTCGACCGCCTACGTGGCGTCCACGCGGCGCTACGGCGTCTTCACGCCAGACGCGACGCCTTCGTCGGCGGCCTCGTCGACGACCACCGCCGACGGCGACGCGACGACGCCGGTGATCACCGTGACACGGCGGAGAAGAAAAGCATCATCGACGAGCTCCTGTCTCTGCAAGAAATCGATCCCGATTACTACACTGACACCGTCATCAAAGGCATTGTCTTGGTCAGTAATCCCATTACTCTATTGTAACATGTCGTAATCTACTGATGTCCTTGCTGATCGATGCTATGAGGAATCTGCAGGTACTGCTGACCGCCGGCACCGACACGTCGGCGCTGACAACCGAATGGGCAATGGCGTTACTACTAACAAACCCAGAAGCAATGTCTAAGCTAAGAACCGAGATAGACGCCAACGTCGGCAACACACGACTAGTGGAAGAGTCCGACATCACAAACCTCCCCTACTTGCAAAGCGTGGTGAAGGAGACTCTCCGTCTACGGCCCACCGCGGCGGTGATCCCGGCGCACGAGGCCATGGAGGATTGCACCGTGGGAGGGTATCATGTCCGGCGAGGCACCATGGTCCTCGTGAACGCGTGGGCGATCCATAGGGACCCCAAGGTTTGGGACGCGCCGGAGGAGTTCATGCCGGAGCGGTTCATGAACGCCGGTACGGTGACCGCGGTCACCGCCGCGCCGCCCATGCTGCCGTTTGGGCTTGGAAGGAGACGGTGCCCCGGCGAGGGTCTCGCGATGAGGCTTGTTGGCTTGACGTTGGCGGCGCTCGTGCAGTGCTTTGAGTGGGGTGTTGGTGAAGAAGGTGGCGTGGTTATGGATGAAGGTGTTGGATTGACGATGCCAATGGCCACGCCTTTGTCGGCTGTGTTTAGGCCCCGGGAGTTTGTGAAGAGCATGTTGTTGGGTTCAACATGACGAGGTTGAACAATGAACAGATTTGGATGATAGTAGTGGCGTTAGATTGGTTGGTAATCACTGGACGGAGATTATTCGGTAACCTGTAATTAGTATGCTATTAGTGATCGTAAGAATACATACTAGCTTTATTGGAATATTATCTGTGTGTTTTAAGTGATTAAAAATGTTGTTAGCTTTATCGGATTATTATCCGTGCTTTTAAGTGATATATAAAAAAAAAATGTTGTCAAGAGCATGTTGTTGGCTGAAACATGATTGGATGAACAATGGACAGATTTGGATAATAGTGGTTTTAGATTGGTTGGTAGTCACTGGACTGAGATTATTCGGTAATCCGTAATCAGTATGCTGTTGGTGATGCTAAGAATACAAACTAGCTTTATTGGATTATTATCTGTGTGTGTTTAAGTGATTAAAAATGTTGTTAGCTTTATTGGATTATTATCTGTGTTTCTAAGTGATATAAAAAAATGTTGGTCTTTAAGTTCAGATATTGAAATTATTACAACCAACACACCCCTTAACGATTTTTCCCTCCTCGTCGAAGTGTTGATTTGATGTAGGTAAATTCATACTCCTTGGAAAAGTTGGATTTTTCAACTCAAATACTGAAGAATGATAAACGACCTAATATTGTGTGGTAAGTAATCCATATTATGTTTCAAAAAAATACTCTCCTAATTATTATATAGCTTGGGCGCACGTGATTAGTGACTTCACTTTAGAGATATGTAAATAAATGAAAATAATCTGAAAAATGTATTGCATCTCACAATATATTCGATGAATTACTTTTGATTTCCTGCGTCGCCATTCATCTCACAATATATTCATAAAAGCAAAACGACAAATTTTATCCGGAATGACATATCCTCCGTCCTCTAGTCTAAATCCAGATGGCCATGTTTTCTTTCGTCTTTTTTTTATTAAAAAATGTTTTCTTTGGTCCAAAAAAACTTGTAATAAACTGGGCCATTTATTGGGCAGCAGGCTCGCTCTCTCTTGAAAATTGTTCGTCCCACAGCCCATACCATTTCCTTTGGCCCAGCTCATCTATGAGCGCATCACTTCACACACACATCTCGCTAGCCGCTGTGAGAAAAATTCAACTAGCCTGTCGCCTCCTTCCTCTGGTTCCATCCATTGCTGCCCAGCTGAGCTCTGATTTCACCGCGAGTTCCAACCTTTTTCCTCAGTAGCAATGGCGATTCTCCGTACAATCAAACAACGTGGTCCATTGGTCAACTCTTCATCTTCGCTGACTTCGTGTGTTTGCCTTGGCGAGAGACGTCATCTCTTTCTCTCTTGACTTGATGTCAAGAGAGACGACTTGTAGATAAGATTCATAAGATTCTCCTCTCTTCCTTCCTCGCGCCCTCCTCCCGAATCTCTCCCCCAAACCACGGCGCAACGACCTCCCCAGTGGAGTCTTGCCCAGCCCAATACGTACGCGCCATGGCGAGTGGCGACGCTATCCTGCTTCTCCTTGCCGTCGCAGTCCCCCTACTCATCGCCGCCGCAGTCTCCTCCACGCGTCGCCGCCGCCGGGGGCACGCCGGCAATGCCGCGCCGAGCCCGCCGTCCCACCTACTACTCGGCCACCTCCACCTCCTCCGCAAGCCTCTCCACCGCTCGCTGGCCGCGCTCGCCGCCGTGCACGGCGGCGGGACCCCGGCGCCGCTCCTGTCCCTGCGCCTCGGCACGCGTCGGGCGCTGCTGGTGTCGATGCACGCCGCCGCAGAGGAGTGCTTCACGGCGCAGGACGCCGCGCTGGCGGGCAAGCCGCGGCTGCTCGCCGGGGATCTGCTCGGGTACGGGTACACCACCGTCAGCTGGTCTCCCCACGGCGACCACTGGCGCGCCCTCCGCCGTTTCTTCGCCGTCGAGCTCTTCTCCCCGTCACGCCTCGCCGCCCGCGCCGCCGACCGCCGCGCCGAGGTCGCCGCTCTCGTCGGCGGCCTGCTCCGCCGCTCCCCCGCCGGAGCGGTGGACGACGCGGCGGTGACGCTTCGGCCGAGGCTCTTCGAGCTGGTGCTCAATGTCATGCTGCGGGCGCTCACCGGCGCGCCGGGGCACGGCGGCGATGTCCGCAGGTTCCAGGAGATCGTCGAGGAGAGCTTCAAGGTCACCGGCACGCCCAGCGTTGGGGATTTCTACCCGGCGTTGAGGTGGGTCGACCGCCTGCGCGGCGTCGACGCCGCTCTAATCCGCTTGCAGGCCAGACGGGACGCGTTCGTCGCCGGCCTCGTGCAGGAGAGACGCCGGAGACGACAAGCCGGTGGCCGAGGAGCAGAGTGCGCCATTGACGAGCTCCTGTCTCTACAAGAAATTGATCCCGGGTTCTACACTGAGACTGTGATCAAAGGCATCGTCTTGGTGAGTAATCATTTATCAGTCTGGCACCGAGCCACCGACAAGTTGTCTGGCATACTAGTAACATGGTTGCAGATTCACCAATTCACCATGGTAATGTGATGTATATGCAGATACTGCTCAGTGCCGGCACCGACACATCGGCATTGACAACCGAGTGGGCAATGGCGCAACTGCTGACGCATCCGGAAGCAATGCAGAAGGTGAGAGCTGAGCTAGACACCAACGTTGGCAGATCCAGGCTGGTGGAGGAGTCAGACATCACGAACCTCCCATATTTGCAATGTGTGGTGAAGGAGACCCTCAGGCTCTGTCCTGTTGGTCCGGTCATCCCGGCACACGAAGCCATGGAGGACTGCACCGTCGGTGGGTATCACGTACGGCGTGGCACCATGATCCTTGTGAACGCTTGGCTGATACATCGGGACCCCAAATTGTGGGAGGCGCCGGAAGAGTTCAGACCGGAGCGGTTCTTGGACGCTGGCATGGTGACCGCCGCGGTCACCATGCCCATGCTGCCGTTCGGGCTTGGACGGAGGCGCTGTCCTGGTGAGGGCCTGGCAATGCGCCTTGTTAGCTTGACGTTGGCAGCACTGGTGCAGTGCTTCGATTGGGATGTCGGTGAAGGTGGTTTCATTGACATGTCTGAAGGTGGAGGGCTGTCCATGCCGATGGCAAAGCCGTTGGCAGCAGTCTGCCAACCCCGGGAATTCATCAAGGGTATGCTGTCTGTGTTGGCATCAGAAACTGCACAGATTTCTGAAGGATAAACTGAATTAGGTATCGCTGAAATTAAGCTCATCAGTAAAATGCATAATCAATGTTTTGGCTTATTCCAGTCTCCAGTCTGCCTTTGTTTATGATGGAGTTAAATAAACTGAAGAACCATCAAGGAATCATGGAGCACCTTCGCATAATCAACAGTCTGAAAAATACCAGCTGCAATAAGCAGACAGACTTTACAAGATAAAATACCAAATTCTCCACGTTACCAGGGCATGATGAATGCTTACTGAAACTGACTTCATATCTGAAACCACCAGTGCCTTATGATTCATTGATTGAGGGATAGAGGAATGCATTTGAATTTCTGGTGGTTAAAATTACCTTTCTGCATCAGAGCCTGATCTGATGGTTAACATTACCCTCGTGACTTCTGAAGTTCTGATGATTAATGTTAGCTATCTGAATCTTAAACAATCAGATAATTAACATTAGAAGATCGAAACATGAGTGATTCGCCATATTTCGATTACCCTGTTGATTTTTTATTCAGAAAATATTTCTGTAGTTTCATTTTCCATGTAAGAGATAAAAACCTCAGTCTGCCAGTTACAAATGAAATTTCTGCAGGCAGAAGCAATTTATATTTTGTACAGCATATGGCATACACAATTCACTGAGAAACCCTCTGTACCCGTTTTCTTGACATGAGTTCCATACTTTTACATCTTTACATTTGGTTACTGGAACTCATTGAAGCAGACAAACTGAAGGATATGTCCACACTTGCATTGAGATTCGGTAACGATCCATTATCAACTAGCTTGTAAACAGCTTCCTGTCAAGCCTGGAAGGAGAGCAAGAGACAAAGAGGACATAGCTTTCAGTGTTATATTTTAGAACTTGCCTCGGCTGCAGTATGTTAATGCCAGCAGAGCAGATATTCAGTGTAAAATATTCACTTAGAGAAAATACAATGGTAAACATGATATATTACTAGTATTAAAAATCAGTGTTATATTTTAGAACTTTGGCGTGTCTGCAGTATGTTAATGTCAGCAGAACAGATATTAAGTGTGAAATATTCACTCAGAAAATACAAGAGAAAATATATAATATATTACTAGTATAAAAAAACTTTCAGTGTTATATTTTAGAACGTTGGCGTGTCTGCAGTATGTTAATGTCAGTAGAACAGATATTCAGTGTAAAATATTCACTCAGACAAATACAAGGGTAAACATATTACTGTACTTACTATCCTGAGAGGAAAGGAAAATAAATCTGAAATAACATTTTTTCTGAAGTAGAGTAAGTCCGTGTGTTCTGCATATGAAAAGCAATCTCTGTGTATTAGATTAGCAAGCAATCTCCATACAACATGTAGTCTCCAGTGTTCATATTAGCCAAGAAATCTGCATATGAAAAGCACGAGCACAAACTATCTTGCGACACTAGTCACACTTGACTCAATCATAATTCGCTTTAACAGGTGTAACTACTGCTGAAAATTACTGCCCAACGTCTTTCCGAAGCTTCTGTATCTCTTCTCAACAAACTTCACCTTCAGGTCAATGCCGTATCTAAATGTGGCCAATACAGACATGAGATCCAGTCAGTGACATGGAGGTAGGTTTGATCAAGCCCAGATTTTCTTCCACCCATGTCAACCACTCTGTACTTGGGCGGCACTAACCATGCACCACGTCGCCAGATGACATCTCTTTCTCACCTTTGTTCTACTTCTAGACATGTACGAGGCCTCCTTCAGGATCCATCCATCCTAATGGTGCGGTTGTGGCCAAACATGATCCAAGGAGAGGAGACTTTTATATGACTACATGCATCTACCATCACCAGAGCAATGTCTGATGAGTCAGCAATGCAGCACATGAAATGGCCGACAACAGTATTCAAAGAAGCTCCTAGAAAAAAGAAGTTTTATCCGTCTTTTGGCACAAGGAGATTTGACTGATCCTCCTCATTTGCTCCCTTTAGAAATAGTTGTGCTCATTTATCACATGAACTAGCTTCTGACGTGTCTATTCAGTTTGGAAAAATTTGGCAGTTGCCCTTTCTTTGAAGACAGGAATATCAAAACAGATCAGATTTTTTGCCAATTAGCAATCACTATCACTTTCAGTTACAGTGTACGAGACGATAAGCCAAATGAACACAACATCTGGAGTTAAGATCATGCTGCAAGTTACATGATTGAGGGCAACTTGGTACCTGAACTGACATCAGCGCAGCACTTCCAACAAGGTAAACAAACAAGCGATGTGTTTCCTGTTCAGGACAGAGAAAAAAAGCTATGATCAGGAGCAAAGACAAGGACCTCACCTCAGCTCAAGTAATGATGAAATAAAGAAGCGAAGGAGAGTGGACAAACAAAAGAACAAGATACCACTGGGTCCCTAAGAAATTGTGCTTGAAAATATGCACCTAGATCTGCATATCTGACCGAAAACGACACATGCTGGTACTGCCCCCCGCAGATATGGTTAAGTATGTGGGAGGAAGAGGAACCCTAGGTGCCTCTCCTTTTCTATCTTGATCAAGTTGACTCAGTATCAAATGCATTCCCTATCCGTCCCCAACAAAGCATCTGGGCGGCCGACGTCATAGTCGTCGCACTTGCGCAAACAAAGGAGAGCAAGATGGCAAGAACTCGGCTTCCATCCCATCTCATCTCACCATGAAAGACTACCTAAAAAGTACAGGTGGTCAGCTTCCAATGCACTTGTGACAGCAACAGTCTCCCACTAAAGCAAAAGGGAAATTGATGCCTGATGAGAGTTAGGAGAAAGAACAGCATGTGGCCACAATGCATCTACAGTATACAACTCAATTATTGGATCCCAAGGGGATAACACCGGGCATAAAACAACACTATTGCCCTCACAGCTCCAGCTTTAGTTGTTAGTTCTCTCACTTTATTCGGATCTCAGGGTTATAATATTGATAGGAGAGATCCAGAAAGCATGCTTGTTTTCAGAACACAATCTCTGAATAATCATCGGTAGTCTTGCTGATGCCGCCTGTTGATCTTGATTATTGTGAGTTCTGACCTAACCATGATGCTTTTAGTGCAAGCAATTAGTTTCCAGAAAAGCTAAGCTTTATGTCACCGGAATTCAAAAGGTAGGGAAAAGATTATGCAGAACTGTTCCAACAATGTACATCACACGATACTCAACAGTAGCGCATAAGACAAGGTTGCAGTTGCAGGATTGCCTGTTCTGGCCTAACCTAATAGCCATTCTAGAGTCTGAAACTGTCGGCATTCCTGATGAGACCCACCCCCCAAAACTCCAACAAGATTCATGACTTTGTTAATGGCAAATCGCTTTCCCACACACCCCTGCAGAGTAGCCAAATGGCACCAGTATGAGGCATACTTGCCAATGGGAGAAACTTTGCCCTGAATTGTACTATCACCCCCGTTTTCTTTTGGAAAGTGTGAACCAGGAAATCAAGTCACCATGGCAAGTGGAGAAAAAGATGTATAGATGTTTATATGCATGGGGCCAGATAGGGAAGAAAGAGGAGATAAGCAACTTGATAGATATCCACTAACTCCAGACAAAGTTCTTTACCTCCAGATTCCTCACAAAGGCCTTCCACAAGCCTCAATTATTACTCCCCCAAAAAAATTCCATGCTCCTCCTACCTCGTCCTCCCTTATAAAGGAAACTGCAAACTGCCTCTGATGCACCATCCTTGAGCTGCAACCTAAAGCAAGAACAAAGTTGCAGTCTTTCAGACCCAGAGCAGGAGAGCCCAAGAAAAAAAAAACACTTGCAAGACACAAGGAGATGGAGCAAGGAGACGAGGCTTCATCAGCGAACAAGGAGAGCCCAGAGCCGCAGCAGCAACTTACCATCAACCAAGACGATGGCGCCGCGACATGGCTGAACCTCTCACTCGGTGGGAGCGAGTCGCCGGAGCCAGCAACGACGCCGGCGATCTGCCCCGAGTCCGATCCCTCCGCCGCCAAGCCATCACCGGCGCCGCCGCACAAGGTGTTCTCCTGCAACTTCTGCCTGCGCAAGTTCTTCAGCTCGCAGGCGCTGGGTGGCCACCAGAACGCCCACAAGCGGGAGCGCAGCGCCGCCAAGCGCTCCTACCACGCGCAGCGGATGATCGTGGGTCTGCCGCTGCAGGCGCACGCCGCGCTCATGCACTCCCTCAGAGTCAACCCGGCGTCGTCGGCGATCCAGAAGGTGGCGGCGGCGCCGCCGCCGCCGATCAGGACGGCGGCGAGGTTCCTCGAGGACGGTGTCGCCTGGGGGACGATCACCTGCGAGGAGGCTCCGAGCTCCGCGTGGCCTGGGAGCTTCAGATTGAGAAGCCAACATTCAGAGCATGAGCAAGCGTCAGAACAGAGTAAGATAGACTTGAATCTCAGGCTCTGACCTGACCAGTGCATGTGTTCATCCAAGTTCATCTGCTGAATAAGCAAGCTGGTTTGGAGATGCGAT
Source organism: Digitaria exilis (assembly GCA_015342445.1). Lineage (NCBI taxonomy): Eukaryota > Viridiplantae > Streptophyta > Magnoliopsida > Poales > Poaceae > Digitaria > Digitaria exilis. The sequence continues at coordinate 1,851,041 of JACEFO010001947.1, forward strand.
CAGAGGAGAAACCATATGGTGATGGTGAATTTTGGAGATACTACTATTGTTGTTTTCAAATGTTTGTTAGAATTATTTGATGTGGCGATGCTATGATGTATTTCTGTAGCTGGAAACTGTATTTAGCTCTATTGACACCAGTGAGAAAAACTCATGGATTCTGCACTTGCTAGTTGCTACTAACAGTATATATCATTCATATCCTCATAGGTATTCTTCCATGTTTTTTTTGTTGATTTCTGCTTCAGTTCTCTCAAAAAAAAAATGAGGAAAAGGAATCCAAGTACAATATCTGTGAAGATAATGTATAAATTCGTGTGTCAAAACAATTAAGTAACAGGATAACACACATCACAAATATATAAGACGGTTATAGGGGCAGAAACCACTAAATAAGCAGAAAACTAAGTTAGAAATAGTACAGCATAACAGTAATGTTCATCCAACTTTATTCATGCTAAACATAAACTTAACAGATAGAATATGGAGTCTGAATCCAGGTCGCCATTTTTAGCACAAGGACAACAGAAGGAAGCAACTTGGCTGAATTCGTTGCCTAAACAGACCAGCCAAAGTATCTTGCAAGATTGTGGGTAAAATAAATGCCAAGCATGTTTCAAAGCTTCATACGCACAGTACAAGATCACTGAAATCTCATGGCACCAAGGCACCACCTTTACTGAGACAGGTCTGAAGCAAGTTGTGCCAACTTTGTTATCTTCACAGGGTACAAATTTCAGGCATCTAGCCAACACACCGCTGAGATGTATGTCCAAAACAGGCACTTGCCCATTTGGGCAAACTAACATAGTACACACTATTATCACGCCAATTAATATGGACATTGAATAAGGAGATGTGCTGCAGGGCAACAAACAAATATCCATGATCCATCCGAGACCAGCATCTTGTCTACACATCATGCTTCAAGAACTGCTGATATGCAATTTACCAGTCTTCACTTTCCAATATCCCCATACAATGAGATGCAGGCAGCCATTAAATGTTTAACCATAGTCATGCAGAATCTTTGGCTATACAAACATTAAATTTACAACCATGGTCATGCAGAGTCTTTGGCTATATAGACATTAAATTTACAACCACGGTCATGCAGAATCTGTCTATATACATGTGTTAATGATCTGTTAAATATAAATGACCATACCTCTAGGGTCTCTATTCAACAACAATACCGTTACCATGTTGTCAAGAATAAGCTTAGTGCTTAAGTATAGCGAACATACTGTGAAGAATAAGCTTAGTGCTTAAGTATATCGAACATACTTACTATTGCATACTATGTACTTATGAAAATGTCTAGTTCTGCTCCCAGCATATAAAAGAAGATATTTTGTGCGTGACAGGTAACAGAATTTGTTACTGAAATAAATCAGATGGAAAGGTAACATAGCAAACATTACAAATTTGTGGCCAACAGACCAAGGCATCACGTCCTAAGATATGATACAAAAAATACAATTCACAAAAGAAAAGGATGCCCGGTCTCACTACTTATGACTCAGCATGACTCCTAAATTACCTTCAGCACATAAATAGCTCTCAGCACCCTACTTCGCTGAGTCAAAAGCAACTGTCCCCTATCCCTAAGAGCTCAAGGAGAGCTCAGATTGTTAGGCTTACAGCGGTGTGGTCCAAGACCAGCTACTCAGCTAAGTCTTCAAAATATGACGAAGGGATCACAACAGGAGGAAGCAGCGTCGATACAAATTTGAACTGTTCCAAGAAATTGAAGAATTAGACTATCCTGCAATTATGGCATCAACATTAATGAGGAAGATTACTAGACTTTTGAAGATGCGCATACCTTATGTTGCTTGTACTTGTCTCGAACTGCCAATACTGATGAACATTTCCTGTTGAGCTGCAAGTCATGTATGGCTACAATGCAGTCCTTGAGTTCAGAAACCTTGTAACCTGTCACCTTCTGCATCTTGTTGTTCTAGCATTACACAAAGAAATAGGATAATGAATACAGATATATCCATTGCAATATTTCAGACATCACAAAAATACTTATTGTTGTTATTCCTTACCCAAGGATTGGCATTTGGATCAATGGTCAGCCTAGCAACAAACATAACTGAAGCAGCAACTACAGACGGCAAGAACTGGAGACAGCCATAGTCTAGTAGACTCAGCTCAGCAAGGTAACTGCCCAAGAACTCCATTAACAAGATGGAGCTCTGCAACAAGTATGCCAAGAAACATGAGACAACAATGCACATTGAAAGAAAAAAAAAATACAGTTGAAATACAACAAATTAGAAAGGCCATTAACCTTCTTGTCTTCATGGGCAGATCTAGTGAACCGCCTGGAATCAACAAAACAAAGCACAACCGCGGTGTCAGTTAACCCATCCGCTGAAATGTTCAGAACAAAAGCGAGCAATAGCAGAAATTATGAACTTTTGATTCAGTCAGAGTCCAACCTCAGGAATGTCTTGATGGTAGGATTGCCCAACTCAAACTTAAGCAGCTTGAGTATATCGCCCTCCATCTTGAGAAGCTCCTGCTTGGTGTAGGTGTTGTCAGTGATATAACAGAAGTCCTCCGCATGAGGAGGGCTAATCTCTTCATACTTCCTGCAAGCACACCTAACCAAACTCAATCCCCAAGTCTCCATATAACAGCAGCTAAAGGCGCAATGTGGAGGCAGCCCGCTTACGCAGCGATGAGCATGGCGGCAACACCAAGGAGCTGCAGCTTGTCACGGCCAAGCACATTGTAAGAGAGGAAGCGGTCAATGTAGGAGATGGCCAGGTAGAGCGTGTCGGCGACGAGCTTGTACTCCTCGGCGACCTCCACGAGCCAGTCGACGAGGATGGTCCGCATGTTGGCCGTCACGTCCGACTGCACCGCCTGGATGTAGTCGGATCTCGGCCGCCGCACTGGCTCCACCTGCATCATCCGCAGCACACACCCCACGAATCCAGGAGAGTTAGGCCGCCAGGTGACAGTAACCGAAATGCAGGTAACCGGCGGAAACGCGAGGAATGGGAGAGCGGAGTGGGGTTACCTCGAGGGCGCGGAGGTAGGTGTAGATGTCGGAGGCGTAGGACCCGCAGAGCTGCGGGTCGCCGGTGGCCGCCGCGCGAGGCTCGGGGGAGGAGGAGGCGGAGGAATCCCGGTCGGCCTCGGGCGGGACGACGGCGCGCGGAGGGGAGGTGGACGCGGAGGAGTCGCCGTCGGCGCGGTCGGGTTCCCCGTCGCCGGCCCCCGCGACGACGCGCGGCGGTGACGAGGACGCGCAGCGCTCGGCGTCGTCGTCGCCGTCCTCGGCCACGGGGGCGGGAGCGGGTGCGAGGGCGAGGGTACGGAGGGCCTCCTCCGGGACGGGCTTCCCGCCGCCCCTCGCTGGTTTGACGGGGTGTGACGGCGGCGCGCGGAGGAGAGCGCCGGCGTTGGCCGGGAGCTCCCCGAGCGCCACCCGCTTCTGCTTAGCGGGGGCCCCACCCCCGCCGGTGACGGCTGCCTCGGCCGCGCGGCGCTTGGTGGCGGCACGGGTGAGGCGTGGCACCACGGCCGGCTCGGGAGTCGCGTTCTCCTTGTCGGCCATCGTCGAGCAGGGGGAGGCCTTCCGGATCTGAAACGGGGAGGCGCGGCGGGGAGAGGGGAGGATTTAAAAATTAAAAAGAATTCGGAGGCGTGTGAGGGAGGGTGATTAGGCGGGATAATTGTTGCTGGCAATAAATATTTCCCAAAAATCGCGAGGCGTGGGCCACCACACAAAGCAGTAGCGTCGATGGGCTTTCGGGAGCAGCCCATGCGGCCCAGTAGAGTGGGGAGCCCAGGCCTGGCCCACCCTGGCCCGCTCTTCACACCACACGATGCCGGCCCGGCTGGCTCGGCCGTGCCATTGTTTGTCGGCGAGACGGCGAGGACAATGGAGAAGATCCGGCGAGGCCTCGCCGGGGCATCTATGGGTGGATGGAGGTCAAAGCGTACACGCACGGCCGTAATAAAGTCCTCGACGTAGAGTTGGCACGTGGCAATGGAGAGAAGAAAAGAAAAGGAAAAAAAAAACGGCGTTGAATGTTGTTAATTTGTTGCCTCCAGATTGCACCGCCGAGGAACATGGCACGTGGTGCACGATGCCAATACCCAATATTCTTACCAAGCAAGTGACTGAAATACCTAAATGCACATGGAGGAAAACTAAAGAGGAACATGATCGAGGAGGTGCTCCACACTGTTGTTCACTAGTCAAACAAATGTCGTATGTTCAAATAAACCTCTTAAATAACATGCTACAAACATAGCTCACCAATTCACCTGCCATGTGTTTGGATACCGGGTTGATCCGAGTTGAGACGAGTCGATCCTACATGGATCCATGTTTGGTTGGAGAAGCATCTAGGTTGGGTCGAACCCACAAGGGAATATACCCATCAGATGCGGCTGCGGGCTCTCCCCATCCCACGAAATCGAAGGGCCGGGTCGACCCACTTTGACCCATCAACCTCCGTCTGCGGGCCGTGCAGGCGAGTGAAGGCGGAGCTCGGACGGCGGCATGCACGCGGACGAGCAACGATCGCGCGTGGCGAGCATCGAACGGCGGTGGCGCAGCTCGGACAACGATCATGCGCAGGTAAGCAGCGAATGGTGGCCGCGCGCAGGCGAGCAGCGAGTGCTCGTGGCGGAGCTCGGACGACGACGGCCACGCGTAGGCGCGGGCGAGTGGTAGCATAGCTCAGACGGCGGCCACACACGTGTAGGCAAGCAACAAGCGGCGGCGCAGGTGCTGACGGAGGGCGGTGTAGGCGAAGGGCGCTGGCGGAGCGGCGGTCGGGCATGGCCTGATGGGGAAGAAGATAAGGGAGAGAAAAAAGGGAAAAAATAAAAAGAGAGGATGACAGGTGGGTCCCACGACTGAAAGGTTAAAATGACATTCAACCCACCCATTTTAGCCCTCCAACAAAACAAAAAACTGGGTTGGAGTCAACCCAACCCACTCTATCCCAGAACCAAAAACATGCCAAGAAAACCAAACAGTCATGATTATTTTTAGTGGATGGAATCTTAGGCTGGTAGAGCTTCTATGCTACAAAAGGTATCAAACTTAGGCCTTTAGATCGTCATGGTGACGAATTGCTACGATAAATTTGAATGTTTTGATATGAATTAAGAGTATTAAATGTGGATAAGTAATTAACAAAACCTATTCACAACCCCCAGTGTATTTGCAAGACGAATATATTAAGTCTGGAAGAACATGATTACACATTGCCATGCTACAGTAATAATATCTAATGATGTATCAAGTACGCTTAATAGATCCGTCTCATGATTTTGTGTCCATCCATGTAATTAGTCCTCTTAATCTTTGATTTAAAATTGCTACAGTAAAAACGTCAACATTCTACACCAAACTAAACAAGGCCTCACTCGACGCAGGATCCAACCCCCTTGTTCAGCCTTCACCGTCTGTTTTCAACCCAACACATCTGACAACTGAACCTTGGTCGCTGAACGAAATAGCTATGGATTCTAGGCCAGGCATGATCACACTAAGGGCATGACTTATGGTTTAGCCCGACACGGGCGTTTTGGGAGCCAGCGTGATGGGCGATAAATGCCCAGCGGCAGCATCAGACTGAGCACCAGCAAATCAGCGACACATGCAGCAACACAACAGCCAATCAGAGTACTGCGCGCATGCGTACTCCTCTGCTTCAGGCCGGCGTATCGCCAGCCGCCTGGTGCACATTCTCTCTCCTTTTCTCTCTCTTCCACGACGGACGTTGCCTGCTTTGCGCCAACCGTAATACTTGCTCTGATCCGTCCTTGGCTAGGCAGGATCATACTGGTCTGTCGTTGGTTGCAGAAAAAACACCACATGGTACACCTCCGACATCGAGCGCTCCAAGTAAGCTCTAGAAACCCAACACTTCACTGTCGCTCACTAGAATGCGATGAACACATTGGGAGGCTTTTTTTCCCGATGCGTCCCATCCTTACTGCACAATTGAGAACTACTAGCTTGAGAACTATTGCACGGTCATAGATCATCTTTCTGTAAATGCGCACGTTCTACTTTTGTAGTGTTTCTTTTTTCAAGCTTCAGCCTCTTTGCTCTCCTGCTATCTGGTTCTTTATTTTATTTCCTATGTTACATTGGTGTGTTTCTATATATGAAGAAGGAGCTGGACGGGGGAAGAGCTATAAGCAGGTGGTGTATTGATATAAGCTTTGTGGCAGCAGCTGCAGTGCTTCTCAACCGCCAAGCACTAAAGTCTAGTTTCTTCTGGAGATAGGACAGAAAATCAAGTAGCATTATGACTTTGTCTTGGCTGCATTGTGTACTGCATAGATTGTGTGGTGTGATGGAGAATAGAGCAAAAACATTTAGTTGATAGAATCCCCAATTCAAAGGTTCTTTACCTTGGTGCTCATATCTTAAACTTTTTAACACCTCTCTCATGGTTGAGCTTATTACATTGGTACCCAATTCAAAGGGAGGGAATGGTTAATCCATTTCTAGAATTTTAAGACATAGACCCCTTATTCTTCTAATAGACGCAATCTGTCATTTGCCCAAACTCAAAGATCAATGCAACGTTTACAACATGTGTTTGCATACTTTTCGTGTTGTTGTATTCTTTTTCGTATGCAGTTTCTCATTTGATCTGTATCACACTATTTAAAAATGATTTTAGAGGACACTACAAAATGGGCTCAGAGGCAGACATAAAATCCGTCCGCTTCCGTTAATCCTATGCATTAACGGATGCAGAAATTTTTGCCTAGTAGAATCTTGCCTGGAACGATGGAAGGGCATGTAATGTACTACCTCCGTTTTAAATTATAGGTTATTTTGACTTTTCTAGGCTCATACATAGTGTTTATCTAAGTGCCTAACAAAGACTGTAAACCTAGAACAGCCAAAACGATCTATAAATTGGAATGGAGGAAGTAGTAATGTAATGGCAGGATCGAAACAATGAAAAACAAAGGATCAGATGCATGTGCCCATCTGCCCATATTAGTATGTAATGTGGATGCTAATAAGATTTGAAGTTGGACCCACATTCTGAAAGAGGAAAAAAAACTTGCAACACCATGCAATTCCTCTCTCTCCTCCTCCATCAAACCGTTGCCTCATTGCCAAGGACGTGAGTTGTACCCCTTGTCAACTCTCTAGTTATTTTTGGATTCCTTTTCTCCGACTCAGCCAAATCCTATGTCTTTTGATATTTTCTGAAAAAGGATACATACATGCCTTGAAGTGCTCTCTGTCTCTCGTGGTGTTCAGTTATCGGTTTCTTAGCCGTTGTTTTCAAATGTCAGTCTCCGTGGCGTGTGGACTCGACATATACAACAAGATTATGAGTAGCTCACAAAACAAATTCAGGTGACAGCAAGAAGAAACGTTCTTCTTGCATGGCATGTGCAAGCATGTGCATCATGCCAATATACTAGAGACTGAAATACCTAATGCACTTATGTTGTGCACATGAAGGAAATTGAATTGAAGAGGAACACGATCGAGGAAGTGCTCAACATTTTTGTTTAGTAGTCAAACAATGTACAAACCTCTCTCATACACACGAGCTTACCAATACACCCGGACTACATAAGGCCATCTGTAGTGGCCGGTGCATGGTCCTATGTGGCAGGAATGAGTTGGATCGTTATCACTGGATTGAATTGATTCATTGAAGAGAGAGAAAGAATCAAACAAAATATTGATCCGATTCATGATGCATCTTGTGAGATGAAACACTTGAGCAAAAGGAGAAGAAAACTAATTGTTTATTTTGCAATGGGTCCATCGATGTGACCTTGTACTAGTAAGAGAAAAATTATGTGACTTGCTGCTAGCGTGGAGAGTATGAGTTGATTCACCAGTAAAGACGCCTAAGGGAACCAAAATGCCATCTGATCTGATTTCGTACAATGATGTACACATAGCCTGGTTGAGCTGCTACACAAAAAAGGTAACATAGGCAATCCCGCAGGATCCAACCACCACACTCGACCTTCACACATCCAATTCAACTTTGGAGCTCTGGAGTGTCAAGTGTCAACTATGGTTGCTGAACCAAACGGCTATATGTTCCAGGTGGGATCAGAATGACTTGTTCCTGGCTGCAGCAAAAACACCACACGGTACATCCTCCGGCACCAAGTGCTCCAGGTACGCCCTAGCAATCCATCACCTGCCATAGCTGAGCAGAATGTGTTGAACGATTTGGGAGCCTTTTCCCAGATGCCTCCCATCCTTACTGCATAACTGAACCTAGACAGACCGTGTAAGTCAAGAGGCTATCATTCTGTAAATGCGTATGCTCTACTATTGTTGTGATTTTTTTTTCCAAGCTCGCTCAGACTCTTTGCTCTTTCTATGGAAGTGTTTACTTCAAAAATCTTTTCAACTTTCCTATTCATCCCTCTCAGAAAACACGCTTCCCAGAAAAGTTTCCCTTCAATTCTCTTCAACTTTCCTATTCATCCCTCTCACAAAACACGCTTTCCAGAAAAAAGTTCTTTTCACCCCAATCCAACTAAACACAGCCTATATATGAAGAAGGAGCTGGACAGGACATGGGAGAAGAGCTACAACCAGGTGGTGTATTGATATAAGAGCAGGACTAATAGCTACGGCGGCACGCCGGCGTCTGGGCCTCCAGCTCATCGAGCGCCTGAGTTAGTGGGTGGCGGGCCCCTCAATTTTTAAATGCACTTTGCAAGCTTAGTTGAGACGTGGAGCCATGGCAGTGGACATGCAAAGAAACAAAGCTAAAAAATACCACGACGCCCGCTCTGAGTCGGCGTCTCGCCAGTCGCCCAATTTTCTCTCGCTCCGGTTTTCTCTCCCCCACGTCAGTTTTTGCTGACATGTCCAAGCATTACGCCGGCTGATGTAGGCTTATTATACTTTCTCTAAGCTTGTGGCAGCAGCTGCAGTGTTTCTCAACCACCAAGCATTGAAGTCTAGTTTGTGGTGGAGATAGAAGGACATAAAATAAAGAGTAAAGCACGTCACCGGTCCTTAAACTTGTTTCGCTGTGTCATCCCGGTCTCTAAACTCACAAATCGACCAGGTAGGTCCTCAAACTTGTTTAGCTGTGCCATCTCGGTCCCTAAACTTTCGAACTACCCGTTTAGGTCCTCAAACTTGTTTACTTGTGTCATTCCGGTCCTTAAACATAATTTCTACTATCATCTGTTTATAGAGTTTGAAACTTAAAATTTAAAATTAAATTTTAGGATAAAAATTACTTTAAACGAACAAAATTTTAACTATAAAGTTGTAGATCATGTCAAGGGCTACAATTTTGGTACAAATTTTGTCTTCATTCGAGTTCATATAAAAAAGTTACGAATAATTTTTTGATATGAAATTTTTATATCGTCATATTTTGACTCATATTAGACTAAAAACTAAGTTTAAGGACCGGGATGACACAAGTGAACAAGTTTGAGGACCTAAACAGGTGGTTTACAAGTTTAGGGACTTGAATGACACAACTGAATAAGTTTGAGGACCTAAACGGTTGATTTGCGAGTTTAGGGACCGGGATGGCACATCAATACAAGTTTAGGGACCGGTGATGTATTTTACTCTAAAATAAATTAACATTACAACTCTGTCTTGGCGGCAGTGTGTACTGCATAGATCGTGTGGTGTACTGGTTTGGTGGAGAATAGAGTAGTACTCCCTCCGTCCCTAAAAGGATGACGTTATAGGATGCGTGCACATGTTACTTTCTCAACTTTGACTTAATTTGTAGAAAATACGTGCAATATTTATCTGTTTAAATAATTTTTTAAAAAAACTAGATTCAAAGATCTATCTAATGATACTAATGATGTGTTATAAATATTGATATTATTTTATGTAAAATTGACCAATGTTGAAAAATGTTGTTTTTCTTGAGAAGCGAGAATGACATCTATTTTGGGACGGAGGGAGTAGAGTTTAGTTGGTAGAATCCTACACAGCTGTAGTTACCGATTTAAAGGTTTCATATTATATTATCTTAAAACTCTTTAACTTCTCATAGTTATTTTTTTCATTGTGATGTATCACCACGCTTCAAACTTGTTGGTTATACTGCATATTCACTGCACATGCTGTAAGATGTAAGTTTACATGTAGTTAAGAAAAGAAAATAATGGTAAGTGTGGAAGCAAAACTTAGTTCAACATGACGATGAGCGAATCGGGTTGCCATGTGATCAATAGAATTACGAACATGGGCCTTGCTACAATACTCCAGCTACCTTCTGAGAGCTAAGAGATTAAAACAAAATCCATCCCTCAACTGAAGAATCGTGTATCTGAATTGAAGCTAACATGTATATACTTATTAATTATTTGGCCACAAGGCAGTTCATTAAGCTGCATGTGTTTTTCCTCATGCTTCCTATTCTAATAGTGCATCTAGAAAGTGAAGAAAGATGAAAATAATGGCATGAAACTCCATTGCTAAGCCTCTCTGTATTTTGCTTTGGCATGGACTTTGTTATATGCTTGCCTTTTGACCTCTGTTCTCTCTTCCCAGTTTCACGATTTGGACGCTTAAGTAAGTAAGAGAAGTGAAACACGTTCGATCACGATTTGTTATATGCTCGCCTTTTGACCTCTGTTCTCCTTCAGTAACACATGTTGGTAGAATGCTCAATTTAAAGGTTGTTTCATTGGGTTCTAACCCGCTGTCTTAAAGGTTTCATACTCCGTTATCTTGAAACCTTTTAACATGTTCTCCTCATGGTTGAACTTCATACTTCTTGGTTACACAGAGTAGTATACACTAGTACAGAACAGGCATATAGTAACATCAACTTGTGTTACAATAGGTCGATAAAAGTGTTACTAAGCCTTTTTGTAACACATCTTTTTAGTGTTCCTAAGCTTGATGTTACTTTAGTCAATTCTGTTGGAACACAAGATATGTGTTCTTTTACATGTAAAAAAAGTGTTACTATTTTGTAACACAATTTTTGGTGTAATGGAGCATATGGCAAGTGTTACAATGATTTTTTTCTGTAACATTTTTTTTATTCTTAGTAACACTTTTACATCTTCTAGTAACATTTGTGTGGATGCATTTTTTTAGTTCTAGTTACACCTCTAGGAACATATGGTTTGTAACACATGCTTTACCTACAGTAACACATCACAAAAATTGGCATATAGTATTATATACTTGCATGTTGGGCATATAATATTGACATGTGATTTTCTAATGGAACAAAACACAATGCACAATCACACATAAACCACAAATTTGAATAATCACATGAAGTCGCATTGATGGTAGGAAGGAAAAATAGTTCTTGTTCACATTGTGTAGCAGTATATTTACACAGCATCCTAGAAAACAAATATACAAATAACAGTGAATAGTAGAGTTTGTACTAGAAGAACTAAAATGCAAACATAAACATGCAGTCTTCTTGAATCTCTTGTTGATCATTCTTGTGCGCATCCAAATATAAGAATTCAAGCGTTGATCATTTCAACCTGCATATATAAAAAAAACTAGTTGTAACATTGATCATTTCAACTTGGCTTGAGAAAGCTAGTTGTAGCATAACATATTCGAAAAGCTAGTGATAACATACACAAACCGAAGGCTAGGCAATTGGAGTTCCTTTGGCATGGGCATCACCAATGGTTTTGTAGCCAGCTATGGGCCTTACTAATGGCTCATCTTTTTCAACAGGATGATTGATACGCACTTTGTAGAATTGTTTTCCTATCTCAACTCCACCAACATCTGCTTTTGGACTAGAGCTCAAAATGGTTGCATAGGCCACAGTTGCCTTATTTCGATAGTTTGCAGTCTTAAGAAGCACTGTGGATCCAACCTGCACAAAATTAACATTATCACCCACTCACTAACATGCAGCAGTACTTGAATAAAGATGAATAATCAAAACAATAACCCTTTGTGTTTTCTCACCTTAATTGGAACAGGCTGCACATATTTTGAACGCTTAGATCTTGCAGCCTTATCATGAGCTGCAACTTGATCTGCCATTGTAGCATCCTGGAGCACTCCTTGTTGATTCTTAGTCATTTGAAATAAGATATGAAATCATATGCTAAAGCATGCCTTGTTTTATGAAAAAATATTGCTTTAGTGAATGGAGAAGTATTATTATTACCTTTCTTTTGTTTCTTATTCTATCTTCACTTGCATTCTGTGTAGATAAACCAAACTGTCGCAGGGAAGCCAATAATTAATATTCTAAAATGAATGAAACAATGTGTGGTTAATATATCATTTTGCAATGCCTCAGCAGGGAGTGGTGTACCTCCTTTTGTCCACAATAATCATTAGTAGAGCACTGTGGGGATCATGGCTCTACTTCTTGATGGGGAAATTCGTTGTGATGAGCATTGCCTTGACACTGGTTGCAACATATATTGAGATATAATCAACTAAGAGCACAGTTCTATCTAAATCACGAGCAACAACATTATAACCTTTACAGTTGGACAAAAATATAGATCCTTTTTCATATTCACATCTATTTTGGTTATAGTAGTACATGGTCATGACTTGAAAGCTGAAAGTTGTGTGCTAGGAGGGTATTTATTACCAACTCATCCCTTTCTATATGGAATGCATTTCCACGGTTTGGTTCAGAACATTGAACTCTCTGCAATTTCATAACAATGTTAATGCCAAGACAGACTATACTAAGTCAAAACATGAACAAAAAAATTACCTTTCTGTTTGAATACACTGCATGATTCTGAATGTTGCCATGATCAGTTGATATGCAATTGGCCTATAAAAGGGTATAGACTTTGAGTATAATTTCGAAAAATAATGGGGGAACCAAGGACAGCTAATGGCCTAACACAAAATAAATAGTGAAACCATGATTACACATACACCTAGTAATATTTTTTTGCAATGGTAAAAGCTATAGTTTTTGGCATATGCGCAGAGCCTGACATGCCTATGCAATTCAGCTGCAAGCCTGCAACCCACTAAATTTATTTAATGGTTCCACCATTGAAATACAAAGCTACAGATAATACTATGGTACCTTTGATGGTTCTTCATCCTTGTCATGTCTCTTCTTGTTTACCAGTTCATCAATACGTTTGTCTTGATTTCGTGCATGCTCTTTTAGTTGCTTTATTTCCTCCAACATATGAGTCTCTACATCAGATGATGATCCATCTATTGTAGCTATGTTAATGTCCTTGAAGTGACGTGTTGTTCGGCCATATACTTGATTTGGAACTGGAAGCAATCCCATGCCATGTACTTGTCCAGGTTTCTCTTTACCTAATACTTGCTGCAATGCATCACCTTCCCATGCAACTCTTCCCTCGCTATTTTGTGCTAATTCTGGTTGTTTATCTATGATATTTTCCAACTGAACCTATAAGTGGAATGTACAGACATAATAGTTCAGTTAGTGAAGCCATAAAACATTATAGTTCCAAACTCTCTCTCTCTCTCTCTGTGTGTGTGTGTGTGTGTGTGTGTGTTGTTGTAGATACCATACCGTAGGATCATTTGCCCCATTGACTCTTTTCCGATGAGTTGCTAGGTAAACCGTTGCTCTGTGTGGTGGTCTTTTTACAGGATCAGCTTGCCTCTAAAAATAGGCCAATAATAGAATTATTAGAAAAAACAGAGACATGTATTTAGACAACAAAAAAGGGCTCACCAAGTCCTCAAACCAACGAGCAAAACTCTTTGGACCCCCTGTGTGCGTTGTCTTCTTCATTTTACGGCTTGTTTTGTTTTTCTCACTAAGATTCTGTAGTATGTAGTGCAGTAAGTTTACAAATGTTGAGCAGTTATATCAAGAAAAATAGAATAGCACAAATAACGGTTAACTTTACCAACCTTTCCTTCGGTTGACTTCCAATATCTTATAATGCCTTTCCATTGATCTTCATCAATGTCACTTGGACAGAGTTTGTACAAAGTTGATCTTTTCTTCTTTGGATTAAATAGGTTCTTTTTTAGTGTTGCCTTGTGCTTCCTCCAATCTCTTCCAATTGATTTTAGTATCCATTTCTCACACGAGCGAGAATACAAAAACTTTGTCTAGAATCAGATTAAGGTAATGAGTTTAGCTATTTCAATAATTTGTCAAAAACCAGATAAGTGTCAAATACCTGAATACATTGAAGTATAGTTTCAGCACTATCCTTCTTGACCTTTCTCCAATCATTGACATCTACAGGACAATACCCACTATTTCTTGCTATGGTCCCTAAAAATTGGCCCAAAAGACCACCTTCTTTCCCAATAGGTTGGCCAAGCTGATTGCACTTCACTACTATTCTTTTGTGTTCGGGTAGATTCCAAAAATTGGCCCAAAACCTGTACGGATCCATAAATGGGTGGGAAAACTATTTCAATTGCCAAATTGAATGGAAAATAAAAATGTTTCATATGAGAAGTCGATAGTGTAGGATAGTTACAGTGTTATATAATATTCAATATATACAAAATTTATAATAAGAGATATAGACTCAAATGAAATATAAAATATAATTTAGAGATTTTGTGGAAAAAGTGGATGTATGATGCAAGGAGCCTATGCGTTAAAGTGTGTGTATAATTTATTTGGACCCACGGCCAGCTCTATAATATTGAGGGCCCTTGATCGAACTAGATATTATGGGCCCTATATATTATTTTGTGTGATAACAAAAAAATATATAATAGAACTAATGACACATATTTAGTTCTTGTGGCATCTTGTTTTTAACTTTTTTAGTACCTGACAAATGTTTTTGAAGTAATATTTAAGACCAACATTGTACAATAAATAAATGATTTATGAGTAAACAATTATCTAGTACCTAAAATGAAGCATAGGTCATCTCAAGAAGGACGCGAGTTGTGTATAGGTTGTAGTTCTAGGGATTAGTCGTCGATCAACTCGATTAGTCAGTCCTAGTTGGAAGTCTAGCCGTTATGTATAATCCAGGATCAATATACTAGTCGGTCCTAATCGGAGTTCTAGTATTTCATATACCAAGTGGTTGCGGAGCAGAGGAAGGAGGCAGTGCAGAGCAGTGGAGGTAGTCGTCGGAGGACCAGTCGAGGTCGGCCATGGAGGTGGTGGTGGTGTGTCCGTGACTTGGAGTCATGAGTCGGGGACCGCGTGCCCGACACAATGGTCTCAGTGTACCCTTTGCACTAGGTTGGAGTCTAGACACGCTAAACCTAATGGGCTGACCCACTAATGGTCAAAGCCTACGACAAGAAACAACCCAAAAAAAAGTCGTCGTCTCATCTCTTTGCTGATCGGTCCGATTAGTCATGACTAGTCGTGATTAGTCGGACGACTAGAAAACTACTCGCTTGAACCTAATCACAGTTCCCCTTATCGAGGTCCATGGATCGATAAGCTCGACTAATCGCGTCTAGCTAATTTATTACAACCAATCTATGGAACTTGTACAAGGGCACAGCGTCATCCTATTTTATTCTATTTTAAAGAGCACAAAACAATCTATGTCCGGTCATACAACATGTTGAAAGGAAAACATGTTCTCTGCCCTGGCCGAAGGATGCTTCTAATCAACCTGGACTCGTTTGGACCATGGTTGAGTCGGACACGTACATTGAGCCTCTTGGGTTGAGTCGGACACGTACTTTGAGCCGCTTGTATCATGGTTGAGTCGGACCTGTCTTGTTTTGGCATCAGTTTTGCCGTTCCGTTCCTCACGCCAGTCACGCGGAAAGATCGAGCCCTGCGCCTCTACCGGCAGCGCCCCCATCCTATTCCTCATCGCGAGAAGTTCCCGCAGACTCGCGCACCGGCCAAAGGCACCGCCGTCAGACGTCCAGCAGCGAGCACCGCACCGGAGCACCGGCCACCGGCCACCGGCCAGTTACCACTCTGGAACAGTACATCTCTGTCTCGCACGCACACCTCCCCCTCTCTGCATGTCTGCCTGCAGCCTGTCCTTGATTGTTGCTTCATCTGTTCATCAAATTGCCTTAACAGCCTCAGTAATCTTCTATAGACTGGGCCACTGGGGAGTAGGGACATAGAAATCGGGCGAACAGTGACCACAGAAAGAGGGTACAGAATCTGTTTTTGTGCAGCTGCAAGTCCATCCACGGCAAAAACATGGTAAAAATATGTAGCATTGATGATTGATTAATATAGTATCTCAGTTTAGTTTTTGATTTCATGTGATATCGCAATACTAAATTACAGTGTTGTATAATTCTTAGGTAGATTAGGAAAGCATGAAGAGAAGTGGAGATATTGCATCTTTTTTTGGTCACAAATGGCCATATAGTGTTTATTTGTCTGTTGGTATATACGTCTACTGTTAAAAAAAATTAAGTTAAGTTGGACCGTACTAGTCTGAAATTCTAGCACCGCCACTGACAGCATGCATGTTTATTTCTATTCTCTTCTATTGTTTCACCATCATTTTGGCTTCTCTCGTTAATTACCCATCTCATCCACAACACAGATTTATCCGCCATCCAACTACAGTTTTGATCTTGTGATCTAAGTCTGAAAGTTCAAGACCTAGGAGCCAGGAGGACCTTCTTCTTTTCAGAAATTTACCTGGTAATGATGTATTGATTTTTGCAGAAAAAAATCAGTATTAAACTATATATTTGTTAGGACCTTCGGACACATGTATAAGTTCAATTCAAGCCAGACCAATATTAATTCTACTTAACATTCAAAGAACCACACTTGCTGCTTATTAACAATTCATAGAACCATTATTCAGTTGTAATATAATATATAATTCTCCATTATTAAGTTATACAAATACATTTTTTTTGCTCTTTGAATACAACAGTTCCTTTTTTTTATTTGTTGTGATGTTAGTTAACTAGTGGCTGCTCTAAAAATTAGAACAAAACATGCCAAACAGAAAACTACGATGCACTCGTTGAAATTCACTGATTGATTATGGTTTCAGGTTGTGAAACTTCAGAAGGATAGCATATGGACTATGGTTGCGTTCTGAAAGACCTAGTGATGAGTGCAGAGCTGGAGTTAAGGGTTTTATTGAGTTTGCATACAAGGATTTAAATCCTGATGCGAAGATTCGATGTCCATGTATGCAATGTGTTAACAGGCTATTACAAAAGAAAGATACAGTTTCTGATCACTTAGTGTGCAATGGAATGCTGCGTGGATACACCAAATGGGGTTGCCATGGGGAAACAGCATCATATATCTCTGCTACTAAAAAGGATTCTGGGTTACAACTTCCGAGTTTAAACAATAATATGCGCCAGGTAGTCCAAGAAGCTTTTGGATACGTAGACAATGGACTTGACACAGATGAACCGGATGCTGAAGGTTCTTTTAAAGCTGGATCAGATGCAGAAACACATTCTTTTTTTGATTTGCTTAGAGATGCAGATCAGCCTTTATGGGAAGGCTGTGAACTATCAAAACTTTCTTTCCTAGCCCTGTTGTTTCATATAAAGTCCATCAACAAGTGGAGCAATAAATCACTAAATGATTTGCTTCCAGTTTTACAGCTTGCTCTACCAAATGGTGCCAATATACCAAGAACATTTGCAGAGGCAAAGAAGATCATTGCAAAGCTTGGTCTAAGTTATGAGAAAATCCATGTATGCCCAAATAATTGTCAACTCTATCGTAAGGACAAGAAAGATGATGACTTTTGTTCAAAATGTGGAGCTTCGAGGTGGAAAGACAAACCAGATAACACAATATTAACAAAGAAGCAAAGAAGAAAGGCAACCCCAAATAAGGTGTTGCGCTACTTTCCAATCAAAGCTAGGCTTAAAAGGCTTTTTATGAACAAAGAAACAGCTGCGTTGACTAGATGGCATGATGAGGAGCGTACAAAGGATGGGGCACTTCGCCATCCTGCTGATTCATATGTTTGGAAAGCCATTGACAGTCAACACCCTAAATTTGCATTAGAACCTCGAAACATGAGATTTGGAATAGCTAGTGATGGGTTCAACCCATTTGGGATGTGTGATTCAAAACACAGTTGCTGGCCTGTTGTCTTGGTACCTTACAACCTTCCTCCATGGTTATGCATGAAAGCTTCTTCGCTTATGCTCAGTCTGATAATTCCTTGCAAACCAGGAAAGGATTTCCATACATTTATGCAGCCACTTTATGTTGATTTAAATGAACTATTTGACTTTGGAATGCCTACATATGATGCATCTCGAGATGAGGTGTTCCAACTTCATGCTGTAATATTGTATACAGTGAGTGACTATCAGGGGGCTGGGATATTGGCACAATTTAGCACTGGTAGCCAGTTGGGTTGTTTGTCTTGCCAAGAAGAAACAAGTTTCATGCGGTTGAAGAAGGATCACAAGCAGTGTTACATGGGACATCGACGGTTCCTACCTGATGGCCATGAGTATCGATATGATGCAAATTCTTTTGATGGAACTGAAGAGCATCGGTCAAAACCTGTACCCTGTTCTGGAGAAGCTATTTTTTCTAAGATAAATTCCATCACTGACTTCGACAAGTCCAAAACATGGAAGGGTGTTGGTGGCCTTTTTTCTTTATCTTACTGGAAGTATAATTTGCTCCGGCATAATTTTGACTTTATGCATATAGAGAAGAATGTTTGTGAGAATGCATATGGGACACTTTTAGAAATAGAGGGAAAATCAAAGGATAATCTGCAGGCACGGCAAGACTTGCTAGAAATGAACATCCGACCAGATCTACATCCACAGAAGAGGGCTAATGATAAGTATTACTTGGCACCTGCTTTGTACAACATGTCTAAAAAGGAGAAGCAACAATTTTGTGCAGTCCTTCATGATATAAAAGTTCCAGATGGTTATTCCAGTAACATATCTAGATGTGTAAATGTTGCTCAGGCTAAAATTTCAGGTCTAAAAAGTCCTGACTCCCACATACTAATGCAACAACTTATGCCGGTTGCTTTGCGAGGTCTTCTGCCAGATGATGTTACATCAGTAATTTTTGATCTATGTGGGTATTTTAGAGAACTAAATGCAAAAGTGCTCTACAAAGATGAACTTACAAAGTTGGAGGAGCGAATTGTAATGACTTTAGTTCGGATGGAGATGATATTTCCGCCCGTATTTTTCACTATTATGGTGCATCTTGTTCTTCATTTAGCATCGGAGGCAAAAATAGGTGGTCCTGTTTGCTATCGATCAATGTATTTTGTGGAAAGGTATGCTTTTCTGAATTATGAGTTATACTGCATTGTTATATTGTGATGCTTTGCACTTGTTATTTAATACTGGTCTATGTAGGTACCTTGGTGAGTTGAAGTCAACTGTGAGGAACAAAGCTCGTCCAGAGGGATGTATTGCAGAATCATTTTTGGCAAAGGAGACTATGGCATTTTGTTCAGGATTTCTTGATGATTTTCAAAGCTTGCTTAAAAAACTCTCATGGAATCTAGATAACAATAGCAAAATAGTTGGACCTTGTACTACCGAGCAGGCATCGACTCTTTTTCCCCATGCTGGAAGGGCCCTTGGAAAGCCACGCAGATATGTTATAAGAGGTTTGGCAAAAGTTCAAGCACACAGATATGTGTTATTCAATTGTTGTGATGTTAATCCATTCCTTAGGTAATATCATAATCTCATAAATATAAATTCAATTTTTCGTTACATAAATTTTTTACAAGGAATATTACAGAGCTCATGCTGAAGAGGTCACAACTAAGCACAATGGACGTCGAGTGAGTCATAGGCAAGTCGAGAAAATACAAAATGAGACTTTCCACCAATGGTTTAGAGGTCATGTAAGTGCCACATCTCCACCCTTTACATGGAGCTCTAAAATACAAAACTAAGCTTTGATAGTTATGCAGATTATGCAAATGGAGAGGGAAATTGGAATTCATGGTATCAAAGATAACATTAGATGGCTAGCCCGTGGTCCAGTTGAAGCATCAAAAGGTTATTGTGCTTTCAACAGTCGAGGTTTTCGATTTAGACCCAAACGGTTGGATGGGGTGACACAAAACAGTGGTGTAGTGCTGACTGCAAAAACATCCAGTTATGCTAGTGCAAGTGATGCTAGACTGTTGACAAATATTTGCCATCACGATAATTCAAAGTTATATATGTAATTAAAACTAGTAGCTGTACTTTGTTGTAATTTGCTTTTCACATATTTCTGTTATACATGTACTTGTTTAGTTATATTATGGTCTATCTACCTTATCCCATATTTTATTTCATATTATATATTAATGTATCTTACCATCAACTAAAAAGACTGTAATTTCAATTGTTTCTACCAACGAAAAGTATGTTTGTAGTTCTCAAGTTTGAAATTTGAGTTTTTCAAATGACCTCAGATGGAGATACGTGAAAATGAGTGCTCTATATCATAAGAAGTTAGGAAACGTTGTAGTAGACAACTTTTTGTATGAAATTATCTTGTCAATGAAAAGTAGGTTTGAATTTTCTCAAATTTGAAAAATTTTGTAAACAACCTTGGATGGATAAATTACCAAAATAAAAGTTGAACACTTCGAAAAGTTATGAAACATTATAGTTGACGACTATTAAATTTGAATTCATTTAGGGCCTCAAATAAACAATTTACTCTCGGGTAGTATAATATGCGATGATCAAAACAGAGCCTAGACATAACTACATAAGTGATAGTATGGTGTAGTGGTAGCGGAGGTTACACATGAGGGAGAGGTCGCGTGTTCGAATCCCCTTGGCTACATAGCATGCGGATTTTTCGTATGTGTGAAAAGGACTAGGCGCACGACCATAAGAAAAAATTACTTTCTTTCGGGTTGTTTCTATTCACGACATTTTTCCGAGTGCCCGAGTGCCCTAAAAAAACACTAGGCAAAGAGGTCTTTGTCATCTTTGCCAATAGATCTTTGCCATGTGGAACACTCGGCAAAGACTTTGCTGAGTCTTTTCGGGCTTTGCCAAGTGCCCCTGACACTCGGCAAATTAGAAGATTCCAGTAGTGAACATATATGCTTTTGTCACATTTTAGTGGTAACAATATTTTATGTGTTACAGAATATTTTTATTTCGTAACATTTAATTGCAACAATAATTTTATGTTACTATAGATTTTATATGTGTTACAAATATTGTCATTTTGTAACATTTAGTTGTAATATTAATTTTATGTTACTATAACTGTTATTTGTAACACAACTTTGTAAAACAAGTGCAATGTGTTACAGTGGTCATCTGTGACACAAATCTTTGTGTTTCTATAAAGTTTATTTGTAACACATTGATGAATATGTTACAAGCTTGTGTTACTAAATGTATGTTCTGTAGTAGTGATACTTGCTGTGGAATGTAAGCTTAGTTGTATTTAAGAAATAATGACAATTGTAGGATCAAATATTAGATCAAAGTTGGTAGTAGCCTAGTAGGTGTTGTAATTCCTCAGTAAAAATTGTTAATGTATTCAAGTTTCATGTCAGCCAATGAGGGCAACCGGATTCAGAGAAGCTGTCGGCGTCATTAAAAAATGTCGATCATTCTTGGTAAAATTTCCGTCTTGTTTAGATGGAGGTGGGTAAAAGTATTTTTTTTTCTGAGAAACGTGTTATGTGAGAAGGATGAATAGTAAAGGTGAAAAATAAATTTTTAGGGATGCGTGTTCTGTGAGGGAAATGAATAGTAAATAAAAAATACTTCTCGTAGCTGAACACATGGACAAGTGACTGAACAGGTCATTGTGCATCACTGTTACGTCAGTAGAGAATGCCAAGTTGACCTCTGCACTGTTGCATATACTGTATACATCATGGAGAGAGCGTCATGTGCTTGTTGGTGCTAGCTGCTCAGGTGATGGCCGCGAGGTCGGAACTAAGCTGCTGGGTCTGCTCAGAACAAATTCAGGTGACAGCAAGAATGCTAGCCTTATTCGTTCTTACCTGGCACGTGCAAGCATGTGCGCCATCCCAATATACTTGTAGCAATTAAAATACCTAAAGCGCATGAAGAAACTAAAGAGTAACTAGAGGAGGTGCATGAGTGCTCCACGTTATTTCTGCTCAGATACATGTACCACTGAAGTGTTCCGTGGTCTCGCTGTAACAGCCAGGCCGATTCATGTTTCGAATCATCTTGTTTGAATCCAATTTAGACTATCTCCAAGTGACCTAAATGGTGACCTATACCCATTTTAGGTTGCAAAACATAAAAACCAGCTCTCCAACAGATGACCCAAACTAGATACCCATTTTGGGTAGCCTCTCACCCGGGACCCATAGATGCGTCCCTTCCTCAAGTGACCCATCGCGCGTCTGCTGCACCGTCCCATGCTCTTCACTCCGCCGACGGCCGACCGCATCCACCCACCCGAGCTCCACTGCGCTCGAGCTGGCCGCCCACATCCGCGCCCGAGCTCCTCCCTCGCCGACCGCATCCACCCGCCCGAGCCTGACAACGTCGAGCGCATCTCCTTCGGTGGCAGTCCGGACAACCATCCTCCTCCTTTACCGCTTCTTTATTTCTTTCTTTTTTCCTCGACTGTTCCAGCGCTGGATTTCCCCCCTTGTTCTCGCTCACGTTGGGTCTCGGGGTGTGGAAAAGATGCCAGCTTGGTGGCATATGTGGGGTGGTTTTGGGGGGAGAAGGAATTGGATTCTTGAAATTTCTTGGTCCCTAGTCGGATTTCGTTGCATTGCAGGCCTTTCTGCTGCAGCATTTTGACCAAATTGCAATCACCTGTGGCATCTTGTTGACGCTACTTGCTCTGGCAACATGGGATTCTTGATGCTGCATTTTGTCAGCTGCTGAAGCATAGTAGCATTCCTTTGAGCTGCAGCACGGCGGCCACGAGCCTGGGCACGAGCAGCGCGACGGCGTCCCACGGGTGCTCGCCGACGACGAGCGTGAGCTGCTGGAGTAAGTGCCGTTGCAGCGGCTTCCTGTCGGTGGGCCCATCGGAGACGGCGGCGACGAACATGGGAAGCTTCTCGGCGTTCATCTCTTCATTGCATTTGGGTCTTCCGTTGGAGATCGTTATTTTTAGGTGATGCCCCTTTGGTTAGTACTGTGACTACCCATTCATGTATTTGGGTCTTCAGTTTGAGTCTCTATTGTTGGAGATAGGCCATCTGTTTCGCACATGGGTGAAAACTTGGGCTGGTTGAGCCGCTACAAAAGGTTCAAAGTGCACTCAACGCAGGCTCGAACCCCCACGCTCGACCTTCACCGCATCCTCTCACCCTGTCACCCAACAGCTATGACGGCTCTAGTATGTTAACAAAAACACCACCTGATACATCCTCTAGTATCGAGCGCTCCAGGTAAGCTGTAGCATGATATACAATAGACTGTACGTATATTAGTCAATTCATAATATAACATAGGCTAAACTTTTATATACATGGTTAAATTTATTGATAAGTATTTAAGAACATAAAAATAGTAGCAATAGCTCGTGCAGTAGCATGGCTTGATAGACTAGTTCCCCTGATGCCTCCCATCCTCACTCATGTGCACAGTTGAATGATCGAATTGGTGGAGATAGGTCATGTAAGGCAAGACCATCTATAAATGCGACGCTCTCTTTTAATTTTATTGTTTTTTTTTCAAAGCTCGTCTCATTATTAGTTTGTTTTTTGTCTTTCCCATGTTGCAATATCTGCATTGAAGCATTTCTATATATAAAGAAGGAACAAGATGAGAGAAGAGCTATAATAGCATTCCTGCAATGCTTCTACTGTATGGATTGTGTGGTGTGGTGGAGAACCAAGCAATATATATAGTTTAGTTGGTAGAATCCTCAATTTAAAGGTTGTTTCATTAGGCTCTAACCCGTGTGCACATAAGTCATGTACTTACCAATTTAAAGGTTAGATAGAGATATTATACAACTTAACACATTGTCCTCATGGTGGTTGAGCTTTTTTTTTTCTATGTAGTGTGACGTATCACCACACTTCAAACTTGTTGGTTAAACCGAGTAGTGTACTTGACGTAGGATGCAACAAGCTTTATTAGTTGCATTTAAGAAAAAACAACAAGTAAAAGTGTAGAACCAAATAGTATATCAAAGTTGGTAGTAGGTGTTGCAATCCTTCTTAGTACGAATTGTTAATGTATACTCATGTTTCATGTCAGCCAACACAGGAAACCAGATTCAGAGAAGCTATCCTTGTCACTAAAAACTATCAACTATTCTCGGTAAAATTGCCATTCTACGATTCATCAAGTGTGTGAGTGTCACAAGGCAAGAGGGGTTGAACATGTCATTGTGTATATATCCTTGTTACGTATGCAGAGAATGCCGAGTTGACTGCCGCATTGCGTAAACATCATGGAGAGAGCGTCATACACGACTCGGTAATGCTCAAGTGGTTGGAACTGAGCTGCTGGGTCTGCTCTACAGATGCTGGTGGAATCAGGTGGGTGGTTTGGGGCTGCTGATGCTAGACACGACGAAGCTCTGATGGTTGATCGGCTCACTGCGGCTAACACGGTGGATGACGCGGCCTCGACCTCCGAGCTCAACCTCAGCCGCACCTTCTGAAACCAACATCTCTTCTGAGCCATCAGCAGCAAGACTCAACTGTGCTGTGTGTACCTGGAACACAGACACCACATCGTTCATCCATCGAAGTTGAACAGTCCAAGTCTCGGGCACCCAAAACATTGTCCATCACTGAACACCATGCATCGAACATGCTGGAAACATTTTTTCCGGTGCCTTCCATCCTTACTGCATAACTGAACTGAAGATACGTGTGCATCGTATTGTAAGGCAAGGCCATATGTAAATATGCATAGTATTTTTTTTTAATATGGTTGCTTTTTTATTCCTTCCAAGCTTAACTCTTCGCTCTTGGGTTGTGGTTTGGTTTATGTATTTCTCGTGCCGCAAGGCCTGGCGTGTGTCTATATATGAGGATGTGAATAAAACGACCAGGATCAGGTGGTGCATTTACATATATAAGCTTGTGGCCAGCTGCAATGCTTCTTCACTGCCAAGCGCTATAAAGCGGAGTTCGCACACGAAGAGACAGGACATGGAGTAAATCTGAAGTGAAAAATAAAAGTAATATTTCTGCTTGTGTGTACAACGCCACTTAATTAACCAATCGGTGGCCATTAACTTTGACTTGGGCATGGTCATCTAGGTGTATATGACTTTGACCAAGATTCATTTTTTTTGGGGGCCGGGCAATTACTTTGCCCATGATTGATAAGCTGAGCTCCAACTTTCTTTGTGGACTTGGTTACATGCACTGTTCAGGTCACTGTAGAATTAATTGAGAGTAGGGTTCTTTTGTCTAGGCTCTTCGAGGCACCAAGAGTTACCACCAAATTATAACTAGAGATGTACCAAAATTTTGCACCTATCTGGGCTTTTTGTTACCATACATATATTCCTAGGACTAGGACTGTATAAAATCAGCCTACTTTTAAAATTTTTTATTTCCATTTCTTTTTTAAATGCATGCCTTTTGTAATCCTTTATTTGTTACGTCAAAAATTAAATACCTGGACCAAACGACAACTATTCACCATATTGTCAGGTCATTGGACTACTTTGTAGGACATCTATAATAATGTCAGGTCATTGAAATCATAAGAGAAAATGTCGGGTTGGACTTGAGACTGATACATGTTCAAATTTTTGCAGAACGTGAAACATAGCTACACTTCTGATGGTGCAATTGCAAACTCTTGCTAGTAGGTTCCTTGGCATCATTGGTGACCCAATCCGAGCCTTAATCGAGCACAAATAATATATGCGCACATGGATATGTTTGGTAGTCGAACAAACAACTTGCACATGCTATAACACAAGCTCGCCAGCATAGATGGCCAAATGGCATGAGGCCCATGGGCCAGCCCATAAGACGGGATTTTGGCACGGTCTGAACACGGCATTGCCGTCTTTGGGCCCATACCAGCACGGGCTGTGCCTGGGTTGGCCCCTAGGCAGACTATGTCGGCCTAGCATGACATGGTTGGGGCCGGCCCATCAAGGCACGACGGGCTAGCATGGGCCCTCCTGGCTCAATTGACCAATCTAAAACCCTAATCCTCTCCCTCTCAGCCTCTCTGTCTCCTGATCTCCCCCTCCCCTGCTAACTGTCGTTGGCTCCCTAGCCACAGCGTGGATTCCTCCTCCTCGGCTAGCCGCCGCCGGCATCCTGGCACGGGACACCTAGGATAACTGTGATGTGCTTGGGCCGCTGTCGGAGCCTGCGACATAGCAAGGCACGACATGGCAAAGTGTTTGTGGCTCACCATGTCGTGCCCCATCATGCCCATGTCGTGTCGTGTTGTTGCGTGCCATCCATCTAGCCATCTATACTCACCATTAAACTTGGGCTACGCAAGGGAACCAAGCAAGGACCTCACAAACAATTTTTTTTGGTTTATTTTACCCCCTAAACTATGTCATTTGGTTTATTTTACCCCCTAAATACAATTTGTTTTTTTATTTTTTATGTACAAGTGTCATATTACGTTCAAATTTTGCGAGATGATTGTAGACATCATAATGCATGATAGAAAACATAACATGATTTTTTTGTCATTATTTTGATGGGGTAAGATATCTAATAATTAATTAATCCTTAGGATTCAATATTATACAAAAAAAATAATGAAAAATTCATAATAAATTTTTTTGACATGCATTGTGATGTTCACGACTCCCTCCGTCCCTTAAAGAATGATGTTTTAGCATTTAAAATTTTTCTCATAAAGATTGATGTTTTGGCATGCATGTATAACAAATTGGGAATATCTTATGCATGCATGCTTAAAAGGAAACTGATTTACCTCCTAAAATGACATTTACCAGGCACACATGCGTCTTTCTTTTCTACTCTTAATTTGTCTGAAAAATCCTAAAACATCATTTTTTAAGGGATGGAGGGAGTACAATCATACAAAATTTGAAATTAAAATTCAACTTGTGCATGGAGAAATAAAAAGACAAATTGTACTAGGGGTAAAATTGACCAAGTAAAATATTTTAGGGGGTAAAATAAACCAAAAGATAGTTTAGAGGGTTATGTAGACTTTGCTTAAAGTTGAAGGTAGTAATATGGACTTTTTCCTAATATGTTTGATGGAATACCTCTGAAGAAGTACGCGTGTGTTTGAGGAAACTAGGAGCTCCTTTGCTTGTGTGTATGTAGCTCCAAACTAGTTTTGACGTTCTATGTATTTTCTCCCAATTTGTTAGTGTTTCTTTCTTGATTTCAACCTTGTTTGTTCTCGTGCATACACAAAAATCCTATGTATTTGTGTGTTTAGAGCACATATACTCCTATGTCTTTGAGTTGAAGAATCATATGTGTGTTTAGAGCACAGATATGTCTTTGAGTTAATTTCTATGTATGAACTAAAGAAAAAACAAACAAGAAAAAGGAAAAAAAAGTGGCCGGATACCTAAAATGACGTTGAAGCCGTTTTGTACCGGTTGCTAACCGCAGCCGGTATTAAAGAACATATTTAGTACCGGTCGCACCGACCGATACTAAATGGTTGCCATTTAGTACTGGAAACACAGTAAAACCGGTACTAACGGGGATTTTCGACCGGTACTAAAGCTCACCAGTGGTAGCTTCTGACACACAAGCTAAAACTTTGTTTGTATAGCTTATGACAACTTTTTATGATGCTCATCAAAGGTAGTAGTAGGTGTTGTAATTTGTAAACTTGTAATCCCTCCTTAGTAATGTCTTTGTACTGTATTCACGTTCAGGCGACCTACGTTGCACCGATACGGCACCATGCCGCCGTATCGCCGTATGGACACGGGGGGACACAGGGATACGCCAAATACGGCGGGGATACGCGTGTCCCCGCGTATCCTGATTTTGAGTCGAAAAAAATTAAAAAAAATGCAGGGATACGGGAGATATACGGGTGGAATACGGGAGGCGATAAGTCTTCAAATAGGGAGCACCCTGCATCTTCATCTTGCTGTGAGAGGAATTGGAGCACTTATTCTTTCATACATAACATGAAGAGGAATAAGCTCACTCCTGAACGAGCGGAAGATTTGGTGTTTGTGCATAATAACTTGCGTCTTCGTTCAAGAAAGACGGGTGATTATGAAAGTGGACCAAGTCGAATGTGGGATGTTGGTGGAGATGGGACTGAGAACTTTGTTGGTGCTGGCTTGCAACAACTCGCCGAACTCACACTTGATGAGCCAGAATTCGAGAGAGAGATTTTAGAAGGAGAAGAATGAGACATTTACTTTATCATATGCTACTAGTTTTACTTTCACTATCAACTATTTATCAACTATTTATTATATTTATCTATTCTATGATTATGAAATTTTTAGTTTGCCGTATCCCCGTATTACTATTTTTTGAAAATACCGTATCGCCGTATCGTCGTATACGTATCCCCGTACTGTGCAACATAGCAGGCGACGAAGGCAAGTGGATTCAGAAAAATCTGTCTTTGTAACTTAAAACTGTCAGCTAATGTTGGTAAAAATACCAGATGGTCCGTGGATGTGTGAAGGTCACGCGACAAGAGAACTTCGAACAGGCAGGCCATCATGTGTATCCTTGCGAAGTCTGCAGAAGGATGCAGAGTCGAGCTCTGTCCGTGTAAACGTCCTGGAGTCTGGAGAGATCACCTCGCATTTCCATGTGCCTGGTCACCTAGATGATGGTCCAAACAGAGGGGCGTCCTCAGCTGCTATGACTGCTGCTAGAGAAGATGGAAGCGTCGTGTGTCCTGAGCTGATGGTGTCGGCCACTCCCGCTCCTCCGGTGGTTGCTCCATTTTTAACAAACGGACACGAGATTATGCCTATTTTATTGAAATAGAAGAGGGATTACAGACCCGGCTAACCAGGCACGAAAATGTTGAGCCAGTATTCAACTCCATGCTTTCCATCGCACCATTCCAACCAAAAAGCTTTGCGAGCAGAACAGCTCAGTCACACGCAAGATCAATCTGTTCAGATCATCGATGGAAGACATACACCACAGGCTACATCCTCTAACGCCGAACACACCAAGTAGGTTCCATCACCGGAAACTTTGTTGATCGCTGAACATGATCCTTCGTGGATGCCGGTAACCTTTTTCCCAACGCCTCCCATCCTTACTTTGTAACTGAACTTAATTGATACGACATGTGATGCAAGATTATCTGTACATGCACATGACTCTCCTTTATTTTGTTTTTTTTTTCCCCAAGCTCTATGCTCTCCGCTTGTCATCTGGCTTCTTTACCTGTGTCGTTACAACGTTTGGCACATTTCTATATATGAAGAAGTTGTGGAGAAACTAGACGAGCAACAGAGCATGTGGTGTTTTGATAAGCTTATGAGTTGTGATAGAAGCTTTAGTGCTTTGTAGCTCCCATGCAATGAACTGGAGTTTATACCAGACACAAGATATGAAGTAAATTAAGTGAAAAATAAATTAAATTGTTAACTGCGTGAGAGTACACATGAATTCCATCGATTGGTTGATGGCTGTCGGCGAATTATGCTGACAACGTTCTCGAGGGGGTGCCCCGAGAGAGGGGTTTAGGGAGAAGTCGTCGAGAATCTAGAGCCGAAGGTGACAAGAGACGATTTAGACAGGTTCGGGTCGCCGGAGCGTAATACCCTACGTCTTGTATGGTGTATCTTGTATTGATGAGATGTTTTTGGAGGGGGTCCCTGCCTCCCCTTATATAGTCCGGAGGGCAGGGTTACATGGGGACCGTATAGGACTAGGAGACTTTTACAAGTTAATCTCTAATTCCCTGATACGGTCTATCCAAACCGACTAGGACTAATCCTTGTCTTGTGCGTCAAGTCTTGTACGTGGGCCGGCCCATAGGATGGGCCGCCAGGGTTGTTTTGCCCGTCAGGACTCTACACCCACAAGGCCCCGAGCACCTTATCTCCTGAAGAATAGCCTTGTTGAAAGTACAGAGTTCTTTGAGGTCCTCCAGAGTTCTTTTGAAATCCGCCAGGGTTCTTTGAGACCCACAGGGTTCTTTGCTCTTGGAAGTTGCAACCATGCTGTTCAATAGGTAATGATGTGCTCATAAGTCTTTTCGAAGTTCGGATTGGTGCGCACCGACTAGGTGCGCCCAATTGGGCAGCCCCCGAACCTCGTTTATCTTTGAAGAAGAAATTCGAGGTTCTTTCGAAGTCCGAACCAAAAGAGAATCAATTTCCGAAGAAACCCGAATTCTTTTAGAATTCCTCATAAATTTATCAATTGAAGCCGAAAATTCTCAGAAAAATATTTCCCGAAAATATGTCCACAGCCCCCGAGCCTAAATTTGAACGAATTCAAATATAGGATCAAGAAAGGACCAAAATTGAAAAATACCAAAGTAACGCTTCGAAAAGCCAATATAAACTGCCCACGACCCTTTGTATCCGCACGCCTTTTGCGAAACAGATCTAGGGTTTGCGACAGTTTCTCTGCTTGCAATCCAGAGATCGCGCAAAATCTTCCGCATCCTCCCCCAACCTAGATCTAATCCACACCAAGTCTCAAAAGACCCCAATGGCCGGTGGTGAAGGATCCAGCCGAAGCAAGGGCGTGAAGAGGAAGGCGGAAGCTACGAAGGAGGTCATGACGACCGAAAAGGCAGCGTCCGCGGGAGACATGCCTATCATCGAAGATCCAATCAGTGACTGGCCAACCAGTAATCTGAAGGAGAAGCATATCAAGGCCCTAGAAGCAGATGGGTTCCTAGCGGCCCATGAAATCAGTCGGTGGAGGTGTGTGTATGGGCACGAGTATCCCACTGAAGAAATCGAAGAGCTGACGGTATGGAAAGCTTTTTACGAGGTCGGGTTTGGGCTGCCATCTTGCGATTTCTTCCGCCGGGTCTTGCAGTTTTATGGGATTGAGTTGTGTCATTTGAATCCCAATTCCATTTTGAATCTATCGATCTATATCCATCTCTGCGAAGCATTTCTTGGGATAGATCCACATTTTGCTTTGTTCCGCCACCTGTTCAGAGTAAAAACCTCAAGCGGACCATTACAGGTGGTAGGAAAAGTAGTCATCCAGTTCCGTCAGGGCATGAGGCCGGTATATTTGGATTATACAACTAAAGAGAGCCTGAAGGACTGGCAGAAGGAGTGGTTCTACGCTTGGAATCACCAGCCACAGCTACCTAGCCGCTCAGGAAATCCTCCAGTAATGAAGCCATTCTGGAGTGAAACAATTGGAGTGAATCAAGCGATGCAGATCCCTGAGCTGCTTAGTATGATCAGAGATCTTAAATCACAAGGGCTGACAGGAGCCATGGTGTATCGTTCATTCCTGCTGAGGAGAATCCAACCATGCAAACAACGCTGCAATCCAGGGTACTTGTACTCTGGAGAAGCTGACCCCTCCAGGAATGCCACTGGAGACATGGCAGAGAAGAGGATTAATCAACTCGTGAAGAAGTTTCTGGTGGTCAACGATGAACAACTTCCAGAGATAATGGAAGTTTCTGCAATCACCATGACACCTGAGGTAAGAACCATATCTGAAAGCAATATATTGCCTTATTGTTGAAAATATATGATGAACTAATGTCTTGATCATCACAGTATGAAGCCCGGCGATCACTTTATGTGAGTCTGCCGCCCCTGGATCCAACCAACACCGAAGAAGCAGCGTTGTTGGCACGCTGTGTGGATCCAGGGGTAAGAGATCAAGTTCGTCAACACAAACAATCTGCAACTGAAGAATCTGACGAGCCAACTGCTCATGTTGAACAACAGGCGTCAGAAGAAACCCGTGCCAAGGCAGAGGCTACCTCCAAGGGAGGTGAAAGGTCCAAGAGGCCAGCACCAACAGAGGTACAAGCACCTGTGCCCAAGAGAGCACGTACTCTGCCCAAACCCCGAGCCAGGACCATCCCAGAGGAAAGGGCAAAGATACCCCCACAACCAAAGACGCCATCTTCAGTGGGGATATCCATCGGTGAGATTGGAACAAGCCGAGCACAACAAGGTGACAGTGCCCAGAATCCTCTGTCAGAAGAGGAAATTATCCACAACATCTTCAACCCTGTCTCCGCGCCCTTTGTAAGGGCAATACCAGTGGTGGAAGAACCCTGTCCAGCTGGACCATCGGCACCGGAGCAGGAAGCTGAAGAAGAATTCACCTTGGGGGAGCCAGAGATCCCCATGCGACCTGCCACCATGTAAGTATTTTGTCGAGCAGTACGAAATGTACCTTCGTAATATACTATTGTGACTAACAAAGTTATTGTTTCAGAGTTGAAGAAATGCCGTCAACAACCAGGGAAGAGCCCTCAGTCGACCATACAGCCATAGAGCCAGAGGCCACAGTGCCCGAAGAACCCAGGGCGATGCCAGAAACAACCCTGCCGGTGGTTCAAACGGCTGTGCCATCAGACCAGAACTCTGCGGAGCCCCCGAGCGTCACAGAAACAACCCAGACCAGGGCAGAGGCAGAGTGCTCAAGGGGTAAACAAGCTGAAACATCAACCCAAGAGCAAAATATTGAAGAAATCCCCAGAGTACCCATGGGTACTGGAGCTGAAGAAGATATCGGTAGCTTTCGCATCGGGAGCTACGATCCAATGCTCAATCCAAATCCGCAAAGCTTCGAGTACATCTTGGACATGGAGGAGGATGAGCAGCATATTGACAGGGGATTGTACCACGCCGAGAGAGCAGTAGCCTACTTCAAGATCCGTGAAACAACCCTGTTCTTGTAGTGCTGTTTGAATATATCTCATGATAATTGTTTTGCAGGCTGTCGCCGAGGCATCAAGGAAGAAAACAGAGTATCTCCACAACATCTCCTTGATGCACGCCAAGGCGGACCGTCTCCAAAAGGAGCTGGAGCGTGAACGCGAATACCGCAAACTCCAGGAGGCGGAAGACGCCGACATGATCCGAACCTTACATCTGCGAACCAAAGAGTTGGTCGCGGAGAAGGAGCACATGAAGAAGAAGCTTGCAGCAGCGAAAGCAGAGCTCAAAGGTACTCTGTCACTACCAGAATCTTGTAACGAAATATCCTTTGCCTTTGTTGAATAACAACTCTGTCATTGTCTTGTGTGAGCAGGGGTGCAACAGCAGTTGAAAACAACCCAGAGCAAGATGACAGATTGGTCCAACTTGGCCAACCGTCACGAAGAAGCGCTGAAGACCCTCTCTGCCGAACATGATGGTATCAAAGAAGAACTCAGAGTAGCGGTCCAACAACGCAAGGATGCTGACGCACAGTTAATTCAAGTCATTGAGCAGCAAAAGAAGCTTGCCAAGGACCTTGAAGATGCTCGCGAAGAGAAGAATCAGCTATCCAGAGAACTCGTCCAAGCGCAGAAACATCTTGCAGACAAGAAGGTGCTGGACGAGAAGCTTGAGCAGGCAACCAGGAGGATGTCAGAGCTGGAAGAGTCCTTGCGGCTGATGAAGAAGTCAGACGACGACCTGGCCGAAGCCTTGAATCGGATATCACTGCTAGAGAAAGCAGCGAACCCGGTGGTGAAGGCCTTAGTCCCGGAAGACCCTGCATCGCCGCTATCTTTCCTGGAACGCCTGAAGGCCATGCCACGATGGCTGAAGGCTTATATCAAGAGATCATCAAAAGCTTGTCTTGTGCATGTCCTAGCTATAATTAGATCCAGGTACCCTGAAGTAGATATAGGCAAACTTGTAGAAGGCGCAGAGCCGAGTTGTACTGAAGCCGCCTTCAGGGACCTGAAGCAAGAGGCTGAGCCAGTTGCTGAAGCAATTGCTCAGAGCCTTAGATTGTAAAAAAGAACAAATATTATTGTAATATAAGTATTATGCAATGAAATATGATATTTCCATGCTGTGAAGAAGAACCAAGAATTTCTAAGAATTCCCGGGTTGTCTCTGTGTCAATGACCAAGACTTAGTCAAAATGTACATTGCGTAAATTTTAACTGTCGAGAAGCAGCCCTGTTAAGGACCCGAAGGAACCCAGGGAGATTTCGTATAGCATAAGCTATCTTTTAGAATGTACCCCGTGAGGATACTTGGGAACAAACTGTATATGGTTTGCGGAAGCAAGAACCCAGTAAGACCAACGGAGCGGCAGCTTTAAGCTGGAAACTTTCGCAGAGTAGTGAAATTGGAGGAACAGATCCGTTCTTGGCCCCGAAGCAACCCGGATAGACCTCATTTATAGACTCCGAATGCATGAAGAGGAAACTGTCCGAGTCTAGAAAGAACACGGAAGTATGGAATGATGTCGCGAAGACAAAATAAACAACCCAGTAAAGGGAGCTTTATTGAAATATATCTCGTTGCCGAAACAACGGTATAAAAGAACATATGATGCCGAAGCAACCAGTTCATGTATTGCCGGAGCAATGTTTACGGAAGAACTTTGGATGCCGAAGCAATTGGTTCTTGCGATGCCGAAGCACTATTGTAATGAAGGAACTACGCGTAGCATTTGCGTAGGTGTTCTATGTTCCAAGGATTTGGTAAATCCACACCATCTTCTGTTTGAAGTCTGTAGATGCCTGGCTTGAGGACCTTGGAAACAATGAATGGACCATCCCAAGGTGAAGTAAGCTTGGAATGACCAACTGTATTCTGGATTCGTCGTAACACCAAGTCTCCTATTTGGAATGATCTTGTCTTCACATTCTTGTCATGAAATCGACGAATACCCTGAAGATAGGCAGCGTTGTGTAACAAGGCTGCCAGTCATACTTCTTCAGCCGTATCAACCTCCAGCATCCGTTGTTCGTCCGCTATGGCTTCTTGAAATTCCTCAATGCGAGGAGCACCGTGCATGACGTCAATAGGTAGAACGGCCTCTGATCCATACACCCGGAAGAAGGAAGATTGCCCTGTAGCTTTACTGGGTTGAGATCGTAGGCCCCAGACAACTAGAAAGAGTTCTTTCATCCACCAGCGTTCTGCTTTCTTCAGGGTTCGTTCCATGCGTGCTTTAAGTCCGTCGAGGAGCATTCCATTGGCTCGTTCAACTTGTCCGTTGGCACGAGGATGAGCAACAGAGGCATAGGATACCTCGATGTTGCGATCTTCACAATAGTCCCAGAATTTGTTACCTGTAAAGGTAGTACCCAAATCTATGATGATTTGGTGTGGTATTCCGAAGCGAAGAATCAACTCTTGGAGGAATTGGACCGCTTTCTCAGAGGTTGGTTTGACAACCGGAAAGACTTCTATCCACTTTGAGAATTTGTCAATGGCGACGAAACAGTATTCAAATCCACCCGGCGCCCTGGGTAGTTTCCCAATCATATCAAGCCCCCAGCATGCGAACGGCCATGACGGAGGTATCATTTTGATCTTGTGCGCAGGCTGACGTGAATGATGAGCGAAATATTGACAACCCTTGCAGTGACGACCAATTTCCTCAGCATCGTGTAGAGCTGTAGGCCAGTAGAACCCGGCACGGAAGGCTTTGCCCACGATAGTGCGGGAAGCTGCATGATTGCCACATTCACCCACATGGATTTCCCCCAAGATGTGGACTCCTTGCTGTGAGACACATTTCATCAATGCGCCAGAGCGTGCACCTCGTCGGTACAATGTGTCTCCAATTATAATATAGGACTTGCTACGACGAGCAATTTGCTGAGCTTCTGCCTTCTCGGCAGGGAGTCTGTCGTGCAAGATGTAGTCTATAATTGGAGCGCTCCAAGTGACGTCAATAAGCATAACCTCAGGGGCTGAGGTTGTATCGTCGGAAGTTGCCGCTGCAGAAATTGATGGCTTGGAGAGTTCATTGACGAATACCCCACTAGGCACCTCTGCTCTGGAAGAACCCAGCTTCGATAGGACATCTGCAGCGACATTGTAATCTCGCTCGACATGATGAAATTCGATGCCGAGAAAGTGCTTTTCCAACTTACGAACTTCTTCACAGTACGCATCCATGTCTTTATGGTTTCGATTCCAGTCCTTGTTGACTTGTTTGATGACCAACATTGAATCCCCATACACCAGCAGACGCTTGATACTGACGGTAATGGCCATCTTCAATCCGTGAAGAAGTGCTTCGTATTCTACAGCATTGTTGGTGACAGCAAACTGAATCTGCAAAACATACTTGAGTTGATCTCCTCGAGGTGAAATCAACAGGACTCCCGCGCCTCCACCTTCCAGCTTGAGTGAACCGTCGAAATACATGATCCAATGCTCAGGCTTGGTGGTGACGACTGGAAGATTGTGCTCGGTCCATTCTGATATGAAATCTATAAGGACCTGAGACTTCATGGCCGTGCGAGAG
Organism: Digitaria exilis; assembly: GCA_015342445.1. NCBI lineage: Eukaryota > Viridiplantae > Streptophyta > Magnoliopsida > Poales > Poaceae > Digitaria > Digitaria exilis. The sequence goes on from JACEFO010001947.1 coordinate 1,887,194, forward strand.
CGGAACTCTATGTTGTATGTTCCGAGCTCGACAGCCCACTTGGCGATACGCCCTGTAGCGTCTTGATTATGGAGAATTTCACCAATAGGATACCCAGTAACCACAATGATCTTATAGGTGTCGAAGTAGTGCCGCAATTTCCTGGATGTCACTAAGACAGCATATAGAATTTTTTGAACTTGAGGGTACCTGGATTTGGAGTCCGAGAGGACTTCGCTCACAAAGTACACAGGTCGTTGAATCTTCTGAAGATGACCTTCCTCATTACGTTCAACAACAATGGCGGCGCTAACGACGTTAGTGGTTGCTGAAATATAGAGCAAGAGATCTTCACCCGGGAGCGGTACAGTGAGCACAGGTGGTGTAGTCAGGAACAGCTTGAGCCTGTCGAAGGCGACCTGCGCTTCCTGTGTCCACTGAAATCTGTCTTGCTTCTTGAGTAGCTTGAAGAACTCAGTCCCGCGTTCTCCGAGTTTGGAGATAAAGCGGTTGAGTGCAGCCATGCAGCCCGTAAGCTTCATGACATCCTTGACGGTACGCGGCGGCTCCATGTTCATGATAGTTGCTATCTTCTCTGGATTAGCCTCGATGCCGCGTTCGCTGATGATGAACCCGAGGAACTTTCCGGATGGAACGCCGAAAACACACTTGGCGGGATTAAGCTTCCACCGCCATTTGCGTAAGTTGTCGAACGTCTCGGTGAGATCAGCGATGAGATCCTCAGGATTTCTTGTCTTGACTACCACATCATCAACGTAGGCTTCGACATTTCGGTGAAGTTGGTCTTGAAGACAACCCTGTATCGGCCGCTGATATGTGGCACCTGCATTTTACAAGCCAAAGGGCATGGTTGTATAACAATACGCACCATACGGCGTGATGAATGAAGTTTTGATCTGATCCTCTTCTTTCAGCGATATCTGGTGATATCCTGAGTAACAATCGAGGAAACAGAGTAGGGTGCACCCGGCGGTGCTGTTGATGACTTGATCAATGCGAGGAAGCCCGAAGGGATCCTTCTTGCAATGTTTGTTGAGATCAGTATAGTCAACACACATTCTCCATTCATTTGAATTCTTTTTTCTTGCAAGAACCGGATTGGCTAACCAATCCGGGTAAAAGACTTCTTTGATGAAGCCGGCTGCTAATGGCTTAGCTAGCTCTTTCTTGATAGCTTCCCGATGCTCTGTGGCAAATCTTCGGAGGCGCTGCTTTTCGGGCTTTGCGCGCTCGTTGAGGTCTAGCTTGTGCTCAATCAACTCTCTGGGGACTCCAGGCATGTCGGAAGGCTTTGTAGCAAAGATGTCAGCCTGGGCTCGTAGGAAGTCGACGAGCGCGCTTTCCTATGCAGGAGTGAGGGTGGAGCCAATCACTGCTGTCTTCGTTGGATCTCCTGTTTGGAGGTCAACTGTCTTCATGGCGACCTTCTCCACAGGCTCGATAGCTCGTGTCTTCTTCTGTGTCGGGGCATCACCGTCTTCTTCGACGATGGTGGCAGCCAGGGGGTGGAGCTCTTGGCGATCTATGGTGGACGCGGCTCTGACGGCGTACTCCACTGCCTCTTTGTCGCAAAGGTAGGAGTGCTTGATATCACCGCGAAGGGAGAGAACGCCGTGAGGACCTGGCATCTTCAACACCAGGTAGGTGTAGTGGGGGATGGCCATGAACTTGGCCAACGCTGGTCGCCCGAGGATGGCATGGTATGACGTTTCGAAGTCTGCAACTTCGAACTTGATGAACTCTGTACGGTAGTTGGATGCAGTACCGTACGTGACGGGCAAGGTGATTTGCCCGAGGGGGATGGCAGCCTTCCCAGGCACGATGCCGTAGAAGGGAGTATCTGCCGGCTGCAGCATGCTTGTGTCGAGGCCCATGAACTTCAGCGTCTTGGCGAAGATGAGGTTGAGCCCGCTGCCCCCATCAATCAGGACCTTGGTGAGCCTGCTATTCGCCACCACGGTCTCTAGGACGAGAGGATATCGTCCAGGAGAGGTGATCTCCGCCCATTGGTCCTCTCTGGACCAGGTGATGGTGGTGTCCGACCACCGTAGGGGTGTAACCACCGCTGGTTCTGCTGCGTAGGCCTCGCGCCGCGTGTTCTTGCGATTGCGCGAGGTGTCGCTAACTGCCATGCCTCCGAAGATGACGTTGACAGTATTGGTGATATCTGGGTAACCGCTGTCTCCCTTGTCGTGCTTGTCGTCTCCGTCCCCATCCGACCTCTGCCTCTTGTTGGGCGTGCTGAACGTTTCCCGAAGGAGCATGCACTCGCCCATGGTGTGCTTGCTGTCGGGGTGGTAGGGGCAGCGCTTCTTGAGAAGTTTGTTGAATTCTTCCCTTCTTTGCTGCGGAGACTTGGCGGCGCGAACGGTCTGGACGGTTGCGACCGTGTTGTTTGGTCGCTTTCGTGGGTTGTTGCCGTTGCACTGGAAGGAATCGCACGGCTGATCCCTGTTGTCTTCCTGATTCTTGCGACCAGGGTTGGCGGATCGTTTGCCGTAGCGCTCCCGTTCTTGATCATCAGTGTCCATCCAATTGGACACTAGTGCACGGAATTCCTCGAGGTCGCGAGGACGGTTGTGACCGAAATCACGGAAGAGGCTGCGGTCGGTCATCCCTTCTTGAAAGTAGTCGATGACTTCTGAATCGGGGATGGGAACGCAGGATGCCTTGATGGCGAAGAATCGCCTGTTGTAGTCGCGCAGGGACTCGTCTGGCTTCTGTTTGCACGCGCGGAGTTCATATTTGCTGCCAGGGCGCTCGAAAGAACCCTGGTAGTTGGAGACGAAAGCCTTCTTCAGCGCGTGCCAGCTGTCGATGGAGTCTGGATGAAGGGACTCAAGCCAGGTGAAGGGACCTTGCTCCATCGCAACTGGGAAGTAAAGCATCTTGGAGATGTCGTCGCCCCCCGAGGCTTCAATTGCAGAAGAGTATCTGCGCAGCCAGATGTTTGGGTCTTGCTTCCCGTCGAAGTTGGCGATGCCTGGCGGCTTGAACTTTCGCGGGAAGGAGCTGACGCGGATGGCGCGTGTGTAACATGGCAGAGCATCGGGGTTGGGGGCGTCGCATCTTCCCGCAGAATCCGCGACGTGGGAGGTAGCTCTCCCCTCTCGGATCCGGATGATGTCATTGCGGGCATCGTTCGGTGTAATGTGAGAGCGAGCTGGGCGGGGTTCTTCGCGACGCTGGGACCTGGGGGGTTCCTCGCGAGGACGGCGGGGTTCTTCACGAGGCCTGGCCATGTCCTTCGTTTGTCCTGCAGAGCTGCCGTAGTGGCTGCTCTGACGCCTAGCTGACGGTGCTTGGTGGCGCGAAGAACTCTTGCTTTTGGAGGCGGAGCGGCCTCCGTCCAAGCGATCAACCATGACCGCTGTGGCTTCTAGGCGGGCTTTGGCGAGGTTAATCTCAGGAGTAGTTTGGAACCCCTCGAAGACGCTGACCCCGAACATGATGTTGGCCACAGGGGAGTTGAAGATGCCTTCCTTGTCGAACTCAGAGTTGAGGTTTTTCCTCTGAATGAAACGACGTCGGAGGGCACGGTTGCGGTTGCGCTCGACACGGAGTTCTCGGTCCGCATCGGTCTCTCCTTCCTCAGTTGGAGCGTCGTCGGAGACAACTTCATCGTCGCTGTGATCATTGAGGATGACGCAGGACTGGTGACCGGGGTTGTTAGGCCCGGTTTTTCTGTTACTCGTGGCAACAGGGAGTTCTCTGCCTTCTTGGAAGGGAAGCAGAGGTAGAATATCCCATACCGTGGAGGGTACGTTTGCTTCGAGGAGAGCCACCTCGGGATCCATGTCAGGCCAATGAACGATAACCCCCGAGGGAGTTGAGGTCATGACAAGATCCGAGGTTGCTTGGCGAGGTTGTAGAACCTTCTTCTTCAGGTGCTTCTGGTAGATCGCGGCTGAGTTCGTTAGCCCGAAGGGAAACTGAGGCTTACACGATCCACGCGGTGAAGTCTTCGTCCCGCGGGAACTGGAACCAGGGTTCCTGGGTGCCCGCGGGGTTGCTGTCACGGTCCTGACCGTTGAACCCTGGCGGGAGTCGGAGGTGATCCGGAGTCCACCGGGGAGTCGTGGACACGTGGCTTGATCCTGCCGCTTGACAGGGGTCGAGTTGACGTGGTCGACCCGGGCTTGAATCTACTTCGGGCGCCATGTACTCCTCCGAGTGGGATACGATCTAGAGATCGTGTCGGAATTTGAGGTTTTCCGAGACCCTCGCTGAGTGGTTTGCGCGTGTGGCGAAGCTGGTGCAGCCACCACGTCGCGCAGTTGGTGTTGGAGCTCGCCTTCCTAGTTTGCGATGCAAAGCCAGGAGCCGAAGACGAAGGTGGCGCCTGCCTCGAACTTGGTGACGATGGAGGCGCTGAACGAGGCCATCGACTCTTTAATGAAGACTCGACGAGTAGATCCCACGGACGGTGCCAAAGTGTCGGCGAATTATGCTGACAACGTTCTCGAGGGGGTGCCCCGAGAGAGGGGTTTAGGGAGAAGTCGTCGAGAATCTAGAGCCGAAGGTGACAAGAGACGATTTAGACAGGTTCGGGTCGCCGGAGCGTAATACCCTACGTCCTGTATGGTGTATCTTGTATTGATGAGATGTTTTTGGAGGGGGTCCCTGCCTCTCCTTACATAGTCCGGAGGGCAGGGTTACATGGGGACCGTATAGGACTAGGAGACTTTTACAAGTTAATCTCTAATTCCCTGATACAGTCTATCCAAACCGACTAGGACTAATCCTTGTCTTGTGCGTCAAGTCTTGTACGTGGGCCGGCCCATAGGATGGGCCGCCAGGGTTGTTTAGTCCGTCAGGACTCTACACCCACAATGGCCGATGTACTTTGTCCCGGGCATGATAATTCGGGCATCCTACCTCGTTATAAATGTTTCAACTGGACTTGAACCTGGGTTACTTGTGGTTCTTGGTTATATACACACTGTTCACCATAGAAGAAACTGAGTAGCATTGTTGCTGTAGCCTATAGGATTGTATTGACCTTAGCCGCATTTTTAAAAATGTGTTGGAAAATTAAACAATCACATTATTAAATTCCAAACTAAATTAAACATGATGAGAGTAAACCTAGTATCCAATTCTTCACTATACAAGACAGTAAGAACTGCATAGCCATGATATTAGAAAATATTATTAAGAACGAAATTAAATCACGGCATACATACTGAGCGGGAGCCGCCATGATGGTGTCGGATGGGCCGCTCCTTCAATGGTTCATCCGGTGCTCGCTGATGGCTCAACAGGATGAGGTGTTCCTTTAGATTATTTTTTATATGGTATCCTTCAACTGTTATAAAAGTCTAATTTTCAACCTCAAATTACAAAACCGGATACCAAAGGCCATCCAACTATCCAAACCATGCAAAATTGGTCCTTTGGGTGGTTTTGAGGGTGGTTTTGGATTTTATAGAAATAGCAGAAATATTATTGAAACTTTAAAAAACCATAACTAATTTATTTTGGACCCAAAAAAATATGAAATTAGTGCCAAAAGTTCTATTAAAATGTAACCAACCTATTGGCATACTATTTAATGTTATTTAAATATTATATATTTATATTACTAGTGTCTTATTGTTTTCTAAAAATAATTAGAATGAAAGTAAATAACATGCAAATAACTTCTAATGGTGCACCAACATATAGGTCACATTTTTAGAAAAAAAATTAGCACTGGATTCCTATTTTTATAATTAAAAATTAATTAGTTATGAATTCTTTAAATATAAAATTATATTTTTAGTTTTTTGGAAAATATAAAACCACCTTAAAAACACCCAAAGGGCCAATTTTGCATGGTTTGGATAGTTGGAGGGTCTTCGGTGTCTGGTTTTGTAGTTGTGGTTTGACAATCAGACTTTTATAATAGTTAGATTTAACAGACTTTTCCCTTTTTTATAATGTCAAAGATGGATAATTTAGATATATGTTTAAGGATTACTTTAGTCTAATTTCATAATGGCAGCGGTGGGTATTTTATTTAAAAAGATAATATATCCAATGGTTATTATGATTAGAGTTGCTAAATTGATGGCTATACATGTTTTTGTTTTTTTTCTGAGAATTTCTAGGATTTCTCTATTTTTTGTAGATTATTCACCTAAGATCCTAGGTGACTTCACGTGGAGGCTTCAAAAGTAAGATGGAAGAGCATGGATGGGAGTGTTTTCTAAGTGGGTTTTGTAACACTGCTCACTTCAATTGTTACTGTATTCCAGTGTCATGTTAGGAAATAAAAGGCACAACTGGTGGATTCAGAGAAGCTGTTCTTATCGTTAAATACTGTCAGACACTCTCGGTAAAAGTTCTGAATGATCCGTGCAGTGTGTAAGTGCCTAATGAATGGCACACTACATACAAGAGGCTGAACAGGTCGCCGCTTGCGACATCTACACGGCGGGGTGGATTCACAGTACGAGAATTAGCATCCTCTAACACGAATGAATTGAAGGCACTACGTTATAAGTTATAACACAACTGATATCAAATGATAATCCGATATCTTTAACAAGATAATTACATGTGACATCATTGACTTGATTTCAAGAGCCATCCCTGGCGGAGCTCTAAGCATCGTGCACATGTATCACCAAACAGGACTCCTTCCTGGTGGTTGATCCGCCGCTCACCGCCAGCAACTGTGCTCGTGCTCGACCGCCACTGCACCTTCCAACCCAAGAGCTTTTCCGACCCAAGTGTGGCTGCTAAACCAGACGGCGTCATCACCTGCCACTACACGTTGATCCATCTGTGGTCTGAACACGAACCCCATGTGCTACATCTTCAGACGCTGAACACTCCTAGTAGGCTCTAGCACCCAAAACATCATCGATTGCTGACCAGAGCCAATTGAACATGCTGGGAAGCGTTTTCCCAATGCCTTCCATCCTTAGAATCTTTTAATTTCATTGTGCTATCCCAAGCTCAACTCTTTGCTCTCTCCGCTCATCTTGATTTTTTCATGCCTTGCCACCTGCGCCGTGTTTCTATATATACGAAGAAGATGTAATGAATGAACTAGACCGGAAAATATCTACGGAATATGGTGTATTGATAAGCTGGTTGTAGCAGTTGCAATAATTGCTTAATTGCAAATTACTTTTCGAACATGGATACTGCGCCTTTCTATATATCGAACATGGATACTGCCAAGCCTTTTCAAATATAAATAGTGAATCCTTTTTATAACTTAATTAATAAAGAGTTAATAACAAAGTGAATATGAGATTCACTATTTTTTATTTCCCTTTATGTATGACTCTATATTGCTCTATATTTTTTTTCCTTCCACACTAGTACATCTTGTTGATGATACACTGAAATATTCTACGACCCATGGCAAGGCATGGGTATGGATCTAGCTGATATGGATCCAAACAGGCAAGCTAAAGAAACGGCTAAACCAACTAGTTGAGCCCAGCTAAACTTATTTGAAGACACAATCACCCTCCACCACTCTGTTGAACAGATCAGGGTGCAATTAATGAAGGTAGCATGGCCAATTATGTTCAACAACCAGCAATTATCAAAAGGGTCGTCCAAACGCCACTAGCTAAACTTTAGGTAGCTAGTAAAAACCTTTACCAATTAGTTAGCCAAAAATATTACTTAGGGTATCCAAACAATGCCTAATAATTTCAAATAATAGAAATGTACTAATGCAGTCTGTTCTTGCCTTATCCAGTTAGCGGACAAAGGTAGTGAAGCTGCATATAGGGCTCGGCGTTCGGTAAGTACCGAACCGAACCGTTCGGTTCCTCGAAGTTTGGTTCCTGGAAAATGGGTAACGCTCAGTACCCGCCAGAAACAAGAACCGAGGAAATTCGGTTTTAGTTCCTTCGGTTCGGTACTTGGTTTTACCCGAAAGTACCCAGACTTTAAATTCAGCAAAAAGGCTAATTCAAAAAGAAATTTCAACAGCATTTCGCCTTATTTTTTCATAAAACCACCAACCATTTCAACATAGAGATAACAACACATCCACAATAGTTTTACAATCAACATTCACCACCACAGTTCAATGCAAAATCACCATATTTTAGTTTACACACAAACATGATAAGAAACAAATAAAGCAGCAAGCACCCAGCACCCAGCAAGGAGCAAGCAGCATGCAGCATGGCAGCAGCTCGCACGGGCTGCACCAGCCAGGCAGCACACCACCCACCAGGTCACCAGCACAGCACTCCACTCCACGTCTCCACCAGTCCAGCAGCCAGCAGCCCAGCAGTCCATCACCACTCCAAAGCCTGGAAATTAACAAGAAACAATGGAATATATGTGAACATGATGAGTATGTCTAGAAGAAATGATATATATTTATTTAGCTTACATGGTCATTTATCTTTAGACAAGTTTTTGTTCTTGCTTTCCTTTGAGGACTTGGTTGGTTGTGAGCTGATGTTGGTGGATGTAACCATCTTTTTTTTGCTGCCTTGAATTTGTGATTGTGCAACATGTCCATCAATAATTGCTTTGTCTTTGAATTCTTGGATAAGTTCTGAATAAAGAAAACAACAAGAAAAGGATATATTTATAAGCAGCAAGCAAAATAACAAATGAGTGGAGATTTGAGTTGAAAACAGTAAACAAAGAGTGACCTTCTTCTAGTTTGGCTAACTCTTCTGTATTTTCTTCAGCATTGATAGGAGTAGTTCTTCTAAGCGAATCTTGAGTGCAAATTAGAGCTTCAACCATAAATGGAGTGAGAGAACTCCTGAAATCATCTAGAATACGACCACTTGTACTAAATGCAGATTCACTAGCAACTGTGGAGATTGGGATGGCGAGCACATCACGTGCCAATGCAGACAACATTGGGAATCTATTGGACTGCCCCTTCCACCAAGCAAGAATATCAAACCTTTTGCTACCTTCTTCACATATTTCAGTCAAGTATCTATCCAATTCAGTTTTTGTACCCTTGCTAGTGCTTGTTGTTCCAATTCCACTATTCAGCTTTATCTTCTTTGTAATTCTAGTCTTCAACTTTCTAGCACTCTCCCCACCTTCATTAGATGGGGCGTCATCACTTGGTTGGGATTGCACTTCACTTGGAGGAGTAAGATTGTTCCTATATTCTTCAAAAAGGTCATAAAAGCATTTGTTAACTGCAACCCAAACATTGTCTCCAACACTTTCACCATACATCTCATTAATTGCTAAGCCTATGTACTGTGAAAGCTTGTGCCTAGGATCAAGTACAACAGCAACAAAAAACAACAAGTTAATATTTTCCTTCTCCTTTTCCTTTCCCCTTCCTTTTCCCTTCTCATTCTGTGATTCTAAATTTAAATTTTCATGCCACTGCCCCGGTACTTGTCATACTTTTCTTTCATTCTTCTCCCCATTTCTTGCTGCAAGAAATCAGAATTAACCATCCATTCACTAATCAATTCATTGACCTCTCCAATCTCATGAAAGTAAGTGTGAGCGGTCATAGTTAAAGTAGCTGAAACACATTTTGTTATGGCGACAAAATGACCAAGAAACTCAGCTAGTTTTATTTGCATTATCAAAGTCATTCTCATCAGGAACTCCTGGACCAGGAACACCAGGCTTTATGTCACTAAGAAATTCTATTGTATAGTATGGATCTTCATCTGGATATCTTGCAAACACCTTCTCATATGTAATAGCATTTTTTAGCATATCATATGTTGAATTCCACCTAGTGCAAACATCAACGGACAAGAAGGACTTGCTGTCGACTTTATCCCATTTAGCAATCTCTTTAAATTTGTCCAATCTCGATGTACCACCCCTAACAAATTTCACCGCAGCCCGTACACGCTTGATAGATATGTCTACTTCTTTCAAACCATCTTGGACAATCAAATTAACTATATGCGCAACACATCTTATGTGAAGGTACTTTCCGTCTGCTATGTTTGTTTTCCCAATGTTCAGTTGTCTCCTCAAGTAAGCAACACCACTATCATTTGCACTAGCATTGTCTACTATTACAATCATTACTTTGTCAAATCCCCAATCAAGCAAGACTTTATGCAAGTGTTTACCAATATCATACCCCCTTTTTACCTTTCACCTTGAAGAAACTAATTATCTTTTTGTGCAAGCACCAATTGTTGTCAATAAAGTTGGCTACTGCATGTCCTTCTATATGGCAAAGTGAACTTAGGGCAGGCAACAGACATAAACTTCCTAAAACCAGGTTTTTCACCTAATGCAAATGGCTCCTCATCCTCTATGACCATTTCAGCAAAAGCATACCTAAGCACTTCAGAATCAAACTTCCAAGTACCTACACTAGTGCAGGGAGTTATTGACAACACACCTTGTTTAGGCTCATTATGAGGAATCTTTTTGCAAGCACCAAAATGTTTACGCATACCAAATGTGTCATTGATCACATGATGTCCTTTTATTTCAGTTGTGCAATAATTGCATTTTCCTTTAATTAACTGACCTTCATTGTTGAAGATATTGGTGAAATGATCCCACATTTCAGATCTAGATGACATCTGCCTTCTCTTTTTCCCCTCTTCACCCTCTTCTAGATCAATGACGTCCTTGTTCTCTGCATCACCATCAGCCCCAGCCCCATCTTCCTCATCTGAGATATCCCTAAAACTACCATCAGGCAGGCGATAGCCCTCAATCCATTTACTGACCTCTTGCTGCACATCCTCCTGGACCTCCTCAGACATCTGAAAAATATTCAATCTATCACCTACAAATCCTGAAATCCCTAGTCGCCACATCTAGAATCAGTGAGTTTTTGCACTTACATTGCAGGAATCAATAGATGTAGCCGTTGTTGTTGTGGAAGTGGAGCCGGAGCAGCAGCCAACACTCCAGCAGGGGCACGGGCGTCGTGCGTCGGGGGCTTCGGCCTCAGGGGCTCGGGGCACCTGCTGCGGCTGCCGGCTGGGCGCCGGCCGGGGTGCGGGGCTGGCTGGCTGCGCCTGGCCGCCGGCCGGAGAGCAGGGCCACGCCTGGCCTGGCCTGATCGTAGCGGCGCAGCGCCTGTGCGGCTGCGCGGGCAGCGCCGGTGGGGGATCTGTGCTGCGGAGGCCAACCGGCGAGCGCCGAGCGAAGCAGCCAAGCATGGACTGCGGAGTGCGGCGGCGTGCGTGACTGGTGTCTGTGTGGGAGGGAGAGAGAGAGAGGGGGGCCAGGGGGGTTGCTCTAGGGTTTTCAATTGGGTTGGGCTGATGCATCTAATGGGCCTTAGTTGGGCTGCTCGGTTCCTCTCAGTTAACCGAGTACCGTACCGAACCAAACCAAGCAATTCGGTTCCCTCATAACTGGTACCGAGTGCCGAACCAAATTTCTCGGTTCCGGTTCTTTCGGTACCGGTTCGGGGTAAATTCGGTTTGGTACTCGGTTCTCGGTATTTCGTGCCCAACCCTAGCTGCATATGTTTTTCCGTGCCTCCTATTCTCATAATGTGTATATCTGCAAAGTGGAGGAAGATAAAACAATGGCATGAAAAGCCATTGGCTTAGGCAGCGACCCAAAAGCTAAATTCCTAATCTTGCCCATGTTGCTTTGGCATAGAACCATTTTATGCTTGCTTTTTTTTACCTTTGTTCTCATTTTCTTTTTTTTCACAATTTGGGCGCTTAAATAGGGAAGATGGCACCAGTGAGTGACAAGAGAGCGGAAAAGAGGTAGTACATGCGTTAGTGAAGGAGAAAAAATGATTTTGCACGAAAGAACAAACCTTTTACTTCCTAGGGTCATTGTCTTTACATACTACCACATTATAACTAGAGATGCACCAAATATTTGCACCTCTTACCACAATTTGGCGGTAGCTCATGCTCACGGGAGCTTCTTAGGACCGTGAAACCAGCATGCGTTTATACTCACATACTTTTCTTTTATAAAAAGTATGATTTGGGTATGATTATGAGTGACTCTTGATCGTGCTTTTCAAGACAAGAGACCATCTCCATTTTCAGGTGCATAGATGCCTGAACACGAGATGTGGGACCTGCCTATAGGTTTCCTAACCGGTACTACCCAAAAGATAAAGATTCTTTTTTTAAAAAACCCACTAGGAGACCTACAGCAAAGTCACAAGTCATGTGATTTTTTTCTTGCATAAATATGTATGTGTCATGCATGGGGTTCGAACCCACGGCATCCCTTGTAATTGGATGGGATATGCTTGCTTTTTTAAAGTAAGCCGTGAAGGACCATTTAATACCAGTGGGTAACATACCACCTGGTACTAGATCCATCATCCAGTACCGGTACTAAATAGTGATATTTAGTATCAGTTAATGTTATGGTCCGGTACTAAATGACCTCTAGGGCCTCGAATGGCGACAATGGTGTGCCTGGTTGGGCCCCACGGGCCAGTATAGGGTTTTCATTTTTTCCCCGATTAACGGAGGTGGATACAAAACCGTCTCTAAAAATCCCCTATTAACATAAGCCTTGGCTCAGAGGTAGATGCATAAACCGCATCCGAAAATCGATTTTGCCTGCAGTCGCTGAACCAAACATCTATACATTGCAGGCAAGATCAGTCTGATAGGTTGTTGGTTGCACAAAAAACACCAGATGGTACATCCTTCAGCACCGAGCGCTGCAGGTATGCTCTAGTGACCAGACATCACTTTCCATCATTAACCACAATGTGGGAAACGAACTGGGAGGCTTTTTCCTGATGCCTTCGGATCCCATCCTTGAACTACTAGAGACACGCCGTGTAGGTCAAGACTGTCTTTCTGTCAATGGCTTGTTGCACATGCCCTACTATTGTGTAGTTTTTTTTGTCCAAGCTCAAACTCTTTGCTCTCTCCGCTGATCATCTGGTTTCTTTCATGTGTTGCATTGCTGCGTTTCTTTATATGGAGCTGGACGGGAGAAGAGCTATAATGCAAGCATAGGTGGTGTATTGATATAAGCTTGTGGCAGCAGCTGCAGTGCTTCTCAACCACCAAGCACTGATGTCTAATTCCTTCTGGAGATAGGACAGAAAAAAAGTAGCATTACGACTTTGTTTTGCTGGTAGTGTGTGCTGCATAGATTGTGTGGTGTGCTGGAGAATAGTGCAATATAGTTTATTTGGTAGAATCCCCAATTCAAAGATTGTTTTACCTTGGTGCCCATGGGTCCTGTAGTTATCGATTTAAAGGTTTCATACTCTATTATCTTAAAACTTTTTAACACCTCCTCATGGTTGAGCTTTTTTTAGTGTGATGTATGACCACGCTTCAAATTTGTTAGTTATACTGCATATGCAGTGTACATGGTGTAAGATATTAAGATGTAAGTTTACTTGCAGTTAAGAAAAGGGAATAATGGATTCAAGTTTCATGTCGGCCAACGAGGGCAACCGGATTCGGAGAAGCTGTCCTCATCACTAAAAGCTGTCAATCATTCTCGGTAAAAATTGCCGTAAGATCCATGCAGCGTGTGTCACGCAACAAGAGAGCTGAACAGATCATTGTGTCTCCTTTCTGTTTCTGTAGAGAATGCCGAGGTGACCTCTGCCCTGGGCGTACACACCAATCATGCAGAGAACGTCATGCACTTATTAGTGCTATAGCTGCTCAGGTGATGGTCTAGAAGTTGGAACTAAGCTGCTGGGTCTGCTCTACAGAACAATTCAGGTGACAGCAAGAAAGCTAGCCTTCTTCGTTCTTACATGGCATGTGCGCCATGCCAATATAATAGTAGCGATTTAAATACCTAAAGCACATGAAAGAAACTAAAGAGTAACAAGAGGAGGTGCATATGCGTGGTCCACATTTCTGTTCAGAACTTCAGATCATTTATCACTGAAGTCTGAGGCCTAGTGTCTCGTGGTCTCACTGTAACAGGTAGGCCGAGTCGTGTTTCGAATCATCGTGTTTGAATCCAAATTACAGCCATCTGATTTCGTACATGGATGAAAAACTTGGGCTGGTTCGTGAGCTACATAAGTTAACAAAACACACTTGACGCAGGCTCCAACCTTCCCGGCATCCTTTCAACCCAACATCTGATGACTGAACCACGGTCGCTGAACCATACAGCAACAAATTCCAAGCGGGATCCCTCTGATATGTGTGTGGCTGCAACCGAAACACAGCTTGGTAGATGCTCTGGCGCCAAGTGCTCCAGATAAGCTGTAGCGACCCAACACTTCCCTGTCGCTGGCCACAATGTGATACTGATACGTGATCTGGGAGGATTTTTGCTGATGCCTCCCATCCTTACTTGACAATTTGACAGTTGAACTACTAGAGACTAGAGAGACACCGTGTAAGTCAAGGCTATCTTTCTGTAAACGCACATGCTCTACTTTTGTTGTGTTTTTTCTTCCAAGCTTCAAACACGTTGCTCTCCGCTGGTCGTTTGGTTTTCATTGTTGCATTGGTGCATTTCTATATATGAAGGAGCTGGACGGGACAGAAGAGTATTGATGAACTTGTGGCTGCAGTGCTTCGCAACCACCAAGCACTGAAGTTTAGATTTTACTGGATATATGATAGGAAATAAATTAGAAACAATTATAAAGAATCATTTAATCTTCATCAAAATTACTGAAGGAGACAGGAAAGGAAATAAATTAGCAGTATGATTTTGTCCTGGCGGCCAAGTGCGTACTGTGTAGATTGTTTTGTGTGGTGGCGAATCGAGCAATACAGTTGGTAGAATCCTCAATTTAAAGGTTGTTTAATTGGGCTCTAACCCGTGTGCACATAGGTAATGTGGTTATGATTTAAAGGTTTCATAGTCTGCTATATCTTCTTAACACCTTGTCCTCATGATGGTTGAGTTTTTTTAATGTAGTGTGATGTATCACCACGATTCAAACTTCTTGTGTACACTGAGTAGTATACTTGCTAGCTGTAGGATGTAAGCTTAGTTGCGCGCATTTAAGAAACAATGACAAGTAAAAGTGTAGAACCAAATATTGGTTCCAAGTTGGTAGTACTTGTTATCCTGCTTAGTACAAATTGTTAATGTATATTTAAGTTTCATGTCAGTCAGAAAACCGGATTCAGAGAAGCTATCCTTGTCACTAGAAACTACGACTATCCTCGGTACAAATGCCGTATGATCCATCCAGTGTGTGAGTGTCACACGTACGGCAAGAGGGGCTGAACTGAACAGGTCATTGTGTATCCTTGTTATGTCTGCAGAGAATGCCGAGTTGACCTCTGCATCATAGGGAGAGCGTCACGCACTTGTTGATGGCTAGCTGCTTCGGTGAT
Organism: Digitaria exilis; assembly: GCA_015342445.1. Taxonomy (NCBI): domain Eukaryota; kingdom Viridiplantae; phylum Streptophyta; class Magnoliopsida; order Poales; family Poaceae; genus Digitaria; species Digitaria exilis. Next base: position 1,902,397 of record JACEFO010001947.1, read on the forward strand.
GGTTAAGAGTTTGAAACTGAGCTGCTGGGTCTGCTCTACAGATGATGGTGGTATCGTGTGGGTGGTTTGGTCTGATTATGCTAGACACGATGCAGATCCGGTATCCGAGCTCAACCTCCACCGAACTGTTTGAAACAGCAGCAAGAATCTACTGCTATGGATGTAGCTGGAACAGCGATACCACATGGTTCCATCGAAGTTGAACAGTCCAAGTCTCGGGCACCAACATCACTGAACACTGTGAATCGAACATGCTGGAAACATTTTTTTCCGGTGCCTTCCATCCTTACTGCATAACTGAACTGAAGATACGTACATCGTGTTGTAAGGCAAGGCGATATGTAAATGCGTATGCTCTCTTTTTAAGTTGGTTGTCTTTCATTCTTCCAAGCTTTACTCTTCTCTCCCGAGTTGTGGTTTGGTTTATGTATTTCCTGTGCAGCAAGGCATGGCGCGTGTGTGTCTATATAAGTATTTAAGAATTAGCTCTTTTACAGCGCACAATACTAGTGTCCAGTAGTATATGTTATTGGTTAATGATAATTTAGTATTTTACCCTATACCTATTTATTTTAATAATTTTAATTGGTAACAATTCTCACTCTCTAATCTGTAATATAATGATATCAATTCAAATAATGAAAACATAAAAGAATAGTAATTAATAACATAATACAGAAATTTTATTTCATTTTTTAATATATTACACTAATGCCATTAAATTACTTTCCTAGATTACCCCTAGCCACTATACTACCCTTAAATACTACTATATCACTAGGACCATTTTGTATAGTATACAGTTAATCTCGACCGTCGGATCTTTATATACTAGTCCTTTTTTAACCGCTAGTATATGGTGGTATCGTGCGCTGTAAAAGAGCTCATTCTTAATGTCATCTAGCAGCTTGTGTGCATTAATGATCCACAAAGATGTACTTGATGGTAATCATATTCCTATAAGCCTTTGTAGTTTCTAGGCTCTTGGACTTGGAGGTACCAATGGTTACCGCCAAATTATAACTAGGTATGAACCAATTTTTGCACCTCGCTCTCCAGACACAATTTTGAGGTACTTTCTATTTTATTGGGTACCATTCCTTGGACCGTAAAATCAGCCTTCTTTTGTAATTGCTTATTTTTATTTCATTTTTCTAAATGCATGACTTTTGCAATCCTTTTGTCATCTCAGCAAATTAAAACACCTGAACTAAACGACCACCAGTATCATATTGATGCATTCTCATGAGCTGCAAAAGCTAGCCAACCATACTCTCTGCAGGACATATATATTTCCCATTCCGTGATTTAGGCTGCTGGACACCGTGAAAACTTAAATTTGGGTGCAGCATGAGACTTTTCTACTCCTATGATTCCACACATGGTTGAAGACGTGAATTGGATGGAGAGCACTGCATCAGAAGCAGGAACTTGACGACGATGCGAGCAGCGACACAGGGCGGCCGCCTATGTGGCATACTCGCTCCGTTGCTAAAAGAATACACTTCTAGCCATTCACTAGATTCATAACATCTTTAATATATCTGGACAACCTCCTGTCCAAGTTTACTAAAGATGCTATGAATCCAGATACTTAGTAATATGTCTAGAATGCATTCTTTTCAGGACGGAGGGAGTAGGTACGTCGGGCTCAGGAGATGAACTGCGGCTGGACTGCATCGATGCTGCTCTGCCCAGCTCCACGTATGTATGCATCGGCATAGGCTCTGCACCGCTTGGTTCACCGGCACAGGACAGGAGGCAAATGTCAACGGGCTAATGCGTCAATTGCTCTCATCTTTCACTTCATCAGGCCAAGAAAGATTAAAACAGGGTCTGCGGTGTGCTGTGCACCGAGACTAATTTGACGAGTATAGTGTGTTGTGTTGTGTACAAAACCAACGTTTATGAGCGTCCCGGAAACAAAATTATTTTATTACAACGAAATGACATGTCGTTGAAATCGATCATAAAAGAAAATGCTAAGTTGGATTTGAGATTGGTCATACATTTGTGGAGTATGAAACGTAGCTATAGCTCCAAACGGGGTCTTATTCTACGCTTGGCAATTGAGTCTAAAGTGTGATGCTCCGGCCTATAATCACTCTCCAACGTACATATTTATTGAGCTTAAGCTTAGTATGGAGTATGTGATGGTTCTCTGATTTAGTCGGACGCCAATAGCAGATAGGCCTCTGATGTAGATAGCGTGTACACATTATGGTTTAGAGAAGGTTGATGAGCTTTCTCCATGGACGAGCTCCACAGCGCCCTCTCAACCCAGTAGATCCGCCGACCCAAGTGCAGCCACTGAACCAAATGGTTAATGGGATCGCACTTGCCAAGAACATAACACTCCAAGTAGGCTGTCACCACCCAAAACATTGCAGCATGTTTGTTGACCACGGTCGATTAGACATGGTCAGAACCTCATTCCCAATGCCTCACGTCCTTACTCTCTTTTTTTTGTTAGATTGTTGCGTTTTTCCAAGCTCACCTCTTTGCTCTCTACTCAACATTTGTAATTTTAGAAGGTACTAACGTGCAAAATATGCCTATGATGGACGAGGTCATTGATCTAAAGGCGAATTTCACAATGATGGATCCTAGTACAAACTGCATGTAGGCATCCAAGACGAAGATAAACCATGGTCATAAGATGGAACATTTGGAGAAGCAGAAATATTGTTGAAATGTATATATGTGTTATGTATGTAATATGCATGGTTATGTATATATATCTTTAGCTACTCTTTAATTTCTCTATATATTTGGCTTCAATTGTGTAGATATATGACTAATCAAATACTTCTTTTATTTCAAATTGTAAGTCATTCCAAGATTCTTGGAGAGTCAAACTATCTCAAGTTTGACCAAATTTATATAACAAAGTACTAATATTTATCGTACCAAATAAGTGCAATTAGTTTATTCAATAAGTATATTTTTACATGATATCTATTCGGTTCCATAAATTTTTTGTGGAACATAATTTTGGTCAAACATAAAATACTTTGACTCTCCAAGAATCTTGGAATTACTTACAATTTAGAATGGAGGGAGTACTTACGAGTACGAGAATACATAGGAACCACTACTACATGTAGAAACATCACAAATAAAAGAATAATGCAAGAAAAACAAAAGGAAAAACCAAAAAAGAAAAAAATAGAGACATTTAAAGGAAAAAGAAAAAAGTTGGGCAGAACATTCAGTACCGGCTCGTATCACCAGCCAGTACTAAATGAACTGGGCCAGGGCGCCCCGTTCGTGCCACGTGGCATTCTTTTAGTGCCAGCTGATAGCACCGGCCAATACTAAGCGGCTAGCCCCAGGACCCCCCTCCGGCCGCGCCGTGTGGCCAGCCGTTACTACCGGTTGGTGTTACCAGCCAACATTAGCCGATACTAAATGGCAGTATTTAGTACCGGCTTAGACAACCTGTAATAATGGATTGCCCGTTAGTACCAGAAGTGGGGTACCGAACGCATAACTGGTGCTAAATCGAGCTTTGAGCCTGGTACTAATGCTTGATTTTCTGCTAGTGTACGTTTGGGCTGGCTTTGCATAACTTAATCTTGGCAACCAAATACACCTAGGTAGTCTGTCGCAGATAAACCAGCTTAAATCAACCGGAGATTCAAAGCTACTTGTTTGTATACAAGAGGCGTTGTATAGTTACACATATGACAAATATCTGCAGATCATCGCACACCAACCGGTGTTTGGCCGCTTAGATGATGATCCAGTGGGGCGAGTTGAGGACTGAGCTACCAGTCTACCACTACTGCTACTGATGGTGTCGGACAAGCTGCTCCTCGGATGGTTGATCCAGCGCTCACAGCTGACGCACTGGGTAGTTCAGCCGGCATTAAACTGCATGTTCAACCTCCATCGAATCTCGGTTGATCCCATCCAAGCGTGGTTGCTGAGACAAACAGTTGAATCATCAGCCGCAATAACAAACTGGTCACCAGAGCACATACACCACATTCTACATCCTCTGACGCCGAACACACCAAGTAATAGGTTCCAGCACCTGAAACATTGTCGATCGCGGAACTGTCTTGTTACTCTGCCTGGAACTTTTTTTTCCCAATGCCTTCCATCCTTACTGCAGATCGAACTGCACTATTGGCCGGGATACAGCGTGTGAGGCAGAATTACTTGTGTACACACACATGGCTCTCCTTTTGTTGTGTTTTCCCAAGCTAAACTCTTTGCTCTCCGCTCGTCATCTGGCTTCTTTATTTCCTGTGTTGCAACGTTTGACACATTTATATGAAGAAACTAGCTAGACGAGCAGCAGAGCAGGTGGTGTCTTCATAAGCTTGTGGCACCAGCTGTCAGCTGTGTGTCCCTTAGCTGCCAGCTGGCACTGATGAAGTGTAGTTTATACAGGTGACAAGGCATGAAGTCCGTTGAAAGTGAAAAAGGAAATTCAATTGTGTCTGAGCACACACGTGCACAATATCACCAATTGATCACTGTACTTGTCCTGGGCATGGTAACTTAATTAGGCTTACGACTTTGTCCTAAATTATTCAACTTGCTCGAACCTGCAGGGTTAATTATGGTTCCTCATTACACACACCGTTCACTGTTTGACCAAGCTGGGTAGCCTTGTTGTTGTAGCCTATAGGATTTGCATTGAGCTTAGTTGCATTTTAACAAGGCAAAATTATATATATATATATATATATATATATATATATATATATATATATATATATATATATGGCGCGTCTATTTGTAGCGCTGCGTGTTGAATATTATTCAACACCCTCGCCGGAGCTCCGACGTGGTATTTTACTCAGTTTGGTTTGCATGTAGTAAAAATCGAATCCTGCTTTACTGTTAGATCCGTTTTAATGTGCAGGCATTGATTAGGTAATAATTCCATCAACGTGAGATGTGCATGCTTGAATCCCGCCACCGGTCAGGCATATGTGATTGACAAACGGCGGCGGCGCGGCCATCTGCAGAGCTCTGACGAGCTCGCCTGCCCTATATAATTACTCTTGTTCTCATGTAGAGGAGTAAAAATGGGATTCCGGCCGCCTTGCATGTCTTTTTAATATGCGTGTGACCAATCGGTGGCGCCAATTACTCTGATGAACGATTGGACGTGGCGTGATAGGAGCTCAATGGATTATAGCACTTCGCGCTCCGATTCGTGCATAGATTATTTTAGCAACAAGCGGCCACAGGCATCATGATGAGTATATAAAATATACATTTTTGGTTTAAATAATTGTTTCGGTCAAATTCATTGATCTTCGGTTCTAGAGGTCGCATGTTGTTGTAACATTTGTCTATGTAGATAAGAGTACTTTTTTTTTTTTACAAATGTTAGAAGTATTTTCAATTGACTAGAGTTTTTTTTGTCGTGAAACGTTTCCATAAAATACTATCAGAGAGGAAATTACTACTAGTTATCTCAAAAGGTAATATTAGTCCAATGAGAAATAATTACTTCTGGTTATATCAATAATTTAAAAGATATTTCATTTCCACATGGAAAAAATCCTGAAATGTAAAATAGAAACTATAGAACGATCCGGAAAACAAGCTTGCTAGCTTCTTCAATATTCCGCTCAAAGGCTGGAATCATGAGCTAATCACGGGAATCTTGGCTAATGCATATATGTTATGCGCAGCGGTTATTTCTCCACAAGTACAACATTACTATTTTTTTTTATCGGAATGCAAAAGTACTCCTGTACGAAAAGCGATATTTCTGCAAAAGCATGATTGGTAGCTTCTTCCTGTGAGATGCATCCATCCAGTGGTAATTACTCCTGTAACATGAAAAATTATTACTGCATTAGCATTATTATTGTTGCTCAAATGAGTAGTTTTGAAACATAAAGAAGTATTCATGTAACATAAAGTAACGTTCAAAACAAACACATTTTTTGTAATGACTTAGGAGTAGTGTTTCAATTTGCCGGGAGGACGCACGAGTAGTATTTCAACTAAAAAGAAGTAATCACTTCAACATTCTGATATGTAATTGTCTACGAGTAACTCTATTTGCTTTGAAAAAAAATATCATTAGCATGATATCCAATCAGTAATTTAGAAGGACAATATAGCAATATTTCCATAAAAGCATATAATTGCTGTCTTCTTCCTGTGTAGATGCATCCATCCGGTGGTAATTACTCATGTAACATGAAAATAATTCCTACATTGGCATTGTTATTGTTGCTCAAGGAGTAATTTTCAATGTTCTTAGAAAAAGGAGATTATCAAATGCCATTTTTTATTACTGATCCTGCAACTAGGATCAAATTGAGATTGCAATCACAAGTCTTATGGAGGTGATATGATCAAGTATAAGCCAAAATAGCAGGGTAAAATCTATCGTTCATGCCGCAACCACAAAAATTGGTTGCATGTTAGCTCTACATCAGATTTTAGTACCGCTGATCACACAAATCTTCAGCCACCTGCTGCACTGCATGGAGGGCAGCGCCACGAACTCCTGGGATGCAGCGGTCGAGACACCGCTGTTGATCCCTCGATCTATCCTGGGGTCGACCCATCTTTGGCTGCGAAGGCCAGCGCCGTAGACGTCGAGTGTGCAGCGGCAAGATTACTCCTATAATGCTAAAAACATACTTACTGATATAATACTTCAAAATTACCCATGGAAACACTAAGTTGCGAATTACTACTTTTTTTCTCTGAGATCCTTGAGAATTATTCCTTGGAGAATGTAAAATTACTCTTGGGCACACTATGGTCATGCAATGGATGAAATTCAGTGGAAAATTACTTCTCTAATCTTTGAACTATTTCTTGTATAATATTCATTAAAATAACTGCATGACACACCAAAAGGTGCAGTAGTAGTAATCCTCTGCACCAAGCCCAAACCACTAGCTGAGTGGGTTTACCTACAGGCAATTAGAAACTGCTTCCGAATGCATCCTTTGTGACAGCCCTGTGCCTCTCCTGCATTATTTGCGACTGGATTGCATCAGATATGAAATAATGAGCATAAATGAAGTGTGAAGCATGGAATTGTGAGAAATAGAACACAAAAAATTATGAAAATACTACTCTTTATGAAAATTACTACTAAAAGAATAAACAAAAATAACTACTCTATATTGTGAGAAATACTTTCTACTATATAAAATACTGCTCTAAATTGTGAAAACTACTGCTGAAATGAATAAATAACTACTCTGACATATATATGGTAGATGAATAGATCATGCAAAGCAAGCTAGTTTTCAGTCCCATAGATAAAAACCAGAGTATATTGTTGTAAAACAGAAAGTAATATTGGAAGTAAATTTGGAAGAGTAAATTTGGACTTTGGAGTAGTTATTATATATTCAAAAAGAATAAATTTGGAAGCATATTTTACGTTTAGTCAATAACTTTTAATGGATGCAGAAAGTAATATTGGGTCGGCAGGCAGTGCTTTGCCGGGGTGCTAAATAATATTTAGCGCGCTGGAAAAGATTCAGACTTATAGAGATGTCATATGGGTATACACTCTTAATGCGGGAGGAAATTCATAAATGACATGAGAAATATAAGAAATCAACAGACTATGGCATCATGCATAGCCTGGTCTGATCAGCATGTGCTCAAAGAAAACATAGATATACATTAATAAAAAAAGCTACCAAATGGTACAAAAATTACTTCTATGCAGGATTGAACTCATTACTTCTTCTGGAGATACGAAATACTCATCTTATATGCAAGATTACTTCTCTAATGCCACAAAATACTGATTTAACACTACAAAATTACTCATGGAAACACTAAGTTGTGACCGTCCTCGTAGAAATTAAAATTGCTATTGGTCACACTATGGTTATGCAATGGATAAAATTCAGCTAAAACTTAATTTTCTAACATGCAAATTACTTATTGTAAACATTTAAAATTACTACTAAACATGCCAGATGATGAAGCAGTAGTAATCCCATGCCTCCTAAACCAGTACTGACGCTTCTAGTTGTCAAACAACAAACAAAAGAAATTAATTACGCCAATGATGGCCGCTATGGCCGCTCGGCGGTAGCTCCCCTAATGTCTGTTGTGGCGACCTTAACCCTAAAAAATGACGCATATTGCGGTCATCTCTACATGAAAACAATAGCAGACCATGATTTTCTCCAATCCTGTCTAGATTTGAAATCAAGAAAGAAGGGGCCCTAATCAGCAGATCCTCATCCGTGCCTGATCCAGAATCAATTACTCAATTGGCATCGTAATGATCTAAACTTCCGGATTTTTATCTCATATATGCATTGTATCACGGGAGGATTGCATAAAGGAATAACTTCTTTGGCAACACACAACTAACATTGCCTAGAATCGTGTGGATTAGACCACCGCTTGCACCATGGAAAAGGATATTTTTTCAGCCTTAAAAGAAGCAGGGCTTCTGCCCTCTAGATCCTACTGTACAACAAAACTATTGCTTAATTGGATCGTAATGCAAAACATGGGGAAAAAATAATAAATGTGAGATTGGAAACCGTGGACACGCAGTGGAGATTGAGCTGGAAATCGAATCCCTGAAATTTTTCCTCATTTGATTAAGGACAAAAGGAAAAAATATAATTTTGGTTTTTGTTTGATTTGACTAACCTTGCGTGGTACGGAGCGGAGGAAGCCCAACTGGTGCCTGGAAGAGAGCCCGCCGCCGTCCTTAAGCCGAGTTGGATCTCGCACACCGAGATCGCTGGGTACCAACACATCGTCGTGGGATCTGGAGTGATCGCCGGCTACTCCGCCACTGAAGGACTGCTTCGCCGTGAAGGACAGCACGCAACCGCGGGCAGGACTGGGGTCAGGGGACGATGAGCCGACTCCCTGCGCTGTCCGTGTCGGAGGGGAAAGGCTGCCATCATGCTGGCGGGAGAAGAATCTCCTTGGCCACTATATCATCTAGGGTCTTTGCATCCTCCACCATCTTGTTCTCCGTTGCAAGGCCTGATCTGAGAGGCACTCCGACCACGCCGCCGCTCGTTGGGATGGGGACGGCCGGACGGGGGAGGAAGAGAGGAGTGCGTCGTCCGACTTGTCCTCATCTTGGGAGCGTTGTTTTTTGGGAGAGGCGACAGATAAGGAGGACTGCAGTTAAGAGCCGACTAGATTTTATTAGCTCCGATTCAGGAAGTAATAAATTAATGGTTTTTACCGTAACCTGATTTGCCTGACTCGCCGGACTTGGGCGGCGGAGCCGCGGCGCGTTGGAGATGAATATCCTTTACCCCCCTCTCTCTATATATATACTAGTTAACATGGCCGTGCGTTGCTACGGATTTTAGCAAATATGCATGTCTTTTTTATAGTTTAATTATGCTATTTAGACATTTAAAAATATATTAATTTAAATTTATTTTTGTGTTAAATTGTTTGTAATTGGTTCAAACTTAATTTTTAGTACATATTAAATCCAAAACTCAACATGATCCTACACTCGCAATCGAAGCCTAGGTGAGCTCTATCCAATTCGAGCATGACCGCCTTCAAGCCATAATATCATGAGCAAGAAATGATGTTTGTGTAACATCTTTCCTACTAAACGTAGTTGCAAGGACGACTGCCACGTGCTACAACATACCAAGGTCTATAGAGAAAAGAGAGAAGTGGCACCTCGCACCAATGCATGAGCAGTAAGGCGACCAAGATGAGCAGCAAAATTGAGGCATAAAGTGATGGCAGCAAGTGGAGGTGGCACTACGATAAGTGAGTGGCCCTACGAGCTGATATCAAGGATAGTGCTCTTCTGACGATGAGTTAGTGGCCCTATGAGTGATCTCAAATTCTCGATGATAGTTCTAACCTCTCTCGAGCATCAATTATCATTACTTTTCCTAAGGCAATTTGTTTTATAGAGTTATTTACTTAACATGCAACCATCGATGCTTTGCCCATTTAATTGATATAGTTAGAAAACTAATGGCAAAATAAAACCAGACATGTTTGGAGACAATGGGAGCTGTAGTCTAGTCGTGAAATATCTTGCATTTAAGCTGTTGGTGGTCGGTTCAAAACCTATGTTTTGTTTTTTTATTGTTTTTCTACCGGACGCTCTCGTGATGGCACTGCTTCCTGAGTTTCCTGAGCGCTGACGCTTTGGGCCGCGTGAGGAAACAGCTCCATCACCAAAATTACCACGCGCAGGGGCGATCTAGTTTATAGGCCGCAATAGAGCAAATCCCCTTGCCCACGCGCGCTAGCTACACCGCGAGACCGAGCGGCCCCATGCCGCCCCGCGTGAGCGTGACCAGTCCGCTTGGTTTTTTCTCGGGTTCCGTTTGCATGTTCTGAACTGTTTTTTTGCACGTGTCACCGGATCAGTTTTCCGTGAACATGTGGCTCCTCCGTGACCACAGGGCTGGGTTTGGTCTGCGCCACTGTACCATTTATTTTTTCACCCTAAAAAACGTAGCTCCGGGCTCTGAGGGGCTAGGGCCTCGGGCACGGTGAATTGCACGTCATCAGCGAGACCTGGAGGCATAAAAAAAAATAAATACACTTTTCATTCTCGTGATTAACTCGTTCATGTTGGAGAAATGCTTAACCGGACCTGATAGGGGTGTTGAATTATTAAAATTGGAAAACTCAACCATTCGCTTACAAGTACTATTTTTGGCTTGATGGTGTCAATTTTTTTATCACAAATACTAACAAATACATCTGGGTGGCCACACGAGTAGATACTAGAAACATATGGCACCTGGCTCAATCAAAAATCTGTGCTTCGGCTGGTTAATAAAGCAACAATACGTAGTGGCCTGTGGCACTACAATTTACAATATTATTAACAGTCTCTCCATGTAGTTCCTTTTCTGTTTCTCTTTCGATTTGAAGAACAATCTTGTCACTTGCTGTCGTTCTTTCTGCTGGCTCCTGACTCTTACACAATGACATTTGCAGCCTGCAACTGAATCAAGAAAAAGATAATAGGGTTGGGAATTTTGTGTCCTCATTGTCGCATCCGCAGATCGCTCATTCATTCTTGCTCCAGCTACAGCTCGTTCATTCTTGCTCCAGCTGCAGCTGCACGAGTAGGGTTCATTCTTGTGCTGAAAAATGATCAAGATTCCGATTATTATCCACACAGAGGATAGGACAACAAAAGAAAAATACAGAAAAAAAATAGCTAGCCTGAGTACACTGCTATCAACAAAAAGATTACAATGACACGTGCAGCATCTGACTGAAGGATGCGCCAAGACAGCATGGATGATTAGGCCACGGGTGCACCAGCCAGAGATCCACCGTTCTAATATAGCATTATCAGTCGCTCAAACACAAGATGGGACCTAAGCCTGAAGTTCAATATACGTAATTTAAGAAAAGGAGATACTGACAGGATTCGAGAGAACTAACCAAAAGCTAGTTCAGTTGGCAAAGCAAATTGAATCGACACGCTGATCCACCTTAAACATGCAGTAGTAATCAATTAAAAAATTAATCCATAAAAAACAACAGTTCCTAAAACACATCTCATACAAGAGCTGAAGTAAAATAAACCGGAGCAAAACAAACTTTTTTTTTATGTAACAGGAGGGGCCGAGCCCCTACTGATTATATATAAATAAGAGAAACAAGAGAGTACAATCAAGCAAAAAGGAAAAGAAAGCAAAACAGAGGTCTAAACCTCACTACAAACTACAAACTACTTCAGGGAATAAAAAAAGAGACGAAAAAAATCAAGAAGTTTACAAATGGGCTTGCAACCATTCTTTCATATCATTCTGATATTGGGGTTTCGCTCTAAGGATAACTAGCGCGAATTCATCTCGAAATCTTGAGTTGACTGCAGTTAGCTGAGGTTGTAGATTTCTGAAGATCAAGTCATTGCGAGCCATCCAAATACACCAAGCCATGATGATGATGATGTCTAAGGCGAATATCACGTTAAGTTGATCGCAGAGTGACTGGAGTACTTGGATCGGCTCCAAGTCAGGTATCTGTAAATTGACTAGGTTCCAACAATCATGGGCAAACTGACAATTCAGAAAAAGATGTGATTGTGTTTCTTCCACCGAAGAGAGGCAAAGGACACAGTTGTAGGACGGGATGTCCATACTTCGTCGTCTCAGGAGGTTTCTTGTACTGAGCCTATCCCTGAGTAGGAGCCAGAAGAAGACCACATGCTTTTTCTGACAATTGGACTTCCAAATCATTTTGAAAATCAGTGGCATGTTGCTGTTTCCAATTAAATGGTGATAGGCTTTGGAAGAGGAGAATTTGAAAGATCCCCAAATGTATGACCAGACATCAGTTTCCTCACTAAAAATGTTATCTTGAATGTGCTGGGCCAGCTGAATCAGTTGATCAAAAGTTGCGGTCGACAAAGGCAGATGAAACAAGTGTTGTAGGGAATCAGAGGCAGCAGCATGTTTAATGGAGATGTTCTTGACCTTGGTAAAGGAATATAATTCTGGGAAGGCGATCCTAGGGACCTTCCCCGCCCATAAATCATTCCATAAAGAGCATGAGCTTCCATCAAACAGAGTCACAGTGGCTATCCCCTTGAAGTTGTTCAACACTTTGAGAATGTCTCTCCACCAAAATGAACCTTTCTTTGCATAGCCTGGTAGCCGACCATTAGAGTAGTGCTTTTCCCAAACAAGGTGAACCCAGGGGATGTCTGATTTATTAAAGAATTTGTGTAGGAATTTCATGAGCAGCGCTTCATTTTGGGTTCCCAACCGCAAAACCCCCAAACCCCCTTCCTCTTTTGGTAAGCAGACCATTTCCCATGCTACCTTGGATGGTCTTCTATCATTAATATTTGATCCACGCCATAGATTATGCCTTCTATACTTATCCATCTGTTTGATTGCAGTCTTGTGTAAGAGGAGGGTGCACATGGTGAACATTGGCAGAGCAGTGAAAACCGCATTGGTAAGTTCCAATCTGCCAGTTGTTGTGAGGAAGATTGATGTAGAGAGAAGCCTTTTTTCGCATCTTGATACAATCGGCTGAAAATCCTCCAGGGATGGCTTGGAGATGCTAAGTGGTAAACCCAGATAGGTGAGGGGGAAGGCCCCAATTGAGCAGCCAAAGGTGTTGGCTAACAACCTCATTCTTTCTTCTTGTATATTGATTGGAACCATCGTGGATTTGCAATAGTTGACTCTGAGGCCTGTAGACTCTGCAAATGTGTTCAGCAATCCCTTCAGAAAAAATAACTGTGTTGGACAACCTTCCATGATTATCAGCGTTCATCAGCATATTGAAGAATTGGGAAGTCATTGCTATGCTGAAGATGGATGGGCAGTGTCAATAATCCTTGTTGTCTGGCTTGGTTTAGTAGAGACTGTAAAAGGTCGGCGGTGAGCACGAAGAGGAGAGGAGAGAGTGGGTCACCCTGTCGGACTCCTCGCTTGCAGTGGAATGTCATGCCATTCCAGCACTGCATGTATCAATCTGCACGCACGATCAGGCGGCAGGGGAACAAATCAAATTCGAACAAATTAAATCGCTCAACAGAGAATAGATCAATCAAATCTAAGAAGATCAGTTGATGGACGGACGAGGCAAGATTTATACGTACCCAGCTACAGGATGTTGTGCCTTCCACCTCCTTGCAGGTCCATTTGGGTCTTGTTTAGTTGGGAAAGTTGGGAAAAGTTGGAGGTGTGAATAGTGCATTGGTAAGCGTGTCTGTGAGAGAAGATGTGACTCGATGTGACTGAAAAGTTGGCGAACTAAACAAGGCCTTAGCCCAGATCTGCCACCAGCCTGTCGCCATCGCTGGGAAAAGGAACCACGCTGGATGCAGGGCGGCACAGGCCCTGGTGCTAGGGGAAGCATTGGTCACATCTCGATCGAGTGGAGATAGGGGGATAGCTACGATGCGCAGGGTCTGCCAGGATTGCCGTCCCGTCCCCATCATGCTTGACGGGAGCTCAGCTGGGCCACAGTTAGTTCGCACCGTCCGAGGTCGACGAATCTTCCACGTAACGACTCACCGCTCGCTATGGTATGTCTAAGCGTTAGTGGCACGGAGGGGATGGCCGGACGGTGGCACAACATCTCTCCAGCCGGCCGGATGCGAGTACCTCGAGAATACGGAGCGGATGAGGGAGGCTTACTAGCACGGCAGGAGGAGGGACGGCGCCGGTCGGAGACTATCGGCGGAGCACACCGAGCACCAGGAGGCGAAGACCAGGATCCCCGTGCGACGATTGCAGCTTGCCGAGGGAGCACGGGACGGAATCTCCAGGAGGGTCGCCGGCGGGAGGCTGCGCGTCGCGAGAGGTGGGGAACTGAATCGCCCACGATCTAGCAGAAATAACACCGGGATAAAACTGACGTCCGAACCAGAGAAAAATAAAAAAACGGATGGGGGCAGTTGCGGTCGGCGTGGAGCGAAAAAAGCCGGACTAGGGAAAGGGCGCGGGAGTTGGGTCGGGGTCCTGCGGGTCCAGGGATGGCTGGGTACTGATTATTATTCAGTACCCAGGGTATAATATAGAGCTGATATATATATATCTGATCATCTAAACTTGACTTTGGATGCATATAATCTAGGTCTGTGATTTAATTTGACAATCAATATTTGAACATGCATGAACAATTCATGTTAAAATTACTAGATTATTCCCCCATGAATACTTTCGTAATTAGACTTTCATACAATTTATTTGTAAACTAGGGAAGAATGAAGGTGTACACGGCAAATGTCCGAAAACCAAGTTCAGATATTTAGATGTGCAATTTACTGTTCGGGGACCAAAATGATATTGAAAATTAAGTTATGGGAGCCAAATATGCAATTTGCTAGCTCACAGACTGCGATGCCATCTGAAGCTAAGTTTAAGGAGCTACATCTGTCTTTTATTAGTCTATAAGGACTACATCATGACAAGTTTAAGCTGGGCCTTGGGTTACTCACCATCCTACTTTTGTCCGACCACGTGACTTACTCCGTATCAGTTTGTTCCCAATTAAAGGATTGTTCATCTGGGCTTACCCAATTGGAAGATTGTCCCTGACTGGCCGATACAAATATGGTTCCGCCGATTACTTGAGCTGCTGTGAAAGTTGCTATTGGGTGCCCGGTGGCCTAAGCTCGAGTAATATTATAGTTGTTCAAAGCTGGCTAGACATATAAGTTATATAAATCCTTTAATGAAAAGTGACGGAAGTGGGGTATTGTTATTTTATTCAAATAAGTTTTTTTTACGCATGCACATCAAAGATGGTAGTTTGTATTTTAATAATGCTCATCAGTATTCAGGTTTATTTCATATCAGGAAGTGAAGGAAACTGGATTCACATGATTAAGGGTGTGTTTAAATTGGTGAAAGATTCCCACTGTAGATGAATAGTGTTCTGTGAGTAGAAGTGGTAGGATGAACAGTGAAAAGTTGGATGAATAGTGATTTTTTGGGGAACTTTTTTGAATCTAAACGGGGCCTAAGCATCTAGCCTTCTTGTTCGAAACTGTACAACTATTCTTGGTGAAATATCGTATGATCCAATACAAGTGTACAACCGATCCATGCTGTGCGTGAGTGCCTGAAGAGAGGACATGGGATGAAGATCAAGTTTATATGCCTTGAAGAGAGGACATGAACTAAATTCATTGGGAAAAAAGGATATAAACTAGTTTACACTAGGAGAAAAATGTTTTTTAGCGGTAGCCCGTATCTCTTTTCAATGGTGGTTCCTTAAGTCACCTACTACTGGAAATGAATTTTAAACCCAGCTGTTAATCATGTTTATCTCTCCACGTGGACTTGTCTGTAATAATATATGCTTAGCGCTAATTGTTTTCATAAATCACAAATGCTTGGTGCTTTTCTTACGTTAGCTTTTTGACACCCAAGAATGATGATATTACCGTATTAGTGGATGTTGTAATGCTGCTCAGTAATAAATATTAGTGTATTCAAGTTCCTCCATGTCACAAAATTAAGGAAATCAACTACATTCAGAGAAACTGCGCTCATCATTAAAAACAGTACAACATTAGATTCTTGGTAAAAACATCGGATGATAACGCATGAGTTCCTGAATGCATGGCACATGAGAAGAGGCTGATGATCACGGGTAAATCATGCCGAGTGTAGCGCGACGTACCGTGATGCATATGTACCGTGTACCGTGAAGAGAGTGCCACGCACATGTGTCCCAGTAAAAATGTGTGGTGACGAAGGTGCAACTAGTGCGCCAGCAAATTGCAGCATGTTGAATACCGACTCCTGGGATTCCAATGGTGGTTTAGGTGGCGGTCGTCAAGAGGTGCGATCCGAGATGCCACAGTTGCTGCTGCTATAGCCACTAGATATATATATCTGTTTGCCTAAGCTGATCTGCTGATGAAGCCCAGAGGGACTCTTTTCTAGCGGTTGATCCGGCGCCCACCACCATCACAAGGTGAAAGATCAAGGAGCATCAACCCCATCCCTCGACCTACTTCCCAACATTGCAATACAACCAAGCATGGTCGCCGAACCAAACGATTAGATCACCAAGGAGATCAAACATTACATGTCGTCACCAGAGCACAAGAGGCTACTTCTTTAGACTCTGAACACTCCAAGTAAGCTCCAACACCCAGGACATTGTTCACTGACTGCCAAAAGCTGTCGAACACCCCATGAAACTTTTTCCGGATGCCCCCCATCCTCACTAGACTCTTCGTGTAAGATAAGGCTATCTGTAAACACATAAATACGCTCTCCTTTTTACTTCCATTGTGTTCTTCCTTGCTCAACTACTCCTTGTTATACCAGGTAATGGTCGGTTTACTCTTTCATGCATTGCAAGGTCGGCGCACTTCTATATATGAAGAAAATATGTGAACAAACTAGACCAGCACATGACCGAATAAATACTATGATGTAGAGGCCGTGATAATTACTAAGTAGGCTGTTTCTATATAACTACTATGTTGATACACCAAGTAGGCTCACGCAACCAATATGTTGTCGACCTATCGAGCGTGTTGGGTGCCTTTTTCCTAATTCCTCCCATACGTACTGCATTCATGTACAGCTGATGGTTTCTTTCTCGTGTTGTTTCTATATGTGATGAAGATGCTAAGAAATTAGATGGGACAAGGGAGAAGAGCATGTGATGATGGTGTATTGATAAGCTTGTGGCAACAGCTGGAATGCTTCTCAACAACCAAGCAATGAAATTGCCGTTTATATGAGAGGGGATGAATTAGATTGTTTGGAATAATGATATATGAGAGACAACACATGGAGTAAATTAAAAGTGTCTTTCTTTTTCTGACTAGGCATGTGAGAATACCACCAACCTATCATAACTAGATGTCTGACTTTGTCATATATTGTTTGTCCTGAATTTTCTTGGTTACAGAACTTATAGAATAACCTGAATTAATTTGCATTCTTGCTGTAGGATTTGAGATTAGTTAGCTGTATTTAATAAACAATAACACTTGTAGAACCAATCTTAAGATCAACTTTAGTCATGAACAATATATTGCAGCGATAAAAAAATAGGTTGCTGGCTTAATCAAGCAATAGTTGCCATTATGCTACAGTTTAATTTTTTGTGTTCGTCAATGCACGAGATAAATTGTAATGTCGTGTGATCGACTAATTGGGTTCTCTGATTGTTGTCTGCAAAAGCCAGCAACCATCAAGGAACAAGGGCCATGCATGCTGTAGGCCAGGTTTACAGGGGACGTTTAACCTGGACTTTTGTTGAAACCCAGCCAAGCAAATGCATTGAGACATTATTGTTAAACACACGCGGTGAAACCTGAATTTTGGTGAGTATACACCTTTCGTTGTATGCTTCCTGTATTCCTATAGTAGTCATCTTTGACAAATAGTTCCGTGGTTGTGCCGGCCATGTAGCAGAAATCTTGCTGGTCATCAAGGTGCATGCTGTACAGAGCAATAGCAGAGCATTTTGCTGTCATTACTGCACAATATGGGTTTGCCAATCTAGATATAAGGTGCAATTGAGAATCATCTTGAGCATTCATGATGAGAGGTACTCGAGATGTGGGTCGGAGTCCGTGTTGGGAGAGTCGGGTAGTCTGACCTGGGACGCCGAACTCCACGATGCATTCGCCCCTAGCCATCCATGTCATGCATTGTGATAAAGAGGCCACCAACCAGCAAGCCAGAGGTTACCATCGATCCAGACACGGTTCGTTCTCTATAGAGAATGGAGTGCTGCCAAGTGCCAAGGGCTCCACAAGGATGGATATTAATGTTGTTTATGTTTGGGAAAGAAATGGGGAATTAAAGTGAAAACAACAACATGCAGCTGGGTCGGGATCTATGTTCTCAAAAAAAGAAGGCAACCAATATAATCAAGGGAAAAGTCTATTTTTCACCCTTCAACTATTACAAAAGTCTGATTTTCAACCTCAAACTACAAAACCGGATACTAAAGGCCCTCCAACTATCCAAACCATGCAAAATTGGCCCTTTCGGTGGTTTTGAGGGTGGCTTTGGATTTTCTAGAAATAACAGAAATATTATTTAAACTTTAAAAAACCATAACTAATTCATTTTGGACCAAAAAAATATGAAATCAGTGCCAAAAGTTCTCTTAAAATATAACCAACCTATTGGCACACTATTTAATGTTATTTGAGCATTATATATTTATATTACTAGTGTCTTATTGTTTTTATAAAAATAATTAGAATAAAAATAAATAATATGCAAATAACTTATAATGGTGCACCAACATGTAGGTCACATTTTTAGAAAAACATTTGCACCAGATTCTAATTTTCCTAGTTCAAAATAAATTAGTTATGATTTTTTTAATACAAAATTATTTTTTAATTTTTTGGAAAATACAAAACCACCTTCAAAACCACCCAAAGGGCCAAATTTTGCACGGTTTGGATAGTTGGAGAGTCTTTAGTGTCCGATTTCGTAGTTGTGGGTTGAAAATCAGACTTTTGTAATAGTTGGAGGGTGAAAAATAGACTTTTCCCTGTAATCAAAAGAATCCGATAAACTCTATGAAGCTTATCGAGCGTTAAATGGGCATGCTCTCTTTTTGTTGTGTTTTTGAAGCTTCAACTCTTATCTTTCATCTTGTGGTCAGGGTTCTTATCTCTGTTGCAAAGTTTGGATTGGGAGTTTAATTTTCTATATGAAGAAGAAACTGGACGGGAAGAAGAGCTATAGCCAGGATTCTCAATTGCCAAGCATTATTGATCGAAGTCGAATCACTGGAGATAGGACATGAGGTAAATTGAAGTGAAAAATGAAAATAACCTGTTTGAGTACATATGCACGATGTGAGCAATCGATTGCCCTTAAAACTTGATAATGTTGTAGTACAATTTTTCCTGATGACCGACTAGCTTGATTGTGTGGTGTGGTAGAGAATCGAGCAATATAGTTTAACTGGTGGAATCTCCAATTTAAAGTTTATTCACTCGGCTTCACCCAGGTGCTCATAGGTCATGTAGCTATCCGTATCCAGGGTTTTATTGCCATGTGAATGACCAGTGAGTGTAATGTTATTGCCATGTGATCACTGATCAAACTGTCCGAGTTAGATAGACAGGCAGCTACGGTCTCAGGACACAGATTAAATATATTTAATGTCACAACAACTCTTTTACAACACATAATACTACTAAGTAGTAGTACATAGTACAAACTAAATCCGACCGTCGATTCAGCAGGGGAAAATTAGTAGTTTTCAGTGCTAATTGGGCCATCTCTGTTCTCCAGCCACGGCCCCTCTGCGTTGTGCGTATGATGTTTACATACTAGTCATTTTCTGTCATTGGACCATTTTAAATAGTATACAATTAATCTCTACCGTCAGATGTTTACATACTAGTCCTTTTCTGTAATTAGTATAAGATAGTATTATGCATCGTAAAAGAGCTCAAGAACAAAGATATGCCTCGATCGATCAGGATATTGCACAGGTCAATCAAGAAAATGCAGCACAGCGACAAGTCGGCCTAGAAAAAGATGACCAGGTGCCTAGGCGGTGACTGAGAGGGGGACCCGAGCTATGAGCCTATGACGGTATAGAAGCTAATGATGCTATTCCAGAAGATCATCCAGTGATCGATCCCGTGACCGCTGCCAAATCACACCTCCATTCGAACCCAACTGCTCTGCCGAGCCAACTGTGATCGCCGAACCAAATGGCCGCGCTACTAGAGACCTCATACAGAATAGGCTGTGGCCACAACACCGACTCCTCAGGCTACGTCCTCCGACCATGAACACTCCAAGTAGGCAACAACACCTATGACACTGCTCATCGCCGACACTTATCTGGTGGAGATAGTGGGAACTATTTTCCGAATGCATCCCATCCCTAACACACAACTGAAGAATCTGACGAGACTGTATGCAGATCTGCATGCTACCTTTTTCCTTTTTTTTTGGGGGGGGGGGGGGGGGGGTTGGCTTTGCAACAGCAAATTGCATGAAGAGGAGTAGGAGGTGTATTAACAAGCCGGATCTGGTGATGCTTCTTACCTGCCAAGCACTGAAGTGTAGTAGCTTTTGTATATATACTTTATTTAATCTGAGAAAAGAAAATAGTTGGTGGACAGTCACCACACCTGTTGGTTCTCCTCAACAACCAAGCAATGAAAGTCTAGTTTTATATGTAATGGAGGGAGGACATGAATTAAATTCATTGGAAAAAGGATATATATAACCTAGTTTACAATGGGATGGAAATATATTTTAGCGGTACGTAGTATGTATCTCCTTTTCGGTACCCTAAGACACATACTATTGGAAATGGATTTTGAGAAAAAAAAAAGACCATAATTAATCATGTTTATCACTCCATATTTATGCGGACTAATTGTCTGTAATCATACATACTTAGCCCTATTTGCTTTCATAAATCATATATACTTGTGGTGTAGTGGGTGTTGTAAAGCTGCTCGGTAAAAATCTTCTTTGGTGGTGTTCACCACCGTCCGACTTGTTGGGAGAACCAGCATCAATTTTGGCCGCCGACCTGATCTCCGCCATTCCAATTTCCAACACAATTACGTACGGCCACTGAACAAATCTGTTACATCACCAAGGACTGGAGGTCACACGCGTAGTCGTCCCTAGATAACAAACAGTGCAAGTTACATGTTTCGATGCTGAAACTCGCACAGAACCTTAGCTTTTTCCCAATGCCCTCCATCCTTACTGAACAACTGAACTGGAGACGGGTGCTTTGTGTAGGGCAAGACTATCTATAAACGTGAATGCTCTTTTTTTTTAATTTTGTTGTGTTCTTCCAAAGTTTAATGCTATTACGTACTGTCGGATCATCATCGGCTGCTTTATTATTTTCTGTATGTTTCATTTTCTATATAAAGATGTGAAGAAGTTAGATGAGCACTGCAGCGGTGTGTATTAATTGGTATGATTGTGGGTTATGATGACAGCTGCAATGCTTTTTAACAGCCAAGCTCTGAGGTAGAGCTTATACAAGGACACAAGTAAATCAAAAGTAAAAAAAGAAAATAATTTTCTCAGTATGCTTGGGCAACAATGCTACCAATTGATGGATGATCATTATAGTTTGTCCTTGACATCGTAATTATTAAGCGTATGACGTTGTCCTACATTGTTCGACTGGGCTTGATGCTAGGAATAAAATGAGTAGCATTCTTGCTGCAAGATGTGAGCTTAGTCCACTATTAAAAATAACGACAAGTGTAGAACCAACCTGAGATCAAGTTTAGTTACCATCAGTATCGCAGTGACCAAATTAACGGGTCACTTGTTGTAGTGTTAGTCTTGTGATAGGGTGCTCTGAGACAACCATCAAGAATCATGATTATGTAGGCCAGGTTTACACGGGAGTTTAACCTTTCATTGAAGCAGACAAGCAACTTTGACACTTTGTTAAAGACATGCGATAAAATCTGCATTTGGTGAGTAATATCTTTAGGCTTTAGCTGTATGCATCCTGTAGCAGGCATCTTTGACACAGAATTCCCTGGTTGTGCCAGCCATGTAGTGGACACATCTTGCTGGTCATCAAGAAGATGGTGTACATAGCAGATTATTGTGGTGTTCATTGCTGCGCACCTGAGAAAAAAAAACGGAGTGAGGGAAGCCTATGCTCTATATATATATATGCGAATATCTGCCTGCAGAGGAAAATTTTGGTTGACCAATAACGGACCCACAAGGATACAGAAACAGTAGAATAGGAACAATAAAACAACATGTCCGCATCTGTTCTCAAGAAAAGGTAACCAATTCAGAAAAAACTTGGCGGCGCTTATACAGTAGAATAGGAGATGTTTTCCTAATGCCTCTCACCCTCACTACGGTAGTGTAATAAGGCAAGATTATGGATCCGTAAATGTGGATTCTCTCGTTTCGTTGTGTTTCTCCAAGCTTCGAATCTGCACTTCATTTCCACTTGTCATCAAGTTTTGTTTCCTCCATTGCAAAGTTTGCGGTGGTGCTTTTCTATATATGAAGAAGAAACGAGACGGAAGTTGATAAGCTTACGGCAGCCGCAGCAATTCTCTCCAAAAAACAATATTCATCTAACTTTTTACTATTCATCTCACCCCTCCCACTCACACAACACTATTTATGTACAGTGTATTTTTGGGTCTACAGTGTTTTTTCGGGAAATCTTTTCCAATCTAAACACACCCTCAACCACCAAGCACTGAAGTCAGAGGTTGTACAGGACTACTGGTGATACTACAGTATGTAAATTGAAGGGAAAATGAAAGTAAATTGTTCGAGTACATATGCACAATGCTGCAAGCAATGGATGGACATTAAACTTTGTCCTGGCATGGTAATTTAGCAGTATGATTTTTTTCTTTTTTTAGATATATAATAGATATAATTCGGCCTCTACCAAAGTACACGGCCAAGATTTTTTTCATTATGGCCGACTATCTACTGTCATCAAATTGTGTGGTGTGGCGGAGCAATGTACTTTACTTGGTAGAATTTTCAATTCAAACTTTATTCACACGGCTTAACCTGGGTGCTCATGGTTTTGTATGTAGTTGTTCATTAAATGATTTCATAATATATTATCTTGAATTAAAGCCAGCGGAAGCCTTCTCCTCATGGTTGAGATTTTTTTTTGGTAGTGCGCGTTGTATATATCGTCACACTTCAAACTTCTGATCTGTCCAAACTAGATAGACAAGCAGCAGCTACGTGCACTTCGATGCAAATATTTTGAATGTCACGCAAAACCATGCCTCAGGATATATATCACGTAGGTCAATCGAAATGTGTCACAGTATCCAAACAAAACTGGCCCATCTATATATAGGTGATGCGTGCTGTCACATTTCCATGTGAACGTGCACGCAATTTTAAATTTTCCAATGGCTAGAATCTGAAACTTGGATTTTTAGTTTTTCCTTTGTATTTTACTTTTGTCTTTTTTCTAAATTATTTTTTTTCTATTTGCCGTGTGCCTTTTTCTGTCACATTAATTTTGCCATCGAAGGTCTGAATTTGTAAAATTTCAAATTTGTGTTTTTGTAAACAACCTCGGATGGAGAAATCTCCATAATGAAAGTTGTAGATTTTGACAAGTTAGGAATATTTGTAGTTCACAACTTTTCTTTTTGAAATCATCTTGTCAACGAAAAATAAGTTTATACTTTTCAAATTTGAAATTTAAAAGTTTGAAAATTATCTCGAATGGAAAAACTTGTATAATGAAAGTTGTAGATTTCAAAAAGTTATGAAACTTTATAGTTGATAACTTTTTCATTTGAATACGTTTAGAGTCTTAAACAAGCAATTTACGTTCGGTGTAGTATAACATGTGGGGAATAAAAACGGTAATTGGACGCATAGGAGGGCTACACGCGAGAGAGAGGTCATGAGTTCGAGTCCTGCCTGCCGCAGAAGTGTGGATTTTATGCGAAAAACATGGGACTTGGGACTAAATGATGGGGTTGGGGTGGCAGCTTGCCGGTGGGGCCTCCTCATAAATTTTTTTTTTGCTATTTTTCAGACTTTTTTTGAAAGACATCGTCCCATGCCGTTTGTTACTTTAATTTGCCATGTGCTAGGAGTAACACACGGCGAAGAGTTTGTCGTGTGCCCGACAGAAAGCACAAGGCAAAGCCGCCGTGCCCTCTCTTCACCGTCAGTGGTTCGCCGTGTGCCACGCACCGCGAATCTTCGTCGTGGCACACGGCGAATTCTCGGATTCCGGTAGTGGATACTGGCTATATGTTCTGTCCGACCTGGCGTATATGTCCATTGCATGGATGGTTTATGCCAACTGTTGGCGTAGCAAGCAGTAGCAGAGACGCCAACCATTGACAGAAATTAACCTGGAGAGAGAGGTCGAGAAAGTCACTACATGAAACTGCAAGTATGACGTGTGCCAAAGTGTTTGCCGAGTTCATTTTGTCTATTTGCCGAGTGCCAGGAAGGAAACACTCGGCAAACACTAGGCACACGGGAGATATCGCTTTTACCGAGAGCCTACACTCGACGAAATATAGACACTTGGCAACAAGGTAGCAGGTCACACGGCAAAGACTTCACTATCGGCAACAGCCACCATGTGACAGGCATGTGCAAGCGCCCGTCGCATTGAGGGACAGCCGTTATATGTTTGCCAAGTGTCGGCCGTCAGACACTCGGCAAACCGAGGCATGTGCCCATCACATGCACACGGCCGTCGGTGAGGCCGACAGCCATTAGATGTTTACCTGGCACTTGCCAGTGTCAACTTCAGGCACATCCGCGGCCGTGTTCAGACAGGGGAGGGGAAAAGTACTTTTTTTTACTAGGATGCGTGTTATGTGAGGGGATGAATAGGAACTAAAAAATACTTTTTTTCATCTGAATACACAGGAGCTAGCACGTGTGGTCAGCACGTGCTCGACGGCGGCCGGCCGGCCCTTGCCTAGTCTATTTCCCAAGTGTCCTTGGCACTCAGCAAACGTCATGGCTTTGCCGAGTGTATCTGACCTGGCACTGTGAAAACATGCATGTTTACCATGTGCCCCTGCATACACTTGGCAAGCAACTTTTTTTTTCCTCTCCTCACCTCCAAACTTTTTCTTTGGTCCACGTATTATATGTAAATATGTAATATTCTATGTTACATTTGGTAAATTTTGCGATCTGTTTGCTATATTTTGTTAATTTCGATCATTTTAATGTTTTGGGATAATTCAAAGTTGAACCAAACAATGATCCAAACAGTGATGAAACTGAAATAAAAATGATAATAATGTAATTGAGTATAATATAAAGCCATATAAATCAAACAACATAAATTTTGGAGATTTTTTCTCACGAAGCATGAACTTGAACGCTTGGTGAAATGGCTTTAAAATTTTATAAAATGCAAACAATGTCCAAAAATCACCAAAATTACCTGGATGTCATAATATCATACCACAAGGCTGTGATAAAAAGTTGAGAAAGTTTCGGACTACAATGTCATGAACGATGCATGTTGGCGCTCCTAGGCAGTACACTTTTAGTGCCAATTAAGTAGGGTTTTTGGACTAATTCATATACTAATCTGCCACATGGCACTTAAAATAACCCTATTTGCACATATGTGTTGTGTTTTCGAGCATGTGAATTTTTATAGGAAAACCGCCCAATTTTTAGAATTTATTTGCAAAGTCCGAATCCAACTACAAGCCCGAAAGAATCAAGCCCAATGGAGACGCCCTACAGATCTTCTAATGGGCCAAGTGGGCTTTCATAACCCAACTCATGGTATTAAGTGTCTGCATTCAATAAGACTTGGGCTTGGGAGACTTAAGCCCGAAGAGATCGAAGATGTGGAAAGTTCTCCATAAGATCGAGTCAAACTTGGATTCATTCGCGTAGCCAAGGACTGTATGATATTTTGGTGCAGATTCGGAGACCTAAACGACCTCAAATGACAAAATGTTGAATACCAAAGTTGACGGCATCATCGAGCAATTAGATTTGGACCTAAGGAACGCATTATTTGGTATATAGAGCTAAGAGATATATATTACCCTCAAAATACATGCTACCTAGACGAGTCGGAAACCAAACAGATTTCGGTGCGGCGCTGTTTTGGGATGTTAACTTTGTTTCCAAGGAAAGTCATGCATATGCAAGTTCTTGGAAATTTCGTGCCACACAATGTAGAGTTTGAATTTTCCTCATTTGGAGTTCGGACATGGGAGATATGACCTCGACAATGAAGGGTCATGAAACGGGAAAATCTGGGCGAGGCTGATTTTATGAAAATATTGTTTGCTTGGATCCTAAGTAATGATCTCGTAGAAGGCAAGGGATATCACGCCCCAAGACTTCCCTAGGGTATAAATACAATCCCTAGGTGCTCAAGGAGGGGATGAATCATCTATCCACCATAAGAACTCGACAAAATCCAAAGAGTAACACCGGAGGGAGACAACGACCGTCGCGAGTCCTTGAAGTTGTCTAGGAATGGCTTAGGCTGACCCTAGCTGCCATGGCCTCCCTGCGTGGTTGTGTCATTGTGGAATTCATGAGCTAGTTGGAGTCATTGATGGTATGTGCTCGGTGGTGATGATCCAATCGAATCTATTATGTGAGTAATGTCTTCATGTAATCCGATCTATTAAGCGATCAAGTATCTTCTGGGTTGGCACTTGTGAGTATCTACTTCTAAAGATTTTGTTCTTCTTTGGATTTTCTTCGTTCTTAGATCTATTCACTACTACAAAAATGATTTTTGGAGGCGGTCAAAAAGCATTTTCGGAGGTGATTTTCACGTCCGCCTCTAGCGAGGGGCTTCTGTTAATAAGCTATTTTTGGTGGCATTTAGGTGACCACCTCCGATAATCCAAACAAAAAAATAAAGAAAGGTGAAACCCTACATAGGCCCGTGGAACCCATCTAGGCCTGCCGAGCCCAACCATGGCGTCGTGCCGCCGCCGCTCGTGCCAGGCGCCGCCTGCCACCTCCTAGCCACACGCGTTGCCTCCACCTACGCTGCCGCAGCCCGGATCCGCCGCCGCCCATCTCGATCCGCCACATCTGCACCTCGCTGCGCCACAGCCTAGATCCGCTCGCCGCGCCGCCGTGCCTACACATCGTGGCTGGAGGAGGAGAGGGCGGCACGTGGTTGGAGGTGGAGAGGTCGGTGCCCGACTGGAGGCGTGCGATGTGAGGGTGAGAAGGAGAGGAGAGGGAGGAAGAGAAAGAGGGTGAGAGAAACCCTAAGTTTCTGCTTATACATTGAATGGCTAACAGGTCTTCTGGGCCTAGTTTGGGCCACACTGTTTTAGGAGGTGGGCCTTATAAGCGTCCACCTCCAAAATTCGATTTACGGAGGCGGACATTTTAAGACAACTGCCTCTGAAAATACATGATTTACCGAGGTGGTTGCTTTAAAATGGACGCCTCCGTTAATCGATTTTCAGAGACGGTTATATGCAAATTCCTCCATAAATAAAAGTTGTCCGCCTCCATTAATGCCTGGGATTAATGGAGGCGGACGGATTTTGTGTCCGCCTCTGATAAAAAAAAGGCAGTGTCTCCTAAAATCATATTTGTAGTAGTGATTCTTAAGGTAGGTCACATTGGGTATTCTTGTTGCCGTGGCGGCTAGGGAGTCATACCGGGACTACCAAAGTAGTTCAACATGTTCTATGTGCTACTGTAGCTTGTCGACCGAAGGGGATAGTGCTGTGACAAGGTGTATTCTTGCGTAAGGCACGGTCATCTAGGGTCTTACCGGGGGTCATGATTTAAAGAAGCTTACAATAAGATGCATGATGTACTTACTCAATTAGCTAGAACAACAACTAGAAGGTGAGTAATATGCTTAGTTATACCTTTGGCTATGCTTTATCTTTACTGATGTTCATGGATGCGATAAATCCGTACTTCACTGATATCTTATCAAGGTTTACCCTTTATATGCAAATATGCAATTGATGCTTTAAGTTAGAATAAACATGTTAGATTAAATGGAAATCTGTAGTAAATTCATTGTCGACCCACTGATTGATCAACCTTGAAAGAATACTCTAAGGGAAAAGCTACACTCGATCTGTACGCTTGCGGTTCACAATTGATGCGTCTAAGGGCCGTCAACATTGCACAAATCTGAACATCTCTCGAGAAGTTTCATACACTCGAGAAGGATTCAGTAGTTTTTGAAGTGAAAGTGACAGTCGGTTTGGAGTTTCATGTCAAATCTTTTTATATAAGCATTAAACACTATAATTTGCTCGATGTGTCAAAGTTTGGTGATTTTTTGGATTTGTTTGATATTTATAATTTTTTTCTGAAATCAGATTTTTAGTTGATATAAATTGAAATTTATTAAAAACTGCATGAAATAGTAAAATAATATTTATATAAGTATCGAATATGTATTATTTAGTGGATTTGATAAGGTACATTCAAACAAATTTTGTAAAACGCAACCAAAAGCATTTGCAAATGTGCATGAGATAATGAGTCAAGTATTTGCTGAGTGTCAGGTCATGGACACTTGACAAAACATAACACTCGGCAAAGGTTGACGCAATGGATGGCATATGGGCCCACAAGGTCGGCTGCTAAGGATCACTGGTGGGCAGCCCCGGTTTGCCAAGTGCCCTTGATCTGGCATTTAGCAAAGTCAAGTAGTGTCAGGTTAGGGACACTCGGCAAAGGTTGACGTAGTGGATGACATATGGGCCCCCAGGGTCGGCTGTTGTGGATGACTGGTGGGCCGTTCCTAAGGTTTGCCATGTGCCCTCGATCTGGCATTTGGCGAAGTCAAGTATTTGCCAAGTGTCAGGTTAGGGACACTCGACAAAGGTTGACACAGTGGATGACATATGGGCCCCTAGTGTCGGCTGTTGTGGATGACTGGTGGGCCGCTCCTAAGGTTTGTCGAGTGCCCTGGATCTGGCACTCGACAAACTCTTCTCTTTGCCGAGTGTCAGATCCAGGGCACTCGGCAAACCATGAGGGTGGCCCACCAGTCATCCATTCAGTTTATCTTGTTACCCTTCACACACACACACACACACGTAGGCCACACACCTCCCCGCCACTGTCGCCCGCCGCCGTCATCGCCCGTCACCTCTGTTGCCCGTGACGCCAGCACCAGTAGCCACTGCCCAAAGCTGCTGCCGCCCTCTCACTCCGGCCTCCTCCGAATCCACCGCTGCCCGAAGATACCGCCACCCCGAGAACTTGACTTCCTCCTCCTCCTCGCGCCTCCCGAAGCCCTAGCCGCCTCGGGCCGCCTGCCGCGCCATCTCCTAAGGGATGCCGCGGTGCCCGGCAGGTGGGAAAGCCACCGGGGTCGCCTACGGCCGCTTGGCAAGGCCTCGAACGCTCATCAAGAGCCCTCGACCGCGGCAAGGTGTGAAAATTCATGAGCTTTGTCCTTTGAAATGCTATGGTATTGATATATAATGTATGAAATTGATATACAATCTTTGTATATTTGAATATTGCTCACACTACAAGAAATCAGTGACTTTTTGACATTCTATTACGTCATAATATATGGAATTTATGTCACAAATCAAGTTTTATGATATTCAGGTGACGAAAATCGAAACGTCAAAAAGTCACCGTCATAAATTGATGTTGGGACGTCTACGTATATAATGTCATAATTCTATGACAATAGTTTTTTTGTCATATAATTTTATGACATTACATTTAGTGTCATAAAATTCTAGACCTTACCACATAAGCAAATGCCACGTAGGATCACAAGCTGACATGGCGCTGACGTGGCAGAGGTAAAAAAAAACGTCACAAAATAAAATTCAGCCCGCTAAAGCCCATGTAGCATTCAGTGGTTTCATGGGCCAAAAATATATTTTGGATTTTTTTTTATGGATGGCCCATTATTCCATGTTTAGTTTGTTTTCGGTTTCTAATGGGGCTGTTGCTGGTCGCCCAAACCATTATTTTTCATTTTCTATTCACCAATCCATTATCATTTCAGCCCAAATTATAAACCAGACCACATATAGATACATTCTGATGCAATGTCTCATCATAGACATACATGATACAACGTCAAAGTTTTCCGATTCGGCATGTAATCAATGTAACCCTAGCTAATCTAGCACAAAATCATAAAAAAAAAGAGTGGCTTCCAGCAAATCCTGGTTTCAAGCACCACCTCCGATTGCATCCTCAACTTGTAAATGTAGACCTGCACATGATACAACACACGGTGAGTAAACCCCTAACCAATGCTCGAAGCAAAGATCAAATTAACTCCTGGCACTAAGACAAATTAAATTAATACTTGGCATCCCATTCATTGGACATTATTGAAATAATGACTTGAAACATCGTGTCTATATGCAAAATTTCTACAGGTGCGATCTGGGATATGAGGACAAGGCTTGTGACAACATCAAGAACATCTATAAAAAAACTCGTGCACGGCATGCATTATGAGGCGCGAGTCCAGGATGTCATAAATTGGCACGCCCAATACCGTAATATGAGAATCCTAAAGAAGGATGCAATATTCATGGTGCTGCAATATGAGTTGTACTTGTAGGTAATTATAGAACACAAAGATTTATTTTTCTTGATATTAACTAGGCTAAATTTGATCTTGTCATGCTGGATGACGTGTAGGTGCCTCCGTGGTGGTGCGCCGGTCATTTGGATGACTGGAAAAAGATGACGGAGTACTGGTGCAACCTAGAGTATAAGGAGACTCATGAGGCTGGAAGGGCCCGGCGTTTGCTGATGTAGGGTCCCGCACACCATCAAGCCAATCAAGGCTTGGACAAATACGATGCTAGATGGGTACACGTACTCATTTTCTTATTATAGTTCTATATGTGTAATATAAATTTCATTTTAAATATTCCTAACATATGAAAATAAGCCTGGAAAACTATTATTGAATGCCACCCAACATAATATCATTTTATTTATGAGAGTCATATATAGACTTGCAAAAATACAAAAATGCATGAGCTGTCAGAGTGTCCTTGTATGAAGGGGTCTCTCCAGATCCAGTAACGACCAGGTCTATCCCAATAGGTGTTCCTGACAACTAATCAAGTTGAGTTTCAATTTCTGATTTTTGGCATTTGACTTATAGCATAGCTCTCTAAGGCAGAAAAATATTTTGGACGGCCTTACCCTTCATTAATTGCCTCGCGTTCCCCTGCAGTCTCCTTGTAACACCCTAAAAATGCCTCTTTTGAAAATAGTAAAGAAATTGCTTCTCAAATTAAAGTGCTCATAATTAATATAGGGAATATAAAATTTTGAGGGAAATAAATGAAAATATAAGGAATAGAAACATTGTTGTACATTGCATGCTGGTGCATTGCATGCTGGTGCATTACTTTTTGGTTGTTGAATTCAAATTTCAATTTGAATTCAAATGAGTGCTTAAGTTTGAAAAAGGAAGAAAAGAACAAAAAGAAAAAGAAAAACCGTTTCCTTTCTCCCCCTCTCCCTCAGCCCGGCCCAACCCGCTCTCTCTTTCTTCTCTCCATCGCGTGGCCCAGCAAGCCGTCGGCCCGGCCCAACAGCTACCACAGCCAGTTCCCCCCATCCCTCTCTCACTTAGACCGACAGGCGGGAGCCCGCCAGCCGCGTGCCTCTCTCTGTGTGTGCGGCTGACCAGCAGGGCCTGCAGGTCATCCCCTACCTTCCGCTGCAACCCGACCGAGCAGAGACCGAGCCCGACCCGAGCCTGACCTCGAGTCTGACGCGTCGCGCCCTGCCCTTCTTGGCGTGCATGCCAATGCACCACCTCAGCCCCTATTTCAGCACCGGCGCACCCCTTGAACCCCTTCTTCTCCGCAAACCCTAAACCCTAGCGCCGCCGACCTCGAGCTCGCGCCGCCGCCGCCAATCCGTTGCTCCGCCGCTCCATTGCTGCCAAGGGCTAGCTGCGACGCTTCGCCGTGTGGTAAGAAACGCGCCGAGCCATCTCTCCCTCCCTCTCTTGCTCTTCTGCGCGCTCGCCGGACTCCGCCGCCCGCCATAACTCGCCGCCAGCCGCCTCCACCGCCTAATCCTCAACCACGACCCCCAATACAGAAGCCCCCAATGAACCCTAGCCGTCCGATCCAATCTGGACGGCTCGGATTAGATCCAAACCAAGTCAAAACCCCTCCTACGGTCAGCCATGGCATTTTTGCAAATAAGCCCCTTTCTTTTTCGAAAATCAACCCGCGGTCAACCTATATTCAATACTAATTACGGTTTAGTCCTTCTTCTTTCGTTTTGGCCCCTGAGCTTTTGAAATTTAGTAGCCGCCGTCCGGAGTTGTCGTTTTACTCTTAGCCCTTGAGTTTTTACACGAAATTATGTTTTAGGTCTCTGGTTTCTTTCAAAAACACCCCTGGAAGCTTAAAACTCTCACCAGCAAGCACCTAGAGCCCGTTTTAAGCGTAGTTTCTTCGTTTTAACTCCGATTTGAGTGATTTTCCCGCTCATGTGTTCATAGTGAAGCGTACAATAATTCTAAAGCCTTCTTTTCATCTTTTGTTTATGTTTGGTGTACTTTTCTAATTAAATACCTTGTTTGCATGTATGTGTGGATGCTTGTGTGGTGATCGATGTGAGTAGTTGACGAGCCGTTCCAGTTCACCGACGACCCCGTTCCCGAAGAGCAGTTGCAGCAGCAGTTCACTGAGGAAGGCAAGTATAACATGGACAATCCTTGTTACCTATACATCATTTAATCATACAATTCATATGAATGTGTCTAATATTGTTATACACTAAGGATATTCCTAGTCTTTGCCTTATTCCTTGTTTACCAGGGTTATATGCATTATTGTTAGTATTTGCTACGCGCTGCGAACAACATTTATTTAAATGTCAATATTGAATTAATGGTTCACTTCAACGATGACTAAAAGATGCTTTTTTAGCAACATGGTTCGGGGAACAAGAGCATGTGCTTCGTGCTTTGTTTTAGTGTCTCTATAAGGTTTGGTCTAGGGAATTAGAGCATGTGCTTCGTGCTTTGTTCTAATGTCTCTCCGTAAGGTCCGATTCTTAATGCGGCAACCCAGGAACTTGTTCGCCGTCGTTGGAACTATAATGGCTCTAGTCTTGGATAATTAGTTTGTACGTCTCTAGCACCAGTGGTTACCGAAAGGCATATGTGGGGAACATTCGTGAGAGTATAGTTTGATCCATCGAGGACGGATTTATCCGTTGGCTATGTCTCGTTAGGCAAAGTCCCGTGATGTAAGCGCCCGATGTACGGCAGCTTCACACGTTGCGATGATTGCGCTCTCGCTCTGGACGCCATTGACCCCCTCACATTGCGCCCTGAGCGTACGTCAATCTCGATGCCTTGGGTTATACTGTCTATGTTGAACCAAAACGGCTACTG
The DNA here is from genome assembly GCA_015342445.1 of Digitaria exilis. Taxonomy (NCBI): domain Eukaryota; kingdom Viridiplantae; phylum Streptophyta; class Magnoliopsida; order Poales; family Poaceae; genus Digitaria; species Digitaria exilis. The sequence goes on from JACEFO010001947.1 coordinate 1,935,682, forward strand.
TGCTTGTTAGGGTGTTTTGTGAAAGTCCTCGTACCATAAGTTCTTTTGGATTTATGTGACCGGCGGATAAAGGGTGAAACCTCTGCAGAGTGTTAAATCTATCATGATAGCCGTTCACGCCGCGGACTCTTAAAGGCGCCACACTCGTGAGACCGTTCGCATCTGCTACAGCATGGCCCGCGCCTCGTCCAGTTCATCGCTGCACCACGGTGAAAAAAAAAACGTGCGCTGTGAAAAAGAAACGCATCCAAACGTGACACGGTGAAAAAAAAAACGGACGCCAACTATCCAAACGTGAACACGGTGAAAAAAACGGACGCTAGCTGCGCGCCCAAACGAATGTTACGAGCGAATGTCAAAAAATAAAAAAACAGACCAGCAAGGAGAGGTGGGGAGTCGAACACAGACACCAACCATGAAACTTTCACGGGGCAACCGGTTGAGACGAGTGAGGATTGTGCCTACAATGCACCTACAACCCTATTTAATAATGGCAAAGATGGAAAACTCTACCATAATTAATACATGCTTGGTATGCTAACTCTTGTCTTAAACGTCCTCTATTACCAATATGGAGGGAGTATGTAATATAAATTTCATTTTAAATATTCCTAACATATGAAAATAAGCATGGAAAACTATTACTGAAAGCCACCCAACATAATATCATTTTATTTATGAAAGTCATATCTAAACTTGCAAAAATACAAAAATGCATGAGCTGCTGCCAGGGTGTCCTTCTATGAAGGGGTGTTTCCAGATCCATTAAGGACCAGATCTATCCCAATTGGCCTCCCTGACAACTAATCAAACTGACTGATTCAAGCGCTGTTATAGATGGGATCAGGCGATTTTCAACCATTCTCTCATACCAGCCTCGAGCTACAGCCCCTTGCTATCGTGAGATGACCATCGATCCGCATGGCTCAGCGAGGCCAGGGAGGAGCAGGCGCTGCTGCTGCTGCTGCAGCACCTGTCCTTGGCGTCGTTCACCGGCGAGTTCTACCACAGCTTCGTCGGCGCGCCCGCGGCACCCGGCAGGGAGATTGAGGAGGCCATCGTCCTCCGAAAGCCAGTAAGTTCCGAGGGGAATTAATGGTGGTGACGCTAAGGTTAGGTAGATCGAGCGCGGCCGGTCGGCTGCATCTCCTCTCTTCTCTTCCCTCGCGGCGGCGCTCCGGGCGTGCGATCGAGGGCTGCACCGTACGTGCGTGCATGGGGACGCTCGATCGTGCGGCGGCTCGTCGAGGCGTTCGCTGCGACAGCGCGCTGGGGCGGACGTGTGCGACAACCCACTCCACGGATCGTCGATCCCGCGCGCTCGCTCGGTCCATGTAGAAATTAAACAACGTCGTTAATCGGCGCGGCGTGTAAGTCGTCTCGACTCTTCCCGATGCATGCATCATTGCTCCGTTGATCTGCGTGGCGCGCCGCCGTGGTGATCGCGCGCGCGCATTCATGAAAGGAATCGATCACTCCAGTTATATATTCACTAGTCACCTCATCCTCGTCGTCCCGGTTGGATGCTTCCGTAATTGATCGATGAGAGCGAGTTCATCAAGGCTAATTGGTTTATTTAATATTTCAGTATTTATTTACTTATTTGATAATTAGACACTAGTAGCGATCTAGTTTTTCATATTATAATATTTAACCCTTTGGACAACACTCATCTCTATATATATGCCGACAATGATTCTGCAATAAGAAATTCGCAGAGTTTATTTTCCTTGTGAGCTAGGCACTAAATAAAGATCTGTTATCTATATGGCCACTAGAATTTGGTCCTCCCTTCTCCTGAAAAAAAGTCTTCTTCCTTCTCTTCTTTCACATGTCTCTCCTTCCTTCTCCTGGACTGTCCCACAAGTTCCAGCAGCAATCTGCAACCAAGAATTACAAGGGAAGGCGATCAGTACCACCACATTCTTCTAACTTTCCCAATTGCAGAAAGTAGAGATTTCCAAGCGTCTACAATTCATTTAAAACCATACAAACCTTGGAGCATACATTCATCCAAGCACGAAATGTCACACCCACAAACTCGTGAAAATAGATTAGGCTTAACAAATTAGTTTTACAATGAGTTTATGATCTATTATATATACGGCCACTAGAATTTGGTTCTTACTTTATGCTACTCTTTTAATTTGTAGCGCATGGTATTGGTGTGTTGTTACTTATTAGCAAGCTACCATCCCTTTATCTTATTTTATAAATATATAAAAAAAGTAATTGTCCAAGATCACATTTGGGCTTATTTTACATGTGTTGTTACAGCTACCGCTCCCTTTAGCTGCTTAGCCATGACATGTAAAATAAGCCCAATTTGAAGATGGGTGGACAGGCCAAAGCTCGGCCCTAAAAAGCATAGCCCTACCCGGTCCGGCCCGATGGTAATAGTATAGTGTCGTGCTTGGGCCGCCATTCCAGCCATTGATGCCCTCCCCCAGCCTCCTCCCAACTATTCGATCCGCCCATTGGGGGAGGGCTATATAAGCCACGCCAGCCGTCCCCTCCTCACTCACCCTTACCCTAATTTATTTCCTCCTCTTCTCGCCCGACTCGCCACGGCGGCTTGGCGACTCCACTCGATCTCGCCCTACTCGCCTCTCTCTCTCTCTCTTCTCGATCTCCGGTGGCCGACACTGGCACACAGCACAACCATTACCACTGTAATCTTGATCTTGCACAGACGATAAGCGCCACTGAACACCACACAAATATCTAAAAAAACAGATAGAGGTATTAGTACTGTCATTTTGTAACATTGTAACTACAAACGCCACATATCAGAAAAAAAATAATAATAACGTTCCATAGGAGAGTGCATGGACAGGAAGGCAGAATCAATGTTAAAGAACGTGACGTAGTAGTTTACTAATTTGCACTGACAAAATATTTTTAAGCTTCCAGAATACAGAGTTAGTGCACCTTGTTAAAAGTAGAAGGAATAAAGAAGTCCATTATCTTTACAGCTTGACGTCATGGGAGGCAAGCCTTACGTTGATGAGAGGTTCTTGTCTCTACCGGCTACAGCCTTTGCCCATTCATTTAACTAGCTGTTAATCCAATAATATGCATACTGAATTCCTGGGATAGAAAAAAAGACAAGAAAATATAATTGACTGAGTTCGTGCACCTCAGATACTGGAACTGCCTTAGAAAATAGAATTTGTGAAGGAATGGTGCATTCAAATAGATCCAACAGAATTGATTTTCAAACATAGAGCTTTTCTACTTGGTGGTAGATGGTTCCAATGATGTAGTTCACAATAAGGATTTTCGTTAGTCTCATTCTCTGCTGCCGTGTAAGAGATTCATGATTTTTTTCTTTGCTGTTCTTTATACTTGATTTAGCACATGAGTTTAGTTACCTTATTCGGGACAAAAAAAGGTTGGTTCACTTTCCTGAGATTATCTCTTAGATAAGCCTCCAACAGTGAAGCTCAGGTCCTAGGGTTCTTGCCGTTATAACTTACTGTTAATGCATTGGCCCTTCTCTGATGCCTGAATGTTTCCTCTTGCTGTGTTAATTTTTTTTTAAAAAAAATACATATACATACTTCTGGTTTGATCTTGTTGAGATTGGCAAAGGTCGGTTCTCCTTTTCGCTATGTTGGAAAAAAAATAACCATATATATCCTTGTACTTTGATAATGTTCAGATAGCTAAAGGTGGGCTCTGTTTGCTTTTGTTCTTCGTTAGCTGAACTCATTGGTCTTTCTGTATTTTGTATTTATCTGTCTGAAGCATATACATTTTTTAATTGAAATGTGATGTCATTACACTGATAGAATCGTGAACAAAAAAGGACACCATTTTAAGTGGCTGCTTTTCCTTCTGTAGAATCGTGAACAAAAAAGGGACACCACTGCTCCAGAGTTGGCTACGCTGTGTCTTTAATTAAATGAACTTGGTATGTTTTCATCTGTAGTACAATTACGGTTTACTGCGCTCAAATGCTGTGTAATATACAATACAATTCAAAAGTTTTCTTATGCTTCTCCTTCCCAGTTTTCTTATGCCCCACCTGATGCCGCTGTATAGCTTGCAAGGTGATCGACATAATGCGCTTAAGAGGACACTTAGGGGCACCAACATGCTAGTGAGAAAATGGTAGAGGCATAGGTGATTGAAAGAATGCCTGCCAATATCCTAACACTCTTGTCAGTTTTGTTCGTTGCAATTGTTTTATTCCCTTTTACATCAATTCAGATTCAATGGTTAAATAATTGTGCATCTCTTTCCCAGTTTTCCTATGGCCCACCTGATGTCGCTGTATAGCTTGCTGGTGTTCGACGTAATGTACTTAAGAGTACACTTGGGGGCACAAACATGTTAGTGAGCAGATGGTAGAAGCATAGGTGATCGAAAGAATGTCTGCCAATATCATAACACTCTTGTCAGGTTTGTTTATTGTGACTGTTTTCCCCCCTTTTACATCAATTCAGATTCAATCGTTCAATAATTGAATGCTATAATATTTACGGTTGTTAACTTATGCCTATGGGGAATTGAAATTTGAGTGCTACCAAATCTTAAGGTTTGGTGAATCTATTGCTTCAAATATCTGATTATTGCCTGCCAATCCATAGAAGATTCAAGGTTTGTATGCTTGAGTGGAACTTCTTGCAATTTTCATTTCCCCACAATACAGGTTATGTCTCTTTCAACTCTCAACAATTCTATATTGCCAAGTTGTTTCTACAGATTCACTTTAAAGCTGCACATTTATGCTGAGTTTCTTGGATATATTTTTAGTATTCAAAATCGTGCCTCTTGTTTGGTTTCAAGTTAGTTTTTGACTGAAAAAAATATTTCTTTTTGCCCAATCTTCCATTTCAGATAACTACTAGACATGCCCTAACCTATGTGCAGACAGTGCAACAATTAGCAGCATCAGCCAAACACTTGGAGAATTGAGTCAAACAGTTGCAAAAATAAAAGTTTATTCCCCAATATTGTTTTTCATCACTGCAAGAAAATTATATCAATATTTTTATTGAAATAAAAAAAGATTAGATTAATATTATTTCTATATTTCTCCCATAATCAATTTTAGTTACGTAAGATGATAGCTAGCTTAGCAGCCTAGCACAAGTGTGCATTCACAATTTTTGATTTTGCAGGAGCTGCCCTGCCCGCCACCACCACTGTCTCTCCATGCGTCATTATCCTCGCTTTTAAGGCCATCGTGCAGTTACGATGCTTCAGTTTTCCATCGGCATGATAGGTAATGACATTTAGGCTCTGTCCGTAGTTTCTTCTCCGTCATCTTTGTCGTCTGTTCACTGCCTCAGATTTATGTCATTCTCTGATTCAAATTACGTACCGTTATCAATTGAGGTACAGTTTGGTAGTGATACTTATATGTGGCTCCAAAAGATTAATAGCCCTGTATTACCTTTGCTGCCGTGTAATTTTCACAATTGATAAATGTATATATACAAATGTTCAAAAAAAAATAAATGTATATATACAGGAAAAGATCCATCGACGACCCTCCAGGACGGTGACTTAGGCGGGGTGCATGCAAGTAAACAGCATGCACACCCTGACCCTTATGACTCTCAAATGCAGATCGAGATTGGATGAACCACATTGGCGAGAGAGAGAGTCATCACGGTGTGCGGCAGGGCGTGCTTCATGCGGAGTTTCTGTTTTAGTAGTTAGAAAAGTTCGAGAGGATCACATTGGCACGAGAGAGAGAGAGTCATCACGGTGTGCGGCAGGGCGTGCATGCAGCGTCCTGTTTTAGTGGTAAGAAAAGAGCAGCGGAGCCCATGGTCTCGTCGTCACTCCATCCTCGCTAGCTAGTCATCCTTGTTACACGCAAGCCGCAACATGGCGCTCAGAAAGCCCAGGAAGGAGCTCGCGCTGCTCCAGCAGCACGACGGCACGCCCCCGCCGGCGGCCCCTGGCGGGGAGATGATGGAAGGAAATCAGCCAGCAGTAAGTATCACCATAGTATTTGATAGTATTTGTTTTGGGACATGATCATCCCGAAGTAGGAATATTCTCCGTCTTCAAGGTGTGTTTATATTGGGGAAAAATTCCTCGAAATACACTGCTCACTAATAGTATTCTGCGAGTAGGAGAGATGCGTTAGATGAATAGTGTTTTTTTATAGAAGTTTTAGAACTAAACGCACCCTCAATTCATCTGTCACGCGTGAGGATGCAGCAGGGGTTCCGCTGTTGGGCTACGCCCAGCCTCGAGTTTCGCACCGCAGGTCGCCCAGGCTGGCCCGATCTCCGACGTACGCCATGATGGGCCCCGTCGCCGGCCATTGATGCCGTGTTTAGTTCCCGAATTTCTTTTGGACTTTACTATTTACCCCTCTCAGAAAACACGTTTTCTAGAAAAGTTTCCCTCTAATTCTCTTTAACTTTTCTATCCATTCCTCTAGAGAACACGCTTCCCAGAAAAGGCGATGGAGCTCCGCTCTCCGATTCTGTAGTGCCGCCCACGAATCGACTGCGGGCGCAGGGCGGATCTTACTCGTGCCTCAACCATGCATCGTCCCCGTCGTGGTGCCTGCCTGCCACGTACAGTACAGGTGCAGTCGGTGCGACGGCCACGGGCCCATGAAGCCAGGGGCCCAACATCATATAATATTTTGCTAAGTATCTTAAAGCGCACCACCACCAGTACAAGCAAAAGAGCCCACGAACTCACCAGTCACCACTCATGAACGCCAGAATGCGATACGTATAGGACTGTTTAGTTACCCTAATTCGTACGACGTTTCGGCTTCACTGTTTCCAAGCACCGCCGCCGGGGCGACGTTTCATCTGTCCCTCACTCGGCGACAGCGAGACGGCGACCGGCAACAGCGACACGGGCGCCGCTGACGCACACGCGATCAGCCATTCAACCAATCACTGAACCACAGTAAGAACCACACCCACCCCAACAGTCCAACACACATTACGATTATGAAGCATTTGTCTTATTTTCCCAACAACCATAGGGATAGAGTTCTAAATTTCTAATTCAGTATACTTAGCTTGGTATTTATTTATATTTGTTTGGTACTAGAAATTAGATTAATGGGCCCTTGTCTTCGAGCTTGCCCAAAGGCCCTTGAAATTGTAGAGCCAGCCCTGCACCTGATCGATCAGGCACGGCGGCCAGCAGTGCCCTGCCCGTTCGATCGCGCTGGTCATCGCACAACAACAAGATCGATCGATCGATCGATTCAATTACTCCTTCCAACATCCCTGCCTGACAGGGTTATATATGACCCAGGAGGCTTCGTCTCTTGTCGACTAGAGTCCATCAAATGCCTGCCTGCTTCAACGGACATCATGCATGCATGCTCATGATCTAACTAGTCTAGTGGCCGGGCTCGCACAGCAGCCGTTCGCCAACCTCTGCTACTGCTAGACCGCGACGCTCCCATGTCAAGCTGCAGCGTCACCGCCGGTCAAAGAGCTATTAACAGCAGACGATAACAAGTGATGTTAAAACAAACCAAATGGTCTAAAATATTAAAAGATGCATTTTTTTATTTTCCCCCATAATATCCTCATACTACCTATGCTACTTGCTTGTATATACTAGCTATACTATCGGTGGAGTTCCCACTGGTATACAATTAATTTTAGCCGTTCGATTGTTTCATACGAGCCCTTTACGAACACAAGTATAACGTAGTATAAGCATCGTAACCAGCACTAGATGGGATGGTTCCATCCAAGAAATCTAGGACAAGATGGTCTCATCCCGCCTTGTCTCACAACCCAACACATAAGTTCTAGTATTATAGATTACTCCAAACCCATAGTCCCAATTTTCGGAGCAATTGTCTCCACCAGGAATAGATTAGGGATTTATCTTAGGATTATTTTTACTTCTTGGATGGTTTATTTATCTCTGACGCTTGAAGGAATTTCACTGTTCCAGCTAGCTACTATTGTTAGTGATGTAAAAAAAACAAAGTGAACACTCTTCGATCTTTTTTTTTTTGCAAAAGACAGAAGTTCATGTGCACATAGAAGGAATATTGGATTGCACATGACCAACAATGTTGGCTAATCCTTAAATGCTACAGTCTTCACCTACCGTTTAGCCTCTTACGAGGGCGAAATAGATTAACGATCGTTAAACGATTTAAAGGCACAGGCTAGCGTGTACATGACGTTTAACCAGGCTAAACGCCCATGTAGACGATCAGTGAGGACAAAAACTATAAGATAATATCTTATCTTACTATTACTAGTTGAAGGCTCATTTTTTGATGAAATCAGTAGGGAAGATCCCTACCTCTTCTTTTTATATATATATATGTGTAAAAATATGTACAATACAAGGACTGTAAGTCCCAAAAAGAAAAGAGAGATTCTATTACAGACTACTCAGAAAAGAGTTGATCTTATCCCTAAACACTGGATTAACTCGTAGAGTTACCAGCTTCATCTCCTTCTCAAAAATTCTTCTCCAAAATGCAAAAGATCTCTCCCCATTATAAAAGAAATGATATTATTCCTATGACACCAAATCGACCAGCAAGCTAGGATGAACACTTCCCTGAAAATGACATTGCCAAAATCCAGGCGAGCTTGGGTGATCATGTGCAGCGACTCCATGTGAAAATTCCAGTTAATCCCCAAGAATAGCCAACAAGCCTGACTAAAAGGGCATTCAAAGAAGAGATGCCAACTGGTCTCCTGCACACCCTCTACACACTGAACACAATGGTAAGAATCTAGATGCATATTTTTTCTGAGGAGAATGTTTCTTGTACTGAGACGATCTCTGATTAAAAGCCAAAAGAAAAATCTGTGCATTGGCTGAACCTTGGATTTCCACGACCACTTAAAAAGGGGGGAAGCCGGGAATGTCCCTCTAAGAGTAGAATGCTCTCTTCGAAGTAAAGATTAGTGATCCCCAAATGTATGTCCACTAGTTATTCTGACTTGAAGTCAAAACCAGCTCATGTAAGAGAGATTGTAATTCAATCAATTGATCAACTGCTATATTTGACAGAGAAAGATAGAAGTTGCTACTGTCTGTGGCACTTAGAAAAGTTTTCAGTGACATATGAGGCTGCTTACAGAACGAGTGGAGTTCAGGAAACCTCCATTTCAGAATACCCAAATTCCATTGATCATTCCAAAAGTCTACTGTATCTCCATGGTTGGCCAAGCAAGTGGACATCATAAAAAAATTCAATGATAAAGCCATTATATCCCGCCACCAGAATGACCCAACATTTCTTCTAGTATGAGGAGGTTTACCATTTCGATACAGATTACTCCAAGTGAGATGCACCCAGGGCAAATCTACCTTATTGTAGAATTTGTGTAGAAATTTCAGTAGCAAAGCAGAATTTTGTGTTCTCAGATCAACTATGCCCAAACCACCCTCTTCTTTTGATATGCAAACCTTCTTCCATGCAACTAAACATTTACCTCGTTTCATAGTATCACCACCAGTCCAAAGACAATATTTCATATATTTTTCTGCTTGATCAAGTATTTCCAATGGAACCTTCATAGCACACATGTAGAAGGTAGGCATGGAAGAATACACAGAGTTAACCAAAACTAGCCTCCCAGAATAAGTAAGGAATTTAGAAATTCCCATAAGATGCTTTTCCATGCGAGTTAATATTGGCATAAATTCCTGAACTTGTGGCCTTGTCGTCCCCAAAGGAAGGCCAAGATAGGTGAAAGGCATTGCACCTACCTGACAGCCCAACACTGCAGCCAAGTCGGCAAGTTTAGTATCTTCCACATTAATCGGAACAATAAATGATTTATCAAAGTTAACCTTCAATCCTGTGGATGACGAGAACTGTAAAAGGAGAGCTTTCAGAGCTAAGAGTTGTGCAGATTCTGCAGGCATAATCAAAAGGGTATCATCAGCATATTGGACTATGGGATAATCACCACCATAGACATGTCCCAAAGGGTGTGTTATGAGATTCCTGGCTACAACATCATTTACTATGGTCTGTAACAAATCTGCTGCCAGGACAAAAAGAAGGGGAGAAAGGGGGTCTCCTTGGCGCACACCATGTTTGCATTTCAAAGATTTGCCAGGGATACCATTTAGCAGCACAGATGAGGACCCTGAGCTGAGAATACTCCGAACTCATGTGATCCATTTACTTGAAAACCCTTTATGGTGAAGTACCTGTAGAATTACTTCATGCTCAATTTTGTCAAAGGCTTCTCAAAATCTAGCTTGACAATAACAATTTCTCTTTTTGACTTGTGACAGATGTGTAAGAACTGAAAAGCCCATGCTAAACAATCTTGAATAGTCCTCCCTCGAATGAACCCATACTGGTTTGCATGAACCACTTGTAGAATAACCTGTTGTAGCCTGTTAGCTATCAATTTAGTGAGGAGTTTAAGAGAGAAATTGAGGAGGGAGATTGGCCTATTACCACCTCTTTTTTTTGCAGGTAATCTTACCTCTTTTTCTCTCTTTTTGCTTTTAGGATTTGAATGCTTAATAAGAAAGGCAATCAAAGATGCAGAAGGGAAACAAGGTAAGTTCATGTAATGCATGCATTGAATTAGAGATGGTAGCAGTTTGTGTCAGTTAATTAGAAGATTTTTGAACATGTTAGTGAAGGAGGAATAATACAAATTTCACAATACAAAATAGGCTAATCATTTCTTAAGTAGTTGCCATGACACACACCGCTTTCCTGTTAGGGTGCGTTTGGTCGGAGAGTGACACAGGATGGAATGGCTCCATCCTGATTTCAGGGATGAGATGATTCTATCGTAGCGTTTGGTTGGAGGGATGGAACGGTTCCATTTTTTGTTTGGTTGGAAAGATCGGGACGGTAGGAAAGTTGCTCCCGTTAACCACCGTTTGTAGGTCCTACCTGTCAACCACCCACCTATCTTTCTTTCTTGGACCCACATGTCATACAGCCATCACCCTTCCTTCTTTATCTCCAGAAGCATCGCAACCTTATCTCCAGAGCATCGCAATCTGCTGCGTGCCGCCGCCGCCGTCGTTGCTCTGCACCTCGCCTTTGCTCTCGACTGCAACAAGCTCCGCCTCCCCCTATTGCTCCACACCTCGGCCCTCGATCTCCACTTCAGTCAGCAATTGTGGCTCACTGCCTGCGCCCTTCTGCTGCTCCGCCACTCGAGCTCGGCGGATTTCGTCTATGGTGGCCCCCTTTTGCTGCTCCACCACCCGATCTCCTGTGGCCTTCGTCGTCTCGCGCTCCGACGGGCACCTTTCGCTGCTCGACCGCCCGAGCTCCGGCGACCCTGTCCGCTGCTCCGCCCGTCAAACTACGACAACGCCCATCCGCTGGTCTGCCCGCTCGGCCTCCAGTGGCCTTGTCGTCGTCGACTCCTGCCGCTCCGTCACGCCTCTACCGCCATCACCTGCAGCCCTGCAGGTGGCAAGGGGGATCACGACATGAGCGTCGTTCAAACGGGATAAGCTCGTCCGGCCAATTTTTTGGGACAAGCTCATCCCAGAATCTATGCGAATATTCTTGTTGGAGAGCCGCTCCATCCCTTGATCTGTCAACCAAACACTGCCACGAATGGAACCGCTCCATCCCATTCTCTCCCATCCCACCAACCAAACGTACCCTTACATGAGCCTCTTGAGACTCCTCATGCAGGTCGATAACTCGATATGCCACATGGCCTCGATCTACATACGGCAGCAACAGGAGAGCCACGCACTGACGATCGACCAGAGCCGCAGAGACCCAAAACGCAGACGCGCACTCCTCTCCATCGATTGCACCCGACACAGTAGCTTGAGGACAACGAACGTCGAACGTACAGTAGATACGAGATAAGTTTTGCCAGGAGCCCAGAAACATGGAGATAGAAAAGCATATGTTCTTCGTCAGTGAAAGCGAAACGAATCGATATGCAGCATGCTTTCTGCAGAGATTCTCAAAGGGTGGGTACGAGTTGATTGTCTCGTGTTGATATGCATGCTACATACGGGGCGCATGAAGTTGTACTGCACCTACGTACACGTAACAATCCGAGCCGCACGACATCGTACTATCAGAAGTCACCGAGTTTCATCCAACTTTTTTCTATTTATCTAATTTCTCCCACTCACAAAACACACATTCCAACACGACCTATAATGTTTTTTTATATCTATAATGCTTTTTTTCCTCAAATCAAAACACACCTTGAACTAACTCAGAGATCACCAGCTAGTCTCTGTTTGTACATGCTTAGCAGTAGTGAACCCAAGGTTAAAATGAGGTTTTCCCATATGAAAGCAATTAAGCAGGGAAGTTGTTGTTTGGTTTCTTTAAGTGCTGACAGCAAACCTTAAATTCTCACCTGACTAAAAGGAAAACGAAGAAAACATATCAAGGTAAAAACTTTACTGATTTGATATATATGCTAATTGGACAAATCTAGGGAAGTTTGGATTTCCGGATTTGTCTCATATGGCCAATACTTGTTTTACAATCACCCGTGCACTTTTGATTGCTACGTTAAGTATTTCGATATAGCATTTTTGTACATAGCTTTATTTGGTGATTGCGATTACTTGAGAGCAAATGGGAAAATGGGATTGGCCGATTCCCTACAGTTTTCATACCCGTGCGTGTCTCCCAAAAAGGTCCCAGCTGTTTTTTTTTCTAAGATGAAGGCTGAAGCTATCAGCAATGACCAATCAGGTGAGGCTGGCCCAACTTTTGCAGCTAACGTGAACACGTCCAAGGGCAAAAAAAAAAAGAGATACAACAATTGCATATCACAGCATCTGTAGCAAAAAAATATGGAATATGTGCACATCAAGCAGTAGTGTACCTGGCGACTTGTGACTGCCATTTGGATTTGGGTGTTGTGCCAACTGCCAAGCCTGTTTAGTTGGGAGGGGAGGAAAAAAACTTGAAGCGTGTTCTGTGTGAGAGATGAATAGGAAAGTTGAAAGGAGTTAAAAGGAGAACTTTTCTGGGAAGCGTGTTTTCTGATAGAGATGAATAGTAAAGTCTAAAAAAACTTCTGGAACTAAGCACGGCCTCAACAAGCACAGTTGCTCACTGTTGACTGTTGAGTACTCGTCCCTACCGCTTGGTTTCTGTTGCACGGCAGCCGTCCGTTCGGAATTGCACGGGTACGAGGCTCAGCACAAGCAGTGGCTAGTATGACAAGAGTGGTGTATGAATGTGTGACAGGACAATGAGGGACCCAGAGATTATCTTGCAAATTGAGGGGTTTTTTATGGCTACAATATCTTTTTAATCATGAACTATAACAGTGAAATTTCTTGATGTAGCTCTGTTTGCCTTTCATATATTTAGCTGGATCACGAATCATGCACAATGATTGATTCCTAAACAGGGTTGTGTGACTGGTTGTAAAATTCGTGCTAAAGACCTGTGAGGTGCTACAAGTCCACTATGTACAGTCATCTTTAGACTGACATCATTCATATGTGGTACATCGAACAATTTATCATATTCTGTCACTTTATTCCAAGCCATCACCATCACCATATCTTTCTTTCTTGTTCCTTTTGTTTTTTTTTTCCTCAAAAGCGACGGCTAATAGTGTTCAACACTTAGAAAATGCCATGATGGATTTTTTCTTCACACAGTCTAAAGTTCTTTTCTAGTTGTACGGATGATGACGATGTAGCGGTTTCCGCTGTTCGCTAATCGAGTTTTCCTACCAACATTTACGATTTAACTATTTTCCCAATTTCTGTCAAGAAAAATCTTTCTTTTCTTCCCTATACACGCAGATCGAACAAAATATCACGCAACACCAAATAGCCGGTTGTAAATTGGACTTAATAGAAAAAACGAAGAACAATTCTACTATGAGACGTTATATATTTATTTATATATTATATAATAATCAGATCGAAGGCAAACCTAAAGTATATAAGGGTCAAAGTCCCCAAAAGAGACAAGGGTATTATCAGTTGGAGAAGCAACGTACTACTCCTATACAGAGGCATCCCGAAGCGAGCGCGGGCACGTGCCAGCCACGTGCCTTACCCGTCGTCCGCGTCGCGGACTCGCAACGCATCTCGATGGCCGCCGCCCCCGCCGGCGCCGGGGACGGCGCCTCCGCCTCCTCCGCCGCGGCCAGGGCCGCCGTAGAGGAGGAAGCGCGCGCGCTCCTCCCCGCCCCCTCGCCGGACGGCTACGACGAGGACGACGAGGACCTCGAGGAGCGCGCGTACGAGGCGGCGGAGAAGGTCATCGTCTGCATCTCGGACGGGCCAGACCCGGAGAGCGGCGACGGAGGCGGCGGCGAATACGACGCGGAGCTCTGCTCCTCCTCGTCCGGGGTGGCGCCGCCCTTCTCCTGGCGGAAGCTCTGGCTCTTCACGGGGCCGGGGTTCCTCATGAGCATCGCGTTCCTGGACCCGGGCAACCTCGAGGGGGACCTCCAGGCTGGCGCCGTCGCTGGGGACACGCTGCTGTGGCTTCTCATGTGGGCAACCTCCATGGGCCTCCTCGTGCAGCTCCTCGCCGCGCGACTCGGGGTCGCCACGGGCCGGCACCTCGCCGAGCTCTGCCGGGACGAGTACCCCGACTGGGCGCGCCGAGCGCTCTGGCTCATGGCCGAGGTCGCCATGGTGGGGGCCGACATCCAGGAGGTCATCGGCAGCGCCATCGCCATCAAAATCCTCAGCAGGGGGTACCTGCCGCTCTGGGCCGGCGTCGTCATCACGGCCTTGGATTGGTGAGTTCCTTCAGAATTTTTCATTTTGTTTGTTCTGCTCGGTTCCAGTTTGGTGGCAATTGGTACGGAATCAAAGCATACTTCCAAAACATTCGAGGTTTTTATTTCTTTGGTTAAAAAATTGGAGCTTTCCTTTTCACCAGCATTGCAGGAATCGTCACTAATGGAGATTTTTTTTTCAAAGAAATTAAAAATGCAGCTTTTAGACTTAGTCATTGATACTGCAGTGTGGAGTTGGAAGTTGGGTCCTTATGAGGGATGATTTTGGCGAAATCTTGGTTTGAGTGAAAGTATTAGATCTCAGGTAGCTAGAACTTTCAGATGATAACTGTGTTTTCCATACTTCTCAAATCCAATGTTAAGCGAAAGTGTATAATTTGATAGTTTCCAACAACTTTCAGATGATAACTCTGTTTTCCATACTTCTCAAATCCAGTGTAAAGAAAAAGTGTATAGTTTTAGAGTTTCCAACTAATACTCAATTATGTCAATGGTTTCTGTTAATTCACTTTGGCTTCCCATGCTTGATCTCCTCCATACAACTGGTGTTGTTCTCTCTATAAATTGGTTTTATAATATAGGCTTGTTTTTGTTGTTGGTTTTTGTCCTGGAGGTGTGTATAAAATTAACTTGAGAAGTGATGTGCTGACTTTTTCACAATTAACTGATGCTGCTGACAGCTAGGTATCATATTCTATTTCACCACAGCTGGAAGAGAAGAGTGCTAAATGAATGTGATATCTGAATACCTGCTACTTTTTAGTGCTTGATCCTCTTGCAACACTTTGATTGGACCTTGGGCCTTTGCTGCATCTAAAAATGGTTTCAGAGGCTTTGATGTGAAGTTTGTTTTTTTTAAACAAAATTTTAGTTCAAATACTTTCGGGATAATGGTAGTAATATCTTTTATAAAATGGAAAATACGTCTATCCAGATGGTCAGAAGCTCACATTTAGAAGTGCGTTTCTTTAAGATTATTACTTAATGTTGTCTGTGAATTTCTGCTTTTTCCTTTGCCCTGAAGGGTATAACATCAATATAATTAACCACATGTTTAATTCATTGGCGACAGATAAGTAATGTTATTAATTGGATCATCACTTACCTTTTTTATTACCTTTTCTCAGCTTTATTTTTCTTTCACTTGAAAACTATGGAGTGAGGAAATTAGAAGCTGTATTTGCAATTTTAATTGCAACTATGGCTGTCTCCTTTGCATGGATGTTCGCTGACACTAAGCCCAACGGGAAAGACTTGTTAATTGGTAAGGATCTCACTTACCTCCCTTTGATGCCCCTAGGTATCATGTTTTTTTACCATTGATCATGGATAATTCATCAGGTATTTTGGTTCCAAAATTGAGCTCAAGGACAATAAGACAAGCAGTTGGGGTTGTTGGATGTGTTATCATGCCCCACAATGTGTTTCTTCATTCAGCACTTGTGCAATCAAGGAAAATAGATCAAAATAAGGAATGTCAAGTCCGTGAAGCATTGAGATACTATTCAATAGAGTCGACTATAGCATTAGCTGTCTCCTTCATGATAAATCTCTTTGTGACAACAGTATTTGCAAAAGGATTCTATGGCAGTAAGGAAGCTGGTAATATTGGCCTCGAAAATGCTGGACAGTATCTACAAGAGAAGTTTGGTGGAGGATTTTTTCCTATACTCTACATTTGGGGGATTGGGCTATTAGCAGCTGGGCAGAGTAGTACAATAACAGGAACTTATGCTGGGCAATTTATAATGGGTGGATTTCTTAATTTAAGATTAAAAAAATGGCTCAGGGCATTGATCACCAGAAGCTTTGCAATTGTCCCCACTATAGTTGTTGCTTTGTTCTTTGACACATCTGATTCTGCACTGGATATTTTAAATGAGTGGCTCAATGTGCTACAATCAATTCAGATTCCTTTTGCGCTCATTCCACTGATAACCTTGGTTTCCAAGGAGCAGGTTATGGGAGTCTTCAAAATAGGCCCTAATACCCAAGTAAGTAATCATGACTTTGGCGCCTATTACTTTCCCTTCATTTAACTGTATCGTGCACTTCCCTTGCTACTATATTTTCGTGATTTTGTGACATAGTCCATGTATGCTGAACCAAGAATAGATGGCATATAGGTTTTTGATAGGGTGTTATTGTGTTATTAATCAGACTAGTCATAACTGATATTCCCATCACTCAAACTGGTTGTGTTCTTGGTAAGTGCCTGATTGCCGATTTTGCTGCAGAAATCTCACTGCTTCATGCTTTGACAAAATACCCATCTACACAAAACTCCATGAAACAGAAGGATATTTCTATTATTGCATTTGGATTGAGAAAACTAAATTTTGCACTTAATCACATCTCTACCAGATTCTGGTCTGGTCCATTAATCAAACAAATATTAACCAAATCTCACTCAGTCTCGGCATTCTTACGCAGGCTGTAACCTGGACTGTCGCCACGCTGCTGATCACTATCAATGGCTACCTCTTGATGGATTTCTTCTCTTCAGAAATCCGAGGCCCACTATCCGGCTCACTCCTCTGTGTAGCAGTCTTCATTTATGCTTCATTTGTATTGTACCTCATTCTGCGGGGCACTGAGCTTTCTGAGAAGATTGTCAAAGCAATTCGCAACGGTTTTTCATGACAAAGCTGACCAGTTTTGCTCTTTTACACCTTGACAACAAGGGCTTCAAGCGAAAGATTAACGTATAGAGAGATACTGCCAGACTTAGTCTAGTGACTGCAGACTGGATACTACAGCACACCAGTGTACAGTGATTATTTGAAAGGGCCATCCACTGCTGCGAGGAACTGCAACTGCAAGCCCGCAGCAGCTGCCCGTTGCGTCTTTTGAACAGCATGCTGACTGCATCGGCCAGAAGTAACAGGTAGAGACAGGTGTATTGCTGATGTTGAACTGAACTCTGAAGATTCTGAGACGATCGGTTTTCTTTGCAAACAATTCTTTTTTGTGATGTATAATCATACGGAAAGAGGGCAATGGGAATGAAATACCTGAATATGCCTAAAAGGCTAAAACTATTATGCCATTGGTTCAGAGAAGGGAAAGCATTATTTGTTTGGGAGAAGTGAAAAACATTGGACGATGTAGAGGCATCATGACTCATGAGAGGGACTTTGTTGGCGCGGCAGTTTGTGAAAAGGCCAGCCCATCATTGTAATAGGCCCCGGTTAGCTCACGGCCCTGTCCAAATTAATTTTGGGCTTCGTCCCATCGCATCATCGGGCTTGAGTGAGAACCATGCACAATAGCCCAAACCAAATTCTGTCCCACAAGGGCTTCATATGCGGCCGAGTGAACCCAGCCTCAGTTTATCACTTTGACATGCAATTGGCAAGGAAAATGAGCTCCTTCTAATTCACTGTGACTGATTCTCTAAAAAAAGAAGTAATTTTGTGTATGAAGGTGATTCTCGGGTTTAGATTTTAAGTATGAAAAGCTCCTAAGCGAGAAGTAAAGAGGATTTGCTTTTTCCAGCTCTTAGTTACTTTTTTCTATAATATGTTTCTGTATTTCTATATAGTTAAGTAAAGCGTACAAGTACGCATACAAATTACAAATACAGAGACGTATATAAAGGAAACAGATACAATTGTCAACCAAAGTACCCAAAGGACCTAAAAAAATGTAAAAAATACATTAAGGACCCCAGATCCATTGCGTACCACGGGTGCAGGGTGCTCGTCGTCGTCGCCATCAGGCACTGCCGTCCAGGAAGACGCCAGGCACCCCCGTGAGCTGAAGAGCTCCTTCAACCGTATCCCCATTCAACTAGCATAGGATTATTGTAGCGCGCATGGAAAATTCTCATAAGCAGTTGACTATGACAGAGAAGATGGCTGGAACTGAAAAGATCAGATTGCAGCACAAATCATGGTAACAGTCCCCCTTTTCCCGAACGAATTGCAGACACGGGCGGGCACACACAAACTCCTTCAAAGAATCAGGCTGTGTTTAGTTTTTAAGGAAAAAAAATAGTACTTTTAGAGGAAGCGAAGGCATGAATAGGAAAGGTAAAGAATCACGTCTCTCACTCTCACGAGCCAGCCGTCAGCAGTAATTAAGCAGCCCAATCATAGAAACAGGCCCGTCACAGAAACAGCCCAATCATAGAAACAGGCCCACCCACCAGTTTGTTTGGGTTTTCACACTCATACCACCATATCCGATGTTTTGGAAGCTTTGCTTGTTTAGATGGGCCGCACTGAAAGGTTGGCCGACGGGTGCTACCGTGCTAACAAAAAAGATTTCCTTTCTAAAAAAAAAGAAAGCAAAAAAGATTTCCACTATCGTTCTAAAAAGAAAAAGGAAGGATGTAAGATGTAACCGAACTAAAGATGCATGTGTTGGACTCAGCTGACTCGATCAATCCATGCTTCTGCTGTTGGCTACAAGTTCGTGTCGTTCTGTGCAGCAGGATACCTGCCTGTTTTGTCGATCCGGCTGGCTCGACCGCTTGGCATGGTGATCATCAGGTAACAGGGTTGGAACCCATTGAGAGCCACTTGCTCGATTTGCAATTCCGCGTTGACAATGGACAGCACAAAACAAAGATTGACAATGGCAGGTCCCTCCATTTTTTTTTATATAGATATATTTCAACTTAACACAATAACCAAGAAAAAGAATCTCAAACAAAACTCTCGTAATATTATCCCTTGTGACTCCTCGTTACTTATAGTATTAATTGCCACGGTCCATGTGAATAACAAATAAGACTATGGGCCAGAAAAAAACTGAAATTTGGAAACAGAACTATGCTAATCTTATTGTGGATCTCGGAGAGGCTAAGTGGATGGAGGGATCGAATTCTTCATCGGTCATCATGCTTTTTTTTAAGCGTGCTTCTTCTTTTGTAATAACAGCAGGAGCACAACTGACTAAGAGAGAAAAGGCAAGCGAGGTTTGACATGGTCTTTATTACATAATCAAATAAGAACTCGGTTTTGGCACACGGCGAAGGTTTTGGAAAACGGCGATTTTTAATTTTCCTGTAGTGTCGGTCATTATGCTTCCCTAGGCAATGAGCAGCAAATCAGAGACGGTCAGACGGATCACCCATGCAAGTACACGTATCGTTCCCTGCAGTAGCATATCCATCATCCGAGCGCAACGCACGATAGCATATGGCGGCCATCATCCATGCATTTCACACCACGTCACCACCAATTTAAGCGCGTGCTTACTAATTTATAAATATAAACAAGTTGATATAAAAATTAAAAATATACATATTTTTGCCCGTAGCAACGTACAGGCATGTTTGCTAGTAACAAATAACACTATGGGCCAGACACTGCTCGCCTCCCTCTGCGCTGGTCCTAGCTCTCCATCTTCCGCTGGTCATGCATGCATGAGTGCATGGCCTGATCACTCGCCGGCCGGCTGTAAGCTGCTACTACTCTCCTGCCCGCTCTCCGCTCCTCCATACTGCAGCTGCTGAATCTGCATCACTGCGTACGTCTCGATCAGCCCCGGCCAGCCGACAGGCATGAAACTTGATGCTTGCTCACTGGCACTGCTCAGCTAGCAGTCCCTGTCCTGGTTATTGGAAATCGATTAGCTGGAACAAAATAAGCTAGATACGGCTGCATGCATCTGCATAGACCTCAGAGTAGCACTCTGAATGGGTTAATGGACATCCATCTTAATGATCAAATAACCCTCTACTAAAAAATGATCAAATAACCCTTATTAAGTCTGCAATAATGAGGTTAAAGAATTAGCTAATGCACGCACGTCCCGTCCAACATATATATCCATGCATATATATATGGATCTGATCTGTGAGGATGCAGCAGGAGTACACTGCACGCACGTGTTGTGTTGTGCTCGATCGATCCTAGTCTTTTCCTTTTTAGCTTGCTTCCAGGCCAAGCACCGGCCGCCATAAGAGGAAAAGGAGATCGACTAAAAGTTGCGCTGGAGATAAAGAGACAGAGGACGGAAAAGATAATAAGGCGGACGGATGGCCGGCGGCCGAGCTGCTGCTGCAGCTATGCTGCTTGCAAACTGGAAATGCATGGCCACGCATCAACGTAGTATGCATGTATGCCCATTTTGATTTGCATGAATTACGTACTCACCTGAGCTGCCTCTCTCACTACTCATCACTCACAGTGCTGAAAAGCATGAGCTGCTGATGTTAGCCAGTACGTTGATCCTTCTTTAGTTTGCCCTTTTTCCCTTTCACAACGTACGTGCCTTAGTGTAGATATATGGAATAGTCGTAATCTGGTTTTCATGACTTTTTTTTTTATAAAACAGGCACATCGCCGACAGCTGAAGAGGAACCAACCCATTTGAGGATGAAATCATTCTGGTTTTCATAACATGACATTATTAGTTATACACAAGGCCGGGCAAGATGAGTGTGTAACCCGTGAGACTGCATAGGGCACCTGAATGCGAGGGGCCTCCTAATAATTTATCTACTATATATGTTAGGCCTATCTGCCCTCGTGCCTCTGCAGAAGTAAGGCATAATTGCAATGTTACAGGTATGTAGAGGCCTTGATTAACGGTTGGCCGACTGCCACGGTAAAGGCCTCGGTTAACCGTGACCTTGACTCTATGGCAGATGCAATGCCCACCATGGAAAAAACAATTTTGCCCGTCACGAAACATCGTTTTTTGTAGTAGGGAGCAGGGTTAACCAAACCGTCGGGAACCGGTCCAGTTTGACCGGTTCTCGACCAAACCGCCCCGGACCGGTAGCGGTTCGGGGCGGTTTAAACCGGGCAAAATTCAAAATTTTCAAATTTAAATTTAAAAATGGAAAAATATCGTAAAAATTCCTAAAAATACTTCAAGGTGTGTGTAATCTATTGGTGTAAAAAGTTTTCAAATATTTGCTCATTTGATATTTTTTTTGGCAAATACAAGTTAAATCAAAAAAGAAAAAGAAAAAAAGTGGTTAAACCGGCCGGCTAACCGGTCAAACCGTCCGGCTAACCGGTCAAACCGACCGGCTAACCGCTCCAACCGCTGGACATGTGAATTTGAATTCAAAATTTGAATTTGTTCGGTTTCCACCGGTTACCGGTCTAACCGGTCCGGCTAGCCGCTATCGCTGGCCGGCGGTTCGGACGTCCGGTTCGAAATAAAAAACCCTGGTAGGGAGGGCGTAGGCATAGCAGTCCGCAGCTGGCAAACTTGGACATCGCGATGCAAGATGCCATGCCCAGTGAAGGAGCTTGAATCAAAATATATAGAAGGGGCGATTTGCAACTTCAAACCAATATATACGAAAACTTCAGAGAAATAAGTATTGGTTGATGAACTACTAGGTCACAGTTAGCAAAATACTAGCGGGACAACAATAGAACTCCTTTAGTGCGTGCATGGATTATTGATCGATGACTGGGTTGTACTGGCCTTTATTGCTACACATGTTGGTTGCGCTCGACTCAGATTCAAGCAAGAACGCCCTCTCGGGCCAACGACGAGCAGCAAATAAAACGCACGATCGATCGAGCGCAACGCCACGGCAGCAGACTTCGATTTCACTCCAAATATATGCACTGACGATCAATCTATGCAGGACGTGATCTTGAGGTCTCCTCCCAGTCCTGGTCAAAGCAAAAGTACTGATCTTGAGGTCTATCTCGAGTTCTGAGCTCATGACAGCCGTGCTTCAGTGCCTGCATGCATGAGTGACGCTGCCACCCTTTGGAGATGGTGGCCAGCAAGCTGAATGAGAAGTCGGGCATGCCACCTCGATCTCCTACACATCTACCTGTCCGTACTGCTAAACACATAGCAGCCACTGCGTGTATGCATGCATGCATGCTTGCCCTAACAAAAACAGCACTGGACGGCCACCCATTGAAGGAATATAACTTTTGCAAGTACAGCAGCGTAGCTTGCCGGCCGGCAACAACAGCTGGCTCTGCTGTGCTGATGCTTTTGCAAGGGCCTGAGGGCTTTCAGAGAAAAAGAGAGAGATAAACGCTTATTGTTAGGGCTTAGCAATAAGCTTAGCAATCTTATTGGTAGGGCTTTTCAAAAGAAAAGAGATAAACGCTGGCTGTTACACCTATATATGTGAATTATTGTACGTAGCTTTACTGAAATTCTTTCAACTTTTTTTTTAGTTTCGGAGAAAGGCATACGTGTGGTGTCTGAAAATATAAGCTCTCATTATAATCCACATACACAATTCAGATTTTAATTTATAACTTTTCAATTAGGAATAGGTGCCTCTGTTATGATTAATTATAAGGATTGATCGACATGAGGTGAGGCTGTTTAATTTGTTCCAGTTTGGCTTTTGTGGGGGCAGTATGGGAGGAGCTAAGAACTGATTGATATAAACAGAATCTTGATGGTTCAATCTAAGCTAGCAATAAAGTAGTACACAAACAAAACAATATTTCTGTGACAAGAGATCTACCACGTAGCCATGCATGCACTGGCCGTGGCCAGTCGTCGATCGAATCAATATAATCCACCCCTGATCAGAGACTGATATGGTTGAGCTAGCATGAGCAATAATGGGAAAAAGTAAAGCCTAGCATTACATTTATGATTTATCCAAGTAAAGTAACGCCAGTGATGCGATCCCTTGATGAATTGAAAATCCATAAAAAAAAATAGCAAGAAGGTATCTATCTAGCTAGGTGTGCATGCAACAGTGAGTGAGTGATGCGTGCTAATAAGGGATGCACGTGCTGTGTTGTGCTCGATCCATAGTCGTCTTTTCCTTTTTAGCTTGCTTCCAGACCAAGCACCATAACAGGAAGGAAAAAGTTGCAATAAGGTGGTGAGGTGAGATCGATAGATGAAGGAAGGAAGGAGCCAGAGGACACACGGCAAAAGCTTGCATGCATTGGCGGATCCATGGAATGGCCGGTGGCCGAGCTATTTAGGTCACTGCTATAGCTGCTCGCAAAGCATGGCCACACCACATGCATGCAGGGACGTACGTAACGTACTATACGTGCGCCTGCGTCTGCATGCGTTCATTCATGCATGGGGCCTTTACTTGGTTAGTTAAGCTTTCTCCATGAATGCGCTCGATCGATCACCTGAGCTGTCTCATCACTCCAAGGCCGGCCGGCCACTCTCTTTCTCGATCTAGCTCACTCATTCGCCGTGCCGAAAGCGCAAATATATACACTGCTGCTGTAGCTGCCAATGCCGATCCTTCAATCATGTCTTCTTGCCCTTTTACGGTGTCCCGGCCATATATACTCTCGTAGTCTCATATACAGGTTACCTTCATTTCTGTACCATATGTCCATATCACAAAAGTGCGATTACATGTATATGTAGTAATCTGGAAAATCATCGGATGAATTTTGCAAGAATATAATCTGAGAGCTCTCTTGTTGTTTGCAAACTAATATAATGCTTTGTCTGATGAATGTGGTCTGATTCAATGCACGGGCATGTGCATGCATGCGAATTGCGAAGAGGGGCCTCCTGGTCTGATGCATGGATGCGTCGTCCGGCCACGGAGGCCAGGCCGGCCGGGTTACACGCGCACGTAGCCGCTGGACCCGTGTGTGGGTGAACGAAGGTGGCCCTCGATGGCAACGACTCGTAACTAACCTGCTTATATTACCCTGCAGGTTGTAACTTCAGGCTACAGTACCATGTGCATGTGTGCTACGTGCTAGTAGGCTACCTCCTGTGTTCTACAGTAGCAAACACCCATCGTGTCTGGTACGTATGTTACCTACCTTTTTCCCTCCCTGAAATACGCACGTCTAATTCTTCCCGTTCATGATGTTTTGCTGAGATGTATACAGTGACCACGGTCACTGTGTTGCATTATTTGGCCGGTGATGAATAAAGGTTGTACGTACGTGTTCTCACCGGAAAAGAAAAAAGAGTTCCTTTGGTGGTGGTTTGTTTGTCGTCGCGGTACACCAGCAGGGACATGTGCATGCACTGTCCATGCATGCATGTGTATGCCTGTCATGGTATTGATCGTGACACAAAATCTGTTTTGTTAGCTTTAGACATGATTTTTGAACTCTGATGCTAACTGTGTGAATGAAATGCAGTGCAGTGGAACAAAGACCTCAAGGGACATTGAATAGGTCCAACTAACAAACCTTGATCTGGGACCATCGCCTCAAGGGATATACTATATACGTCGTCTAACGTCTTGAATAATAATCATCCTGTCTCTATGACTCTTCGGCTGTTTGTGGCGGCAGCTGCACGTGCATCAAAGCTAAAACGTCCACCAGATTAATTATTATTGAAACGGAATTACATTAATTGAATCTTCTCTATGCTTATGAATTCATACTGTGTACAACTCTGTACTAGATCAAATTATAAGAAATCTAACAGAACTCTATATGGAAAATTCACAAGAAATTGCTAACTTATATGGGAGTGTAAGTGAACATTTTTTTTTATTTTTTTTCGTTTTAGTTCATCATTACTTCTGTCAAAATCAATATATATACTGAAATA
Source organism: Digitaria exilis (assembly GCA_015342445.1). NCBI lineage: Eukaryota > Viridiplantae > Streptophyta > Magnoliopsida > Poales > Poaceae > Digitaria > Digitaria exilis. The sequence goes on from JACEFO010001947.1 coordinate 1,960,806, forward strand.
TCTTAATTTTGCATGTGAGGTTCCAAATCACAGTGTAAATAATTGCATATCTTAGCAAGCCATTCATTACAAAACTATAAATTTACAAATTAGGCCTTGCATTCCGATGGGATTAATCAGTATACCAGTAGATGCCATGGTCTAATAATAACTTGTCGTCGTTACTAGATGACGTACGGGACCATAAGTACACTAAACTAAGGTGTTTTTTCTTGCAATAGGTGGTTAACTAACCGCTAAATTCGTGAGTTGGAATCGAACAAATCCCATCGAACGTGACAAATTGGGCATGAATAATGCATGCATGCCAAATCGATCTCCCTGCTCCATCTACCTGGTATATATACACACTATATACCTAGCTAGATGCAAATATAATGCAACAGCTATCATTATTCTAGGGTAGTACGGTTTAGAGGTTTCTGCTGGACAAACTTGTCGGTTACCACTTGATGGTGCTCCGATCCATGTCGTCATCAGTATCGTCATCATTGTGTAACCTCGAGCTAGCTGTACATGGTGAACTGGCCGAGATAGAGATGCTTGGAACAAGACGACGATCGAGCAGCACGTACGTACGTCCTCTCTACTGGGTCCAAAGCCCAACACACACATCTATCCATCACACGTACAGCTCAGCTTTAGTTTGCTAAAAAAAAGGGGTTCAGTTTAGCTCAACGAGCTCGAAGGAGCCACACATGCAGCATACGTTCTCGATCTCTCTTGTATATATCCTTTTTGTACGTGTGGGTACCTTTCCTTCTGCGTCGTCTACAGAGACGATGGTCCCTTCGGTCCATTTCATGTGGAGGACCGAATGCCGCAGCACGCTGAACGAACAAACATGCACGCCCGTGCACGTACACATCACGCCCAAGAACATGCATGTACAGCTGCAGGGAGTCAGGGACCATGCATATGAGAGAGAGAGAGAGAGAGAGAGAGAGAGAGCACGGCACGTACCTAACTGTGTACGCGATGGATGCACGTCAAAATCCGGAGTTTTATGCTGAAATGGGCGGAGCAAGGAAGAAGATGGGTAGTTCGTGCTCTACTGCTCTACATGTATGTACACATTCTAGTTAGGGCCGACCACGATGTGTGGCGTGTGGGCGCACACATTATATATTTTGGTTACTAGTACCTCCGTCGTCCTCTTTTATTTGACATTCCGACTTCCAACCAATCACAAAGTACCATATATACCTTATTGAAGATGATGCGAGCATGACTTGAGTGTTGTTGTTTCGTTTGGGGTAACTAATATTCCTTCATCCCAATTTATAAGTCGTTTGATTTTTCTATTCTAACTTTGATCACTCGTCTTATTAAAAAAATTGTACAAACATAGTCAAATTTAAGTCATGCTTGAAGAATATTCATTAATAAAGCAAGTCATAATAAAAAAATATTTCGCATAATTTTTTGAATAAGATGGATGTACAAAGTTGAGGCTAAAGTCAAACGACTTATAAATTGGGATGGAGGGAGTAGTTGTTTATGACCATGCTCAAATTATTGAAATAAACAGCTAATTACCTATTTTTCTTTCTCCCTCCCACATAGCCGGGCCAACTTGGCGTTTCGCTTTCTCGCCTCAGTGCACTCATCTCTAAGCATATCCACTGCGACCCCTTCCCACCTGCCCACAGTTCCACACCCTAGCACCCTCCAACTAACCACAACTAGACTATCAAATTGTGCTCTCACACGAGCTAATAATTAGAATTAATATAAAAATAAGATTTATAAATAATAATTATAATTATGTATCTCACACTCTTTTTTATTTATTAAATATCATTATTTTCACTTTGTATCACACTTACATGTGTGTTTGATATGCATTTAACTAAACATTTTGTTTGTGCTATATGTGAACAACATAAAATTGGTATTCTTATCTCTTCCATCAACTTGACACAAATCATCGGTGCATCTTTATATAATCAACAACATAAATAATATGTTAATAACAATAGAAATAAATCTATAATGTTAGATAGGTGAACTTTTAGATTTTGTTATCATTATATAACTTATTCAAATTTAGGGGTTAGTTTAACTTTTACTAATGACATGATTAATAATTTACATGCAAAAATATGGTTATTTAACATTGTTTTTCAATGGCATAGGTGGGGTAATTTATATGAAAATTTGATGATTACTTTACATTATTTTTTTATAATGCCAGAGATGTGTAATTTAGATATATGTTAAGGAGCTAGGTTACTTTAGCCCATTTTCATAATAGCATAAGTGGGTAATTTACTAAGAATATAACAGATTAAATGGGTATTATGATTAGATTTGTCATAGTGATTACTGTTGATGCAAAAAAAAATCATGAATGACATGATGTTTCTGATTTTTGTGATTTTCTAGGATTTCCTTATTTTTTTATACTTTTTACCTAAGATCCTAGGTGCCCTCATATGGAGGCTTCAAAACTAGCCTCCAATTAGTAATAGTAAAATGCCATCACCATAATGCAGCACCACGTGGCCTTTTAGATAAACTGGAGGAAATTAAAGGTCGTTATTACTTTACTTACACCTACGCGGGCAGTGGCACAAATTAACACCACACATGTATCAACAAGCAAATTTAAAACCCAACCCTCAAGCTAATTGAAAGGCAATAATCCTTTGTATCTACCTTGCTTGCTGTAGTTTTCCATTGAGTCGAGTCAGTAACTGAGTAATTTGCTCATCAGGGGCCGTAGATTCAGATTTATTTCTGCTGCGCATGCACCGACATCCCCTGCATCCCTGCATGACCTTCAAATTCTTAATCTGATCGATCAGCTGGAGTAAGTAAAGTAGCTCTGGCTATGCGACCGTACGATAGATCAAGTTTGGGGCTTTGCGCTACTCATGTCAGTGAGCATGCATGTACCTTTGTGCACGTCTCTTTCGATCAATGAACATATAGAAGTAGAACGAGTAGAGATAACATAAGGGAAAAGCTAACTCACACTCGATTATTTCGTGTACCGTACCTACGTAAGGACGGAAATCACTTGCATTTAGCAGCTGCGAGCGTGAGGCTCTTCATTGCTAACAACAACTTTTTGGCCAGTTGGCAGGAGGCGTTGTTGAATGAACTACCAATGGAAGTCCTCAAGGATTTTAATTTACCACGATACTTAAGCTTTAAGCTAGCTTATTATAAGCAATATATGAAACCTTTGTTTTTAAAAGAGCACGCGAAACAACATGTCAGAATTATCTTCTTAAACTTCACTAGTAGGAAAGAGACCTTTAGTACCGGACGCAAAGCCGCATTAGTACCGGTTATGCGCCCGGTACAAAGCTTCCGGTACTAAATGGCAGCCCCGTTAGTACCGGCTGCAGCAACCGGTACTAACGGGGCCGCAGCATCGGCGGGGTCGGCCAGTCAGTACCGGCTGGTAACACCAGCCGGTACTAACAGGTTTCGAGCCAAAAAATAAAGAAAAAAATTTTGTAAGCTTACCGGGAGGCTCGCACACGCGCAACGTCGCAAGTCACAAGTCACGCGATTTTTTCACGCGTAAATGCGCGTGCGCGGTTCGTGGGATTCCCACCTATGGCCTTGCACATAAACCCTTCTACCATCCCACCTATGCATCACTTGTGATTGAGTGAGATATGCTTTCCTTTCGAACTATACCCCGCGGACCCATTTAGTACCGGCTCGTAACACCAGCCGGTACTAAATGCCAACATTTAGTACCGGCTGGTGTTACGAGCTGGTACTAAATGGTCCGATGGCCTTCGGGAACCCCCTGAGACACGTTAGTACCGGGTTTTAAGACAACCGGTACTAATGTGTGAGGGACGAATGCCCCATTCTCTAGTAGTGCTTTATCAAAATTTAGGCCGTCTTGACTTAGACATTATTTATCTTTTGGGGATCGGATGTACAGAAAGTATATAGAATTTGTTGCTAAAACCTGAGCTCAGCTTGAGATCCTTAAACTCTTTTGCATTAGTAGAATATATACTTGTTGGTGATGTCGATAGATCATTTTTGTTGCATGGGCCGATTGGCCACGGAGGTTATTAACTGGTTAATTGGCTTTCGGTGAATGAAGTATATAGCTACTTTTCAGCTCATCCATGCATTATCAGGCCGTGGCACAGTGGCAACAGCCAAGCATCTACAGTAACACGATTTATCGTACGTACCAAGTTAGTTACATGGATTAAATCTCCATGTTTCTTCTACAGTGACACGCCGTACCTCTGCGTGCATGCACACATTCATAGTCTGCAGATATTGTTGGGTCGCCTTTGATACAAGCCTGCGTGCATACCTCCCTCCGTCCCATAATCCCTCCGTCCCATAATAGATGACGTTATGGATGCGTGCACGTGTTATTTTCTCAACTTTGACTCGATTTGTAGAAGAACATGTGTAATATTTATATCTCTATTAAATTTGATAAAAAACTAGATTCAAATATCTATCTAATGATACTAATGGTGTATTATAAATATTAATATTATTTTATATATAATTGATTAATGTTGAAAGATGTTGTTTTTCTCGTAAAGCGAGAATGACATCTATTTTGGACGGAGGAAGTACTTTGCAAGTCGTACTAGATCAACTAACAGCAGGCTAGTTCTACCTAGCGTATTCTACCTCTGGTTGGAGAAAAATGTAGGCAATTTTGTCCATTAAACTTGCTTCAAAAGTCAAGTTTGTCCATCAACTGTCATGTTGGCCAATATTGTCAGTCTTTTGTTCTAGCTGTCTGTCCACGTTGGCGTGCCACAAAACCTACTTCAACAAAAATAAAGTGGCTACAAAATAAAGATTTATAATTACCTTCTGTTTGTTTGTATGGGAACACCCATAATTTTTTCTTATTTTTTTGAAAATAGGAACACACCTCAGTCATGGTTGAGTTGTATACTTGTATGAAGCATAGCACACGTGGCGTGGACAGCTAGGAAGAGAGACTAGATTGAACCCAAAAATGAAAGTTAGAGGACTGAAACGAAACTGCGAAAGTTGAGGGACGGACTTTACCTGGGCAAAGGTGAGGGATGAAATCACCTACTCCACCAATTTAAATAAAACCATATATTCTTCTATCAAGGAAATATTTTTTTTCTTTTCTGATCAATAAGCACACACCATGCCATGCATACCCCGGAATGCACGCAAGTTTCTCACAGCACAAATGGGCCTAAAATTCTCTCAAGCAAGCTTCTATACTAAGATCATCTTCATCATATATGAAACAGTACCAGTTTTCAAAAGTTAGGATGGACTAATTTTGTACTTTGAAGTTGGAATGAACAAAAATTCCTTTTAAAAAAGTAAGTGATATTTGGAGTGGTAAAATGTTGTAATTAAATGTGCAAAATATTTTATCTCCATACAGTGAAGCATTCACTTGTGAAAGAATGAAAATGCATTTTGCGCTTCTTTACTCTTTTCAAAGGATGGCACTGTAGTATTCTATACTTTGTAGTTTTTATGGTTATTCATGTAGTCGTCATATTTATCCGTAAGTTAAAAAAAAAATGCCGCATGCATGACTGGTCACAGTACATGAACAATATATTTTGTTTTCCATAATCAACCCTATGAATGTAGTAGTAGGTCCATATTGGCTGGATGCATGCATAATAAGGTCCACAAACTTTTTGGTAGCTAAAATTTGGCTCACACAACAGTACATGTAGATACTATATGTTTGTGTGTGTAGGGTTGATGGAGCTGTCATGCATGCTAATAGCTTCATTATGTGTGCTTACTTATCTCGGTTAGCTAGCTTGATAGTGGCCTCCCAACACTCTCGAGAGCATACCCTGAGGTGTCACTGTTTCTCATCAATGGCCTGAGGGAGACCGAAATCTTGATACAGTTGGGGCTGAAAGAAACCCAATGATGGTCGTCTGCACGCACACCCACACATGCCACACATGATGGATCGTTGTCTATATCGAGCTGTCACTGCTGATGTTAAAAGATTGAATAATTTTCGTGTGAAAATTGAAAAGGTTTAAGTCCTGTCGCACCGTGCAATGCTTTTATTTATGGTGTGCGATGAGCTTCAATGTTTACTTAGGGTCTGTTTCGTATGGCTCTGGCTCTTACTAAAATGGCTTTACTCTAGCTTATTCGATGAAGCAGCTTTTTGGCTCTGGCTCTGGCTTATATTTTTTTTCAATTCCATTTGACCTTTTTATTTTTCCTTTCCTTTTCTCTTTTTCTGTTTTTTCTCTCTTTTCCCCTCGCTTCCTCCGTCTTCCTTATCCACCCTCCACGCATTCTCCATGCCCTGCTGTCTATCTTTGCTCGTCACTACGTCTCCGCGCCGCTCTCCCATCACTGGCCCCAATGGCCTCCTGTTCGACCTCGGCGGCGGCGGCCCCGACCGCCCCTCTTTGCCATGCCATTGCTTTCCCCGGCCGCCGCGTTGGCCCAGGACGCCCCTGCTTCACCCTCCCATCATTGGCCTCAGCCGCCCCAGCTTCGCCCCGCAGTCGCCTCCCGGGCCTTTTCCTATTAATCCCCGGTGTTGCTAGCCCCAGCCGCCTCCTGCTCCTCCTCGATGTTGTCGTCGCCAGCCGCCACCTGCACTCATCGACAACTTGAAGGACTATCATGGAAAGGAACACCTGGAGAAGGGGGTGAGTCGGGTGAAGCTAGAAGCCCAAGTTTGGGCTTCTATCGCGCAGTGCAAACCGGTGAGGTGCCTCTCATGGCTTCAATGGACAAGTCATTTTAGCTTGGACCATTTGGGAGGGCTTCATCATAAGCCACTCGATGAGCCCTCCCAAACAGGGCTACACTTACAAAGTAAGGTTAACTGTTCATATAGATACTAAAATTTAAAAGTTTAAGTTCTTTTGTTGTATCTTGCATGAATACATACACTTTGCACGAATAGTAAAACATAAGCAAAAATAGGGTATACCAATTTTAGTCTGCCAATGAAAATAGGGCCAGTAATAAAAAAAAAGGGGGGGTGAATGTGTTATTATTGTTCTAGCCTCCTTATATATCCATTTTTTTACTTGATTGTATGGTATTTAATTAGTTGAGCATTCATATAATTTGACAAGTCAATAATGAAACAGAAAGATTTGATTGAGATGCTTGGGTGAACCATAGTGAAAGTTACCCATTCCTTCCATTACAATAATTGCTATAATGAATTTTGAAGAAGCCTTATCATGCTATCTTCTCTATCAATATTCAATGTATCTTCATCTAAAAATATTAAATTGTCTTATCTTTATTATTGTTACTCATTCTTTTATTAATATGAAAAATATGCGGACGTTTGTTATTGAGTGGTTTTACTCTTTGGGAACATGTTGTATGGCTTGCCATTGTTTCTAGATGGTACTTATCCAGTTATTACACTAACCAGTGAAATAGAGGGATTATTCGATTTAGGGTGAGTTTAGATTCACCAACTTTTCCCAAAAAAACACTATTCATCCAACTTTTCCCTATTCATCCATCTCACAGAACACGTTTCCCAGCGCGACCTACAATGTATTTTTGGGTGCTACAATACATTTTTCCCCTATCTAAACGGGGCCTTAGATGCTTGGAAGGAAATTACCCTCTTTTCCCTATTATAGCTCTAAATTATGATGTGGTTCTATGGTGTGCTTCTTCATTCCTTCTTTAGCAATATCTCAATCAACATGGACACCCCCATGCACCCTTGTTTAAATGGCTATATATTATCAATCTCAAGAAACGAGCACATGAAAATACATTGAGGGTATAAATTAGCTTTCATTATTATATTTGCAGAGTCCACTATACAGTATCATAATCTGATCAGGACATCTGTACATATACTATTATTAATCAAACGCTGCATCCTAATTAAGCTAAAAATACTGCGTGTCGTACCACATCTAAGTACTCTGTCATAGATAAATAAAAAATCTCATCATGTTGGTTGTGAACGTGAACGTTCGATTGTGACCCTACTCTCATTATGTTCTTAAATGGTTAAAATTTTAGAAAAAAAAATACCAATAGAAAGGTCTAGCTGAAACCTGATTATATATTTTTTCACATATCGTTGAAATAGAGCGATCTGATTGAAGTGCTTTGAGGACCTACAGTGAAAGTTACAATTATTCTTTGTAACCACTAATAATTGCACATATCAATTATGGTAATCATCAATTGCTAAAACAACTATAAACTATCTGTTTTCATAATTAAGCACATGGAAAATACGTTGTCCTGCATTATAGTTCATTTTAAATTGCAGTAGTCAACTGAACCAAAAGTTAACTATAAATTCTTCGCATGCAAAGATTCTGTGCGTGTGCTATTAAGCAAAATCTGAATAAACCTCCTCAGCCAAAAAAAAAAATGAATAGGTAAAAAAATACAGTGGATGGTACTATACAAATAGAGGCTTCCTGCAAGACTAGATCCACAAACTGCGCTCTCGTGCTGCTTGTGACCCTACTATCATTATGCTGCTGAGCGTGATTACTTAACATCGTCAACAGCCAAACATATTGATTAGCAAACCACGCATGCTTCTAAGGGATTATGTCTCATGGATAGGTAATGACCCGTGAAATAAGCAAATATTATACACACTGCACGCCAAACACCACCCCGTACAAGTTGCCAATATATGTAATTCGAAGTTCCTTCTCAGGGCACACAATATAAATCTCAGTGAACAATAATGAACTCCTATTCCGATATATGGTACCGATTCAGTTCTGCGCTGTGGGACCCATCTGTCAGTCAACGGTCAACATAGTTTTGGCAAGCCACTGAAATGTACACCATTTCTCCATTCCCATGTCCATATATAATCTCTGTTATGTCTCTCTATCTATCTATCTATCTATCTATCTATCTATATATATATATATATATATATATATATATATATATATATATATATATATATATATATATATATATATATATATATATCCTACTCCCGTCCCTAATTATTCCAAATTCTTATCACTGTATGCTTCCTACTAAAACAAATACAAATTATGGATTTCTTGGAAAATAAACACTGGTCTGAATAACACTTAGCTGGCAATTTTTAAATTTGAATGCTCAACTAGACAACTTAATTATAATTATATCCAGCCATATACTGAAAATCATTGTGTAATATTATTATTTTTTAAAAAAAAGAAGATACCTGCGGTGCGCCGTTAAGCTCCTGCGCTGCTTGTGACCCTACCTTCATTACGGTGTGAACTACCAACAACCAAGCAGAGTGATTATTAGCATACCATGCATGCTCATGTGAAACTGTATCTTTGGGGTATAAGTAATGACCCTGAAAATACTCAAATCCATTTTTTTTTTGCCTTTTTGATACTCCCAAATCCAAGCTCATCGTGCATGCCAAACACAGCCCGTACAAGTTGCCAATTCTAAACTGATTCCGAGAGCGTACGAGCATGATCTGACTGAGTGAATTAGTGTAAGTAATTCAAATTGTCAGAGGTGGCTGTCCGTGTCGTTTTGCTACCGGGCCCACCAGTCAGCCCCGACAGCCAAGATAGTTTTGACGTGATTTAATTTTACTACTGTCTTTGTGCGCATCGAGGTCGCTGAAAATATATTTGGTTCCCCTCTTAACGGTCGGAAGTGAAGTTCCAAGAAGCCTGCGCGCCCTCTTGGTTGGAAGTTTTCTACTGTGTTTAACCAGTAGGAACACAATGTCATTTTAATACTTAGATTATGTTACTGCAATCCAGGAGCATTAGGTGCAGTGATTAGCTGCAAATTCAACCTTGCCATCTCATGTTCTTACTTGCTCAGCTGTCATTAGCATTCTAAAAATATTTCACAGTTCACACCTAAAGGGTTCGCCATTAACAAAGCTCGAAAACTCCTCGTCGACGTGTGAGACAGGGTTATTCCACGAAACCAAAAAGGAAGGAATTGAAAGCGCATCATGGCATATGGCTTCTTTGAGCTTTGGCCGTGATTTAAGAGGAGCAAAGGCAATTAGGCCACTTGCTTAAAGCTAACTAAAGCATGTGAGTCTAATCTAAGCTGGATTAGAAGAAGTGGCCGCTACTCCATCCAGCCAATGGGAACGGAGTAAAGGGGGGAAGGAGGATGATCACGTGCGCTAACGGCATTGTGTGTGTGTGTTCAGTCTTCTGTTTGAGATGCCGTCAAGGCATCTGAAGCTTCACTAACGTACGGTGTCGTTAGGGTTGTGGTGCGGGCCCACATGGCAGTGCTGGCTAGGGGACAGAGATACTGAGGTAGGCCTATACCCTTTTGACATTTTCTTTTCTCCTCTTCTCTTTAGAGCTGCGTTGCTTGATATCACCACTTGTGTAAGGGAAAAACCGGAGCAGCGCTGTCTGCTGAAATGGAAAGAAAGCTGGCAGATAAACTCATGCTCGAGCCATGGCTACGCGTGATGATGATGCATGTATCAGCTGGATTAGGGGTGACGAAAAATATGTGGACAACGTTGGTATCGATCAACTCACTTTTGTCTGTTTGCGGAGACGGTAGAGGCTCTCGGATCGGATAGTCGGATTGCACTAGTGATAGAGTCGTCCGTGTCGTATTGATATTGGTCAACATCAATAAGCTTAATGCAGAGATATTTCAAGATTTTGCATATGCTATTTTTGTTGCCCCCAAACTTTTATGAGGATAAGATTATTGGAGACAAATGCAATGGTATGGAACACCGATTCTGTCATGCACAATGCCACAAAAGTGTCTTTATCTGTCATCGTTTTATCCTACAATACAAATAAAACTGAGCAAACATTCGCTATCAAATGTTTCTACAATATATTCAAATCATAATATTTAACAACTTGAGTCATGTCTAACCATCGTTGATAAAATCCCAAATTTACATAAAAATGTAACCAAAACCAACAAAAAAAAAAGAAAAAACACAAGTTGCAAGTTGCAGTCCTAGACCAGCTGCATGCCAAAAGCCCAAAGGCCAGCAGCACAGCACTTTGCAAGAGGTGCGGTAGGCTCACCAGTGCGGTGACGGCACTCCACTCTCAGTCCACTGGTAACCGTATAACCCCCTCGCAGTCCTCACTCCCGCTGCTTCACGCAGTCGGCGCCTCCATTCTGCTCTCTGTCTTCTTCCCCTCAACCCCCTCGCCTTCCCATATATTCGCTTCCCGCTCCACGCCCTCTGCCCCTTGCCAGTTGCCCACACACTGCCTGGGGCTCCTTCTCCAGCGGGGCCTCGAGGTTCCCGCTATTCGCGAACAGGTCCCTGTCTTTCTCGCCTCCCCCGCGCCATGGACACCAAGAAGCAGGGCTTCTTCTCCGCGCTGCGGGAGGAGGTGGCGCGCGGGCTGTCGCCGGCGCGGGCGCGGCGGCGGTCGGCGTCCAACGCGGCCGAGGTGGCGGCGGCGCTGCGGCTGGCCGGAGGGGCCGGGGAGGCGCTCGCGCCCCTCATGGAAGGTCCGGATCCGGAGGCGTGCCCCGGCGGCGGCGCGCGGCGGGAGGGGTGGGGCCAGTGGGTGCGCGGCCAGCTCCAGCTCGCGCGCGCTCCGGCGTCGGCGGCCGGGGCGGGGGCGGACGCCGGCGCCGCCAGGAGGAATGACCTCAGGCTGCTGCTCGGCGTCATGGGCGCGCCGCTCGCGCCCGTGCACGTCTGCGCCGCCGAGCCGCTGCCGCACCTCAGCATCAAGGACACACCCATTGTAAGGACCCGCCCCGCTGCGACTCACTTCCTGCTTTAGCTTGCTAGTTCTTGCGCTAGATTGAACTCAGTCGGGTGCTCGGTGAAATTCCCCATCCAAAAAATTGTGCATTTTGCAGTCTCCGAGTCAAGATTTGAGTTCTTGGTAGCTGAATGTGGCTCCTTTTAGCTCAAATTTCTGTCTTTTTCTGTACTGCATTCTTCAACTTCTGGCCTTCTGCTTCAGTTTGTTGGGGAAGCTTTTGTCTGATGTTTCCTCTGACATTTATTCCACAAAAAGCTTGTTGGCTACCTAGGGAGGAAGGGAAACAGAAACACTGTAAAAATGGGTTCTTGATGTGATGTGTTTTGGGGGATTCATGCATTTCCTAAAATATTGGCATCTGAGCACATTGCGGCTGTAAAGGTGGCTTTCCTTACCTGTTGTGATATGACAGCCAACGTCCGTTTGCAGAAATTTTTTTTGGGAGATTATGTGCTGTAAAGAATGATTAGCAGAGCTATTCGCTGTAATTTCGGTTCTTTAGTGTGCTACTAGTACAGCTGTGTAACAGTGAGTTCTTGGTGTGTTTGTTCTACGCAGGAGACCTCGTCGGCACAGTACATCCTCCAGCAGTACCTGGCTGCCTCCGGCGGCCAGAGGCTGCTGTCCTCCATCCGGAACGCCTACGCCATGGGCAAGGTGAGGATGGTAGCGACTGAGTTTGAGACTGGTGGCCGTGTCGTGAGGAACCGCATGGCAGCGCAGCGTGCCGAGCCTGGCCGCTTTGTGCTGTGGCAGATGGCCCCAGAGATGTGGTACATTGAGCTGGCCGTCGGTGGGAGCAAGGTGCATGCCGGCTGCAACGGCAAGCTTGTGTGGCGCCATACACCATGGCTTGGCGCGCATGCTGCCAAGGGCCCTGTTCGCCCCCTCCGCCGTGCTCTTCAGGTATGACGGCGGTCTAAACTGGTTTCGCCACCATGTCTGTAGCTGTGTTGTCACAGTGCTGATGGAGCCTGAATCTGACTGAAAATTTTGTTCTTCCTTCTGTGTAGGGCTTGGATCCGTTGACTGCGGCAAGCATGTTTGCTGGTGCAAGGTGCATTGGCGAGAGGAAGGTGAATGGGGAGGATTGCTTTATTCTGAAGCTGTGTGCTGATCCTGAGACGCTGAGAGCGCGCAGCGAGGGGCTAGCAGAGATCATCCGGCACGTCCTCTTTGGGTACTTCAGCCAGAAGACTGGGCTTCTTGTCCATCTTGAGGACTCACACCTCACCCGAATCCAGTCAACAACCGGAGGAGATGCAGTTTACTGGGAGACTACCATCAATTCATTCATTGAGGACTACTGTCCAGTGGAGGGTATTATGATTGCGCATTCTGGTCGCTCAGCCGTGACCCTGTTCCGTTTTGGGGAGGCCGCTATGAGCCACACCAAGACCCGTATGGAGGAGGCATGGAGTATTGAGGAGGTTGCGTTCAACGTGCCGGGCCTGTCCATGGATTGTTTCATCCCGCCCACTGATATCAAGTCTGGATCTGTCAGTGAGACTGTTGAGCTTCCGCAAGGTGAGAAGAGCAAGGTCGGTCTTCTCCCATGCCATCGTGCCAAGGTTGCAGCTCTAGAGAAGGCAGATGATAATGTCGCGTGGAGCGGAGCCCTACAGCTAGATTGCAAGTGATTGGTAGCCCGTCCATACTCAGCTTCTTGCATTCCAACTGACTGATTTTGATGGATGTAGGGTAGAGAAACAAAAGAGCTAAGGAGGATTTGGAGCTTTACCATTCCATATGTCCTCTGTAAATAGGAAGCTTAAGGCACTTACATGGCCTTCCATATCCCAGAGGAGGCCTTGTGTGAAGAATCCTGTCTGATCTCATCCTGAGATTTGGTAGTAGGTAGTCTTGTCTGTAACTTGTGTCTTTCTTCTGTCGGTACCCATGGATGAAGAACCATGCGTGTTCTTCTCCATCCGGCCACATGATACGGATCATGGCGGTGGTGCCTCTTTCTGTCATAGTCACACTAATCATCGGAGGCCAGCGAGGAAGAAGGATTTCTTCGTGGGCATTTGAGAGTGATTTCATCATCGTTGTTGGGTCTGATTAGCAGCAGTCCAGTATGGTTTGGTTGGTGATAGTCAGTGGTCAAACTAACTTTTTAGGGGGGGGCAGTTATGTAAGCTGTGGTGGTCCTGATGGGGGGGTCAGGCAGTGTACCCTTTTCCTTCACATCTCTCTTATTTAGTATGAGATGGTGGTTGTATTCTAGAGAAGTTTGATGTAAGCCAAAACTTCTATGAATATCATGGTTTGAATTGTTTTTTTGCTGTGCACTCATTTTTTCCCCCCTTTTCTCCCTTTTTCATGATAAAGCCCATGGTATTAGCTTTCGAAAATGTTAAATTGTCGTCAGTATCATAATGCAGCATCAGTGTAGCCCTTTTCCCCCCAGCTTGCATTCAACTTTGGTCTGGAGTATGCTGGGGAGTATGATTCATTAGTATGATGGCATGGGGTCCCCATGTGCTTCACCTCAGGTGCTGTGATGCATAAATACAAGCATTATCTCTGTCATGAGCTGTGATTAGCTAGCTTTGCCACTTTGCTAGGAGTATCTCTTCTCTTTGCTTTGTGCTCCATTCCCTGTGAAGCTTCAGGCTCCAGCACCATGGCCGTGCCATCACTCTTCTTGCCATTGGCATTGATGGCCTTGCTCTTCCTTGCCCCCATCTTTCTTCATGGAATGAATAGCTTTATTCTTGGGGTTGTGTGTTCTCCTTGGGAAGAAGAGACCATTGTCTAAACTAAACAAAGTACTTACGAGTACTCTCACCGCCCTAGCTAGCTCCTTGTTGAGTCAAACTCTTGAAGATTGGACCTCTGCATCAGTACCTGCAGAATTTTTTTTTGTTCTCCATCCAGATGCGCTGAGCGCATTAGCTTGCATCATGACCGTTGGAGCAATTGGGAATGGATCAGATCTCTCGGAACATGACCGTTGGAAATCATGGCTAAAGCTCTATTTCGAACTCGTAAAACTTCCACAAAATTTGTAGATGCCAACTGTCAATCGCTGCATATGGATTTCATGACAGAACTGTCTACATTTCTAGTTCAGAGCTTCTGGCCTTCCAAATAGTTCTTGAAGTCCAAACTGTGCGCCTTCATGCTACAACTGGACCCAACAGGATTATACTAGTTTGACAATGAATCCCCCCTCACAAAGGCTACAAAAGGTTGCTACCAAAAAAAAAAAGGCAATAACAATGTCAAATCTACTCTCTTTAACACCACCGGCAGGAACAGCAAAATCAAATTATTGATTCTAATTGATCCTCCATTTCCACACGTGGTCGCAATGGAAAAATGAAAAAGACGCCCTGATTCATTCAGATGCATCACTGAAATCAATCAAACACACATGAATCCAGCAAATTTTCCGCAGCTTTCCGCAACCCGTTTGCTGCGTTTTCACGAACTCAAGGACCACACACAGGAGTCACATGAGTAATCGAAGGTTGTTAGGAAGGCCAACACAGCCTTTTAGGCCATGTTCAGATTCTCAACTATTCACTATTCATTCTAACTTTTCACTATTCATTCCAACTTTTCACTATTCCTCCATCACAAAACACGTTTCCCAGCGAATGCTACAGTGTTTTTCTTATGCTACAGTGTTTTTTCCTACAATCTAAACACACCCTTAGTGTCTTGGGGCTACTCTGCACAGCAAAAAATTCCGATCAATCATGCGTTGAGTGAGCTTGGTAGGGCACTGAATTTGCTCACTCTTTTGACTTGGGTGGCATCAGCAAAGTCTAGATCAAAAGGTGGCTAGTTGAAAAAGTTGGAAAGGTCCCCCAAGAAAAAAGTTGCCACCTTTACCCCTCTAGTGCAATTGCACTATTGAAGGGCGCTTTCTTCAGTGCTGATATTCCATTCCATCTCATTCCATGGCGTGCCTGCCGTGGGGTGGCGTCTCAGACTCAGAGCTCAGGGGTGGCGTGGTGTCATGGCGACAACTGAAATAAATTTACCTGGCTCACGGTGAGCTGAGGTCACTGTGAACGTGATCCAGACAGTCAGTCAGAGATCTGATCAAGAGATGCCTCTGGGGTAAAGAGTGGTTAAAGGGGGTAAACAAAGTGGGACTCTGGGAGTAAACCTGAAGCATTCTGCAGGCACTCCGCTGTAAAGTGCAGTGTGTGATGCGGTCATGGAGAAAGGTTTGGTCTACTGTTGCAGGGTGAGAATGTCCCAGAGTTTTTATTGGCAAAGATGCAGAAGAATCTATCGTGGCTTTTCTGTAGTTGCACTTTCACCACTGTTACAGTTTTAGTTTTTGGAAGAGTCTAGGACCGGTTACCCATTGCTGATCGAGCTTTTGGATGAGTTGGTATTGGTAGGCGAGTGAAATTAACATGGCTGCATTTCTCTGAACTAAAGGCTTGAGGTTTCAGACGAGCTGGTCGGTGGATGAAACTCGACAAGAGATTGTGCACGAAACAGTGAGAACAAAGAACAGGTTCTTGTGCAACTGGATGCCACTACTACCGTTGTTGTATGGTGGTAGCATCCTATGCAGCGCTACTGGTCTACATCAGAAAAGACGGGCTCACCTACTGTTCTTGCATGAGATACAAGGTGCGTGTTTAGTTGCTGGGGAAGAAAAAAACTTTTTCTGGGAAGCGTGTTTTGTGAGTAGAATGAATAGGAAAGTTGAAGGGAATCGAAGAAGAATTTTTCTAGGAAGCGTGTTTTCTTAGAGGGATGAATAGGAAAGTTGAAAAGATCTTTTGGAAGTAAACATGGCAAAGGTTAGCTTGCTGTTCAGCTGAGGAGTGAGGAGGCTCTCCCAGCAGGACACAAGCTGGATGCATATGCTGGACAGAGGTGGGGAGAATGCATGAGAAATTTGATCCCATTCGTTGATCTGTTTGCGATAGTGTTCAGACGAGCTGAGCAGTGCTCACGTCAGTACTACGGCTGATGCGGATCATGGTGTGCATAGGCGACAGTTGTGTTGTACTAGAAGTGATACTCTATCTCTCTCTCGGTCTCTCCACTATAATTTCGGTCTCCATCAATATATAGAAACAAACGTTCATTTAAGTCCAAAAATTTGCAGTGATCTTCTCTGCAGCACTTAAAGATGGAGGTTTAATAGGTCGTCCTAACTCCTAACTAAGCGAATGAGCTAGAGCTACCCTACACTCGTACTGGAGAGAGAGAGAGAGAGAGATGAGATAGTTCACCATGAGTCCATTCTAAATTTCTATGCATAATGTAGGCACTCGAGCGCGAGTTTTGTGAAGGGTCTGCCTATTCCATAATTCTGAAACCAAACGAGAATGTGAGCAATAAGACAATCATCCCATCTCTTCTCTCAAAGAAACACATGATGTTCAGCTTCCGATATTTGGATCTACCTAGACTACTTTAGAAAAGAAACAGGATGATAGAAAACTATAACAGATAAGAAAACGAAAGGAAACGGAAAACAGTTATTTATATGAAAACAAAAAAAAGGTAAAACAGTGTGGACTTGCCGTCCTGGGCTCAATTTAGATGGGTGCGTAAGCTTTAGTTGCCAACCTGGGCTAGTGAAGGATTTACGCTTCTTGGGCGGGCCAGAGGACAGCTCGGTCTGTTATTTGGGCCCAAAAAGGCCTGCGTCTGTGGTTGAAGCTCACCCCCCACCTTTTTTTTTTTGTGAACAGCTCACTGTCCCATTTGCACAGCCCTTTTTTTTCCCCCTTTGCTCTGTGAATGTTTGTACCTCCAAAGGCCGTAAGCATATTGGCATTGCTTGCCACTAAGACAAACAAAGGAGGAAACAAAGAGCAAAGACAAAGGCAAAGTAGACCCTCATTAGCACGAATCCTTTTATATATGGCTTTGCCACTTGTACTAGCATTAGCAAGCTAGTATGTCAATCCTGTGCTAATCATGTCACAACTAACACCGTCATGCTTTTATTTATGCGGTTGACTGTTTCTTACCACACAGACTTCATGTAATCCTCTCCCTGCAAACCCTCTGTGAAACAGTTCCAATGGATATTGCTTCTTTAAACATTATTGCCGTCATTTTCTTTTTTAGCAATAGTGCTGGTAGTTTTCATGAGGAGTAAAATTCCCCTCCATCTAGAACCGTATTTCGCTCATGTAGGCATGGTGCAGCCTTTGGTCTCCACAAAGCCGAGTCCATTCAGGCATTCACATGTGCCCACACAGAGTGACACAGCCACACCCCTGCTACTCTCTCTCTCTCTCTCAGTAGTCAGTAAAACCAGCTCAGCTTGCTCTCACAACTGTGTAACACCTCACAACTCACAAGTCACACACACACTGCCCATGGCTCCTCGCGTTCTTCTCCTGGTGCTCCTCGCCGCCACTGCCTTCGCCACCGCATCGTCGCAAGCTCCGGCCGCCGCGCCATCCATCCCCACCTCCAACCCCGCCGCCCAATCCCCCACTTCCTCTTCCTCCTCTTCCACAGCCGCCGCCCCAAGCCCCTCCTCTTCCTCGTCGTCCTCCCCTCCATCCAAGCACCACCACCACATCGCCACCTCCCCCGCCGCATCCCCTTCTCACTCCAGCACCAAGCTGACCTCCCCCGCCGCGTCCCCACCCGCCACCACCTCCCCACCATCCCCTCCGCCCACTCCCGCCCCCATCACCTCCTCCCAGCCTCCTGCATTGCCTCCCTCTCCTCCGGCCACCGCACCATCTCCGGCGCCCGTGAACTCCGCCACCCCTCCGGCAGCCGCGCTCTCCCCGCCGGTGCCCGCGCCAACGCCGACGACGACGCCCTCTCCTCCCCCGGCGCCCGCACCCGCGTCCCCTCCGGCACCGGCGCCCGTCGTCCTCGCCGCCCCCGTCCCTGCTCCGGCCGCCCCCGCCCCGGCGCCGAGCAAGAAGAAGGCTTCGACGACGGCGACGAAGAAGAAGCATGTGGCCCCCGCGGCGTCGCCCCCGCTCGCCGCCGCTTCTCCGGCCACCGGCGGCGCCGGCCTCGCCCCTGGCCCCGGGCCATCCACCGCCGACATGATGGTACGTCCTAGTCTCCTCTCCCAGTCCCCACTTCACCCTATTCCACCGAGCGCGGAGGCCGAGGCATGGCTGCGCGGCGCGGGGCCCCACGCGTCAGCGAGGAGGGCATGTCTGTCGGGTCAAGGCGTCGGAGACCGACGCGCCACCGGCCCCGCGCGCACCCGCATCGATGCGTGGCGGGGCCCGCGGCGTCAGTGTCTGTTTGTGTACTACTTACCGCATTGGTCAGTGTGGTTTGACTGACTTGCTGACGACTGGTCTGACGGTGGGCCCTCCCCACCTGTTGTGTGGTGCAGAGCGGCGCGGCGAGGAGGCTGGCGGCGACGGCGGGAGGTGCGGCGGCGGCCGTGGCGCTGGTGCTGCTCTCGCTGGTGGTGGGACCGGCCCTGGCCTGAGGGCGGTGGGGCCACCTGTCAGTCGATCAGCTGTTCAACTCTCACCTTTGCTGCTGGAGAGAGAGAGAGACAGAGAGAGGGAGAGGTGTGACGTGGTTGGGAGCAGCTGGGGCTACTATGCTTTTGCGCGGGACGAGCAGCCACGCCACTGTATTTTGTGTTGTCCGGAGAACACACATTGTGCTAGTACCTGTATGATTACCATTGCTTTTGCAATAGACTTTCTTTCTTTCTTCCGATCTCTTCTTTCGAAATGGCAATGGTTGCATCGTTTGTTAATTTATCCTGAACCAAGGGATGGTTCACCGCGACACGAGGTGGTCCATCACCTTTTCAACAGTTTACACAATCCCAGAAAATAAAATAGGCGCCCCTTTTCTTGACATAAGAAGAAAAAAACGCAGGTGAAACAGGCGCTGGGGCACCTCGTAGTTGTTGCAAGGGCTCAAAAGGATTTTCCAATTTTTCTATATTTTTCCTGTTCCTATAGTTTTTCTATTCTCTAGTAGTCGGCATGCCCAACGCAGTCACCTGGATAGTAGCCGCCATGTAGGCTCGGACACAAGCTGCACAAAAAATGGATGCTCTAGCAGAGGACAGTGTTACTTGACCAGCTGCACAAAAAGTGGATGCTCTAGCAGAGGACAGTGTTAGGCCATGTTCAGATTCCCAACTATTCACTATTCATTTCAACTTTTCACTATTCATTTCAACTTTTCACTATTCCTCCCTTACAAAACACGTTTCCCAGCGAATGCTACAGTGTTTTTCTTATGCTACAGTGTTTTTTTCTACAATCTAAACACGTTTCTTGCAGAAGTCACAGTGGCCTCGAGGAGAGAGAAATAGATGGTAGAGAGAATACGCGAGGGAAAAAAAAACCAGGACATGTTGTGTCAGACCTTGAGCTGCCTACGATGGAGAGAAAACTGCTTCAACTAGCTGCCTGCGATGGAGAGAAAACTGCTTCAACTCATCTTTCCTACGTGGAAGCAGTGAGGCCACTCCTTTTTCACTGAGCGTTGGGTTTGCCCTAAAAGTTTAGATTCCTAACTATTCACTATTCATTCCAATTTTTCACTATTCATTCTAACCTTTCACTATTCTCCCCTCACAAAACACGTTTACCAACAAATGCTACAGTATTTTTCTTATGCTACGGTGTTTTAACGCACCCAAAAGCGGGGAAAGGCGCTTCTTTTGCGGTGGATAGCTGACAATCTGCTGCAGCATCCAACGCAGACGAAGCCATGCACCCCTGAATGATGCTACGATGAACAGTTGGTCTGAATGGTTTGGTTGTTCGTGCTTGGATCGATCATCGATCGATCGATGCAGGCTTGCTTGGATTTTGTTTCGACGGATTGAAAGCAGAGTATTATCTTGAATGTGTGACCGATCAACACATAATTTCAGTCTTCTATCTTGTTCATTCAAGCTCGGGAAGCTGAAGCTGACGAATCGAACAAATGACAAAACGCCAAACCGGAAGTCCAGAACGCCTTCCTGACGAATCCAACAATTGGCGAAGAAACGCCAAGGACGTGTGCCGCGGGCCTGGATGGTCCCATCTAGGAAATCGAGAGACCCTAGAGGGCGCTGCGAAAATGCTGCCGCCTTCTGTGCGGAATCTCGTGGGCATCATGCCAGACTGCCAGACCCACCCGTTGTTGCGAGAGCAATTGACCATGAGCGTGGCTTCGGTTTCGCCATTTTGCTCCCCAACAGGCCAACAGTAGTAGTGGCGGCCCATCGTCGTCGAGGGCTCGAGGCCGAAAACAATAGAAGCCTGGCCGGTCGTTGCCCTCTCCTATCCCAGCCCGCTTGTTTTATTTTTTTGAGAGGACCCAGCCCGCTTGTTAGGTCGTCACAGCCTCGAGCCACGACCCACGGTGGGTGATCAATGGGCCGCTCCATGGGCTTTCAGGCCCATGCGACGTACCAGCTGCGTGAACAAGGCGCCGCCACCAAACCACCCGAGGACAACGCATCGGGCCAACGAACGTGTGCTGCTGACCTGCCTGCAGAAGCATCTTCTTCTTCTTCGTCTACAGAACCTGCAAGCGTGCAAAAGGAACACAACAGAAACGGTTGCGCTACGCAACAGCTGCAGGCAGTGAGAGTAGACCACACGCGACCGACCAAGCCACCTCATACCTCGCTCCTCTCATGCTAGTATGCGGTATGCACTGACGCAACACATCCAGTAAAAATGGTCACTGATCAGTGCAATATATATCAGCCATGCAAGGTACTCATAAAAAAGGCACTAATTACTGAAGCCGCAAAGAGGCACAAATAGTTTATCAGTCTCACAGACAGAACCTCAACAGGTTAAGGTAAAAACGTAGCGGTAAGACAGTAGCAGTACAAGAGTGTCAGTACTAAACATGCAGCGACATGGTTAATGCTCAGGAGGGAGGTTCCGAATGTGATATGCACCGTAGGTCTCAGTTGTTTGTCATTCAGTTTCTGCAGCCAGCTATACTGTTAGGGGCGGAGCACGGTGGCCCGGCAGTAGGGGCAGTCACCGCGGGACCGGAGCCACCGGTCCAGGCACGCCGAGTGGAAGACGTGCCCGCAGCGCAGCAGAGCGAGCCGCCCGTCCTCCTCGCCGCCGCACCGCTCCAGACATATGGAGCACTCTGATGCTGGAGGTTCACAGCCATGGTCGTCGCCTTCGCCTTCTTCGGTTCCTCCTCTGCAGGCTGATGAGCGTTCAAGATGAGGGACGGGCGTGCAGTCATCAGCATTGCTGCAGACAGGCTCCTCCGCCGTGCATTCGTCATCAACCTTGCTGGCTGGGATGGAGTCGCCGGGCTGGAAGCAGTTGGTTAGGGTGCCTAGTATGCAGTCTGAAGAGAAATCAGCTGGGCGAGCTAATCCAGCAGCCCAAATGGGTTCTGCTGCTGGGCATGTCTTTTGCCTGCAGCAAACAACAGGAGAACGAATGGGTGTTATGTTAGGTTCAGTCAGTAAATCGTCCATGTTAGATTATATACAGACTAATGAGAGTTGATTTGCTGACCTTCTTCCTGACAAGTCCACGCTGTTGAGCCTCTGAAGGAGCCTTTCCCTGGCCTGTTGAACGGCATCCGGGAGACGGCCATGGTCCGATACGCTGCGGTTTAGCCTTGCGTTGGAGGATGTGGATATCCCCGCTACATGCTCTGCTATGTTTCCAGCTGGTCCGAGAGACCTCGTAGGTTCTCTTTGGTTCCCTAGAACAGGGTCCTGGCCCTGGTTTTCATTTGGCAGTAGAGGTTAGAAACGATGCGTAATCAATGACGGTGATTTTACACTGTCCAGACATGGAAGAATGAGACTGCTAATCTGAACATAGAAAGAATAAGACTGTGCTAATCTGAACATAAAAGAACACCTGAACAATTAAGCTATCCTATTTACACAGAACTTATGCCTATTAATAATGCCATGCTCTTATTCTACAAGGGAAACGGCTGAAGCACTAAAACAAAATTAAAGATACAATCAAGATTATCATCAAGGGTTATGTGTAACACTTGGTTCAAAAAAAAAAAAGGGTTATGTGTAACATCCACATGCCATTATTTGGGGACTGAACATCACCGAGAAACTTGCTTGTTGTGAAGGAAACCTGAATTATAAATAAGGAATAGTGGACAACCAGTGATTTGACACAAATATTCTGATTGATTTACCATAGGCTGGTATGGGCATTTGATTTGTTATCTGGTGGTAAATTCAACAAAACTACTGTTTTGTATTTGAAAATCAGAGTTGTACTAGTATCTTGGAAAGAAAAGGATGGAGCATACAAATGTCTGCCATAATGATACTAGCTGAAAAAATTGCACCTTTGTTCACAAATGTAAACATGAAAGTGACACATAAGAAAAATTCGCACACTAATGCTACTAATAGTACAGGTCTACTTAAAGTTTTCGCCTAATACTTTGAACTAAAACCTACAACTCATTGATGTCAGGAATTAGCTGTTGGGGAGACTATAATTGCCATGCACTCATGACCTCACGGCTCTGCCATAGATTATTCTTCTTTTTTCGGAAACAATTAGCTGCCTGCTTGATTATACTATACAGAGTGTATTGGTTCTACTTTCTTTTTTCGAAACCATAGTAAGGTTCCTTATGCGGCACATACTCCGCCTAGTTCGATAAAGAATATGAAACCAACTTTCAGAATTCTGGTGAACACCTCAATGTTTCTGAAGGAACATTGATAGTGATCTTTTTCAAAAAAAATATATATCACTCGTAAGTTACCGAATTACTGTGAAACAGTTTCTCGGTCAGTTTCGTGTGATACAAACATCTAGGCAAAGGAAAATGAAGAGGTAAAGAATGGATGATCCATAGCTACACACCATGTTTCATCCTTCTTCAACCAATTTCTACCACATCAACTGCATGATTTCAATTTGGGACTTCATAATAGTCCTATGCAACATCAGGATCTACAGTGGGCATCTACATCTATCAGAAGTTCAGAACAACGATTCCCCAGTTTCACTCCATGATAAAATTATGAACTTTTTTTAGGGAATAAAATTATGAACTTTGACACACTTTGTTCTCGGTTAGAAACTAAATTAAAACTGTGGCTAGTCCATGACACGCCCTTTTCCCTTGCCAGATACTCTAAATCAATTTCTTTTCCCCCAAAAAGCATACACTCTGCACCCTCACTTGATAACTCTCCATTTCTCGTGTCAAAAATCATCACTTTTGGACTGACCTATACACCAAGAACACTAATCGTCTAATCCACCATCACAGGAAAAGAAAAACAACAATCCACACTACGGTCCGAGTTTTAGCTACGCTGAACGACAGAGGTTGGAATCTAGAGGGAAACCAGAGAACCCTCGGTTTCTTCACTCAGAAAACCGTAAAAGGCCGCATCTTTAGCTAAAAAACGGCCGGAACCAAGAGGAAACGAGTCGTCAGTGGCTTGTTGGGGGACTCACCGGCTTGTGGTGGGAGGAGAGGGAACTCCGGCGGCGTTGGCGGGAGGAGGGGTCGCGGCCCGCCCGGCGGCGAGGGTCGGGTGGCTCGGGGCCCGGGTCCGGCGGCGCCGGCGAGGGGCGACGCTGGAAGTAGACGAGCTTGGAGGCGATCGGCATGCAAAAGCGGGGGAAGAGATGGGGGAGTGATGAGCGCCTGCCTGAGAAGGAGGTGTGGCGAATTGTTACAGTTCCAACTGAATTTCCTGCCCATTTCTCTCTCTCTCTCTGTGTCCTCTTTATAGCGGCGTCAGTGAGTTCTCGCTTTCTTGGTGGCGCCCTTTCGATGGGATTCAGCTGGGTCAATCTTGTCGGAATTTCGCTCTCCAAAAAATGTTGACAGGTGTTTCTGTTCGTGTGCCGCACCGTCTGATGTGGAATTGGACGGTCGAGCGAAGGCGCACCGTGGGTTTGCAACGGACGAGGGCAGCGTCAGCTTAGCTGACGTTTACTGCTACTAGGCTTAACTGCTGTTTCCTCCGTTTGCGTTTATTTCCATCTGGATCAGCTGTATCAACAGGGCTGTGTTCAGATGAGGGTGGGTAGAAGCACTTTTTTCGGGATACGTGTTATGTGAAGGGATGAATAGAAAATGTGAAAAAAAAAATTTTAGTGTGTTCTGTGAGGGAGATGAATAGAAAGTAAACAGTACCTTTTCAACCTGAACACAGCCCAGAATTCTTCTCTCTCTTGCATACTTAGCAATTTTCTTCACCCGATCTTCACTGTTTTCTCATCTAATCCCCAGCGAGATTTCATCTCCTGTGGACTATTTCAATAACGACTCTGCAAACTCCATGAACCAGCTTTGTCTGGATTGTCATATGGAAATCTGAAAAGCATTCAGTGTAGGTCGCTTTCTCCCCTGAATTTCACGTCAAAAAGCCGAAGCATTCATATCTTTGGTCACGTTCTCCCCTCTGAATTTCCGAGAATTCAAAGCTTTGCCCGGCCCATAGCGTGCCCAGGCAGGATAGGGCACCGACTGATCGTCCCAGAGTCGGAAAGCTCAGTCCGTCAAGCGAGCGAGCGAGCGAGCGACGGTCGCTGTTGTTCGTCACTAGTAGCTCTCTGGGTCGGTCTTTTTCTTGGTGGGTGTTCAGTTAATCCAATAAAGACAGCGTTGCTTTCCGAGCAGGCAGGTTGGGGCGTTCTCAGGTGGCCCTGTGCTGAGCAGCTCAAGCAAGCGAGCTCTCTTGGTAAAATGGCCTGTATTTGTCACGGTGCACGCGAGGACAAAAACAAGTGAGCTCGCTCCTGAAACTGACGCTTAGTTTTTGTTTTGTTTTGTTTTGTTTTGATCTGATGCGGTGAGTTTGGCTGGAGATTAGCTGAATGAAATTGCAAGCACGATTCACGCGAGAATGTGACGCGGCAGGCCTTGGAGAGTAGCTTGCGTTGATGAGTGTTGGTGGACTTTGGTAGGTAGGCGTGAATTTGCCGAAAAGCTTTTTAGCTTTTAAAAAAGATTCAGCTGGTTAGCTACTTTTATTAGCTTTGCCACCGCCTCGAAATCTAGTTGATGGTACCACCGAGGTGCCACGTGGCGGCCTGGCACGATGCATGGGCCCCACGCGTCAGGCCGACCTCGACCTTCGATCTGGGAGGGATATCTTCTCTCTTTTTTTTATTTCCCCTTTCTTCGTACTAGTAGTCTCTCTCTGCTCTACTCTACTCGACTCGGCTGTGCAAAATCAAATCAAAACTCAAAATGAAAAAAGAACAAGAGTCAATCAAGCGAATGTCCAAAAGAAATCTCTAAACCGACGCTGATTCGTCGAGGTCGGGCTAAAGTGTGTGGTTGGTTAACCAATTCATTCATATATAGTATGATACAAGAGCATCTTCAAGAGCCTCTTTATAAATGAATAGCTAAAATCCTAATTTACCTATCATGTAAAACAAAATTGCTAGTAAAAAAGATCAAATCCGACAGCTTCTCTAAACCGCTTCTCCAAGCCAACAAGCAGGCACCTCCTCGCGCGGCCTGCTCTGCCTCAGCGTCTCCCGTGCGGGTGCCATGGCTCGTGGAGCAATTTGGTTGAACCATCTCATCCAGGATCATCCATTCATGCATTATGTGGTGTATTCAACCAAAGATACCTACTCTTAGGTGTGTTTAGATTGTAGAAAAAACATTGTAGCATAAGAAAAACACTGTAGCATTTGCTGGGAAACGTGTCTTGTAAGAAAATAATAGTGAAAAGTTAGAATAAATAGTGAATAGTTGGGAATCTGAACATGGCGTTAGTCGATGATCTCGAGCTTACCGATGGCGATGGACGCAGCAAATTAAGGGGTGTACCGTGCACGCACGCGGCGTGGAGCCCCCGTTGCGCGCCGATCCCGTCGCGCCCTCGACGAGCACGCACGGGCTGACGCACACGCCTGGAATGGAGGAAGAAGCTGTAACGAACGTACGTGAGCAAAATCGCCATGGCCTCAAGCAGGCTCATGCAACGTTCTCGTGGTTCGGTTACGATGACGACGTCGACGACGACGACAATCGCTTTCTTTTCTGACACATCTGTGACATGGACAACTGACACTGATTCGCAAAAAAAAAATGACACTTTTTTTTTAATTCAACAGTTGACACTCGACAGAGGGTAACCAAGCGATCGAGGTCGCAGCAGCCAGCATCGGTGATAACCATAGCATAATCCAGTGCCCGACAAAAAGAGATAAAAGATCTTGTGAAGCTGACAAGTTAGGTTTTTATTTTTTTACAGTGGTTATTATGCTCCGGAGTTGAAAATTTCACCGCGGTAGGTACGTGACGGTGACGGGCGGTAGGATAATTGCTGGCCGGTGCCTCCACTTTTAGTCGCCCACGGTTTTTGTGGTGGAATTCATTAGCCAGGGGAGAAAGGATGAAGATATGGTGCAACAGTTTAACGAGCCGTCCACTGAACTGAACTGGGCGTGCAGATTGTGAAAGCTCGAGACGAAATAATGGAACCACAGAAAAGGGTCAGTAACCATTTCTACCCTTTCATTTTCTGCGATTACACAATACACATATATCACTAATGCATTTTATTCTGGCGCATGTTCAGATATAGTTTACATCTATCGCACAAATAACTCATTAGCCACTCTGGAATATCATGACATGACTTTTCATGACCAAATAAAACTTCACCATGGAGCAGAAGAGCTGGTTTTGAGTTGAGCAGGGTAGTACGCTGTAGCGGAGTGTTAGCGCGTGATGGCGCGAATGTGACAGAGGATTAGGAAATGGCGCCAAATAATGTTTATTTCGTTGGTGGCCAGGACAACGTGTCGCCGCCTCTCTTGTGGGCAGTGTGCCTGTCTGTATGTGTGAGAGTCAATGCGCACGCAAGTGGCTCGCTTTTGCTGGCACACGAAATAAAAGGCAGGCTGGGCCCCGGACGGGTGTCATGGAGCGGGGCCCACCGGTCGGTGAGGTGGCACGATGAAACGAACAGGATATTCCATTCGAAAAACCGACTCATGTACCCTTATGTTAGTCCCTGGATCAGTAGCTACCACGTACAGAACTCGAAACAGCCGAATAACAGTTCCAAACCATCGATAACGCATCACAGAGTTATAAAGTTATTATATTCCTGAAACAGAGTCCATCTTATTCGCCAAACAGGGCTAAACATGCAATTAAAATGAATGCAGCTTTAAGTGGACTATACTCTAGTGGTATAACATTAATGACAATAGCAAGGATGTAGGCTTGGGGTTTTCCTATGCAAACGGTAATATATAAGTATATAACTTCATCCCACCAAAACCCATATCTGTGTCCCCGGGCGAGTCCCATCACCTTAAAAGAAAACAGATAAAAAGGATGGAAATGCTTCAGTGTAGGATTTAGTAACATGTGATACGAACTTGAACGGGTCAGTACCCAACAGAAGGGGAAAAGCAGCACATGTATAATCATGAGCAAAATACAATTGCAAACTTATATGCCGAGCCTTAAAAAATTTCAATTGATAGATTTTAGAAACAAAACTAGGGGTAATATGGGAAACAAAAGATTGTAAGAAATTGAATTATTGCTAATATAAGATTTGGTTTAATACCATCTGAAGAGCAATTTTGCACATCATTAACATGGAGCTCAATATCATTGGTCGTACCGTGCTGTCGATCTACTGGGCTTTCTCTAAATGGGCCTCCAAGACGGGTTAAAGGCCTTTTGGACCGGCCCATAAGCCGATGCAGGACAACCCATCCCACCAGTCCACCACACCCACTCCCACCCAGGCTCGCACACTCGCTTTCCTCTACTTCCGCCGCCACCGCCGCCGCGGCGCGTCTTCCCGTCGCGCTGCTCGCCGGCGGCGCCCCACTCAAGGTAACGAAGCTTCAATCGCGCTCCCCGGGTGTGGTCAAGCCAGGTCTCGGCCAACATTTTTGTGTTTTGGAATCCTTCTTCTTCGCTGTAGCTGATGGATTCCCCCCACAATTTCGCTAGGGTTCTACGTGAGCGCGCCGCCATGGAGGCCCTGAACGACGACGCCCTCGGTCTCATCCTCCTGAGGGTCGACTCGCACGTCTCCCTCATCCGCGCCGCGGCCGTGTGCAGGCGGTGGCGCGGCGCCATCGTGGACGCCGTCTTCCTCCGCCGCTACCGCTCCCTCCACGCGCCGGCCGTCCCCGGCCACTACCATAACGGCTCCTGGCGTCAGGACACCGGCCCGGTGTTTGACCCCTCCTCCACGTCGATGGTGGACCCCAGCCACTTCTCCCTCGATTTCCTCCCGGACGGCGCGGGGCCTTGGTTCGTCGTGGACAGCCGGGGCAGCCTCCTTCTCCTCTGTGATAACAGGAGCCTTGGTTTTGGCTTTCCGCACATGGTCGTCTGCGAGCCCCTGACGCGCCGCTTCGAGAGCATCCCTACACTGGCGGAGCCTATGGACATGGCTTGCACCTACCTCATCGATGGCGTAGCCATTGAGGCGGGTGGTCACATCAGCATGTCCAATTTTAGGGTGCTATGCTTGTTCCAATCTGATGGTGTCGTGCGCAATTCCATGTTAACTGCTGGACCCTTGTGGGGTGAACCAAACATCTGCCACGCTATGCCAAACTTAGATTCGACAATCAGCATGGGTCGTGCTGGGGGGAAACGGTACTTCTGCATCAATGGCAGTACACTGGTCGAACTCGATGGCTCCACCGGGGATTTCACGTCATCGGTGTTTCCAGACATCGGGTGTTTGGATTTCAACATAGGGATGTGCAATTTCTTTGTCACTCAACTCCAAGATGGCAAGCCTCGCATTATCGCTGTGGTTGACATAACCTTGAAGGTGTTTGTGAGGCGCGACAACGGAGAATGGGCCTTGGAAAAGAGTGTTTTTCTATGCAAAGCAACTAGTGTCCTACCAGGATACAAGCTTTGTTTTTTCTACCATCACCAAGTGATCTTGACAAGGGGTACAAGGTTTATCATCCTTTCGCCACTGGTTGAAAAAACATGGCCATACTCTATCGACCTTGAGACCATGGAGGTGAAGCAAGCAACAGATGATGCGGGAGAGATAATGTATCGGTCCGAGCTTCCGTGGCCACCTGATTTGCATGCCCACATTGATTGATGATGCACAGTACCGGTACATTTACATATGCTTCTATCATCTATGGTTTCATAATTAAAATTAACTAAGGGCGGAAAGAATGGAAAATACTTGTTCTGAAGCAATAGATCATCTTCTCTTTTTTAATGGCCCTTTTGCCAGATCTGTGTGGAATGTAGTTAAATGTGCTTTTGGGCTTAGAATTAAACCGACAATTGTGCATCAGTTAATCATCAGTCAATCAATTAGTACGCAGTTTGATAGAAACCGGGAAGGTATTTGTGGCAGTTGGATTGGCTGCTGCGTTTTGATCTACCTGTAAATCTCAAAATGCAGTGTTTCTCCTAACTGAATCTGCTCTCGCTGGTCGATTTTGCGGAGAAATGAGGTGCTTCATCAGAAGGTTGATGCGCACAGGTAGCATGCTGGGAGCAGGATGAATTCCACTGTGTTTTCTCTCAATGTCTCTGAGAAGGGAAATACTAGGAAAGAGTTTCTGCATTTCTGTGAGGTTAGCTGACAGAAATTATTGCAGGAATGTATCTTAACATTATCTTGTTGTGGGATTGTATGCATCCCGTTGTTAAGTGCCTGATGTATAGAACCTCTGTAGTAATACTATGTTTCGTTAATGGTATGGTGACTAACTGACTACCCTGGCTATGGAAAAATATTTGTATATTCTATTGCTGGTTTGCATGATTTTTTGCAACATAAGAAAGCTGCTGATAATGGTGAGCCTTTGTACAGATTTTTCAAACCACAGCAACCTATTCTTTGTGGCTTTCTGAACAACAATGTCCTCACTGACAGTAATATTGCAAGTGAACAAATAGATCTTCTCTTTACCTGTCCCATTGACATATCTAAGTAGCATGTAATCAAGTGTGCTTTTTTCAGAGAACTCTGCTGACAATGTGCATCAGTTACTCGGTTTGATAAGAACATGGAAGGTGTTAGTTCAGTAGGATTGGCTGCTGTGTTTTGGCCTATCTATAGAACTCAAAAGTGCACCTTTCTTCTGAAATATGTTTCTTTCTAATATTTGGCACTGCATAACACACTTAACCGTATGGTAGCATGGTGGCTGGGCTGGGGGCAGAATGAATTTTGTTTTGTGTGCTTGCTGATTGATACCCTGTTATTGATCCATGAAGCTAGTAAATAGTAACTGATGTGAATTTGACAGTTTAGTGCTGTATATAGTTTTCAAGGTGCAGCTGTTATCGCTATTCATGGATTACTGGATTGCAGAAATCTTGATGAAACATGTTAAAAATGTTCCCTTGCTGTCTCTGTTTAATAGTATTGTCACTGATGGTCCCATTGCTGGATCTGTGTAGAATATCAACTGTGCTTTCTGGGCTTACAATTTCACCAGCCGATATGCATCAGTTTGCAATTAGTTAGTGCCGTCTTGTAAAAGTGGGGAGATATTGGTCAGTTGGACATGCTTCAATGTTTCTGGTCTATCTGTATAACTTATAAAATGCAGCGTGTTTCTGAAATATGTTTCATTCTAATATTTGCCACTGCGTAACTCACTGGCCGATTTATGTTCAACTGCTGCTAGTTTGCAACAAGATAAATTTCTTTCTGAGAAACATGACCTGATCGATTTTTTCTGATCTGGACTTATGTGTGATCCACAGCTGCAATACAAGCGTGTTTTTGTGTATGAATCTCCCGCGCTCATACTACTTCTTGCTTCATCAGCCGAGCTCTCTGATGCAAGGGATCCTGAAAAAACATTCTGCAGTCTGCAGAGAGATTTCTTCTGCATGGCATTTGCCCTGACAACATGATGATTGATGAAAGAAATCTGAACATTCTTGTAACCTCCAAAACAAAAGAACACCAGACGAGGGGGGGTTCTCGTGAAATGGGCCTCGGCCCATCGTGTTGGTCGACTATTTGACCGGCCCACCAGCAGATGTGCATGCTCTTCCCCACTCCTCCACTCTTTCCCCTCCCTCCCTGCCTCCGCCGGCGACAGGCTTGGCGGCCGCTCCTCCGCCGCCGGCGCGGCGCGCCTCCTTGCCACTGCTGGCCCGGCCGGTCACGCCCCACCCAAGGTAACAGCTCAAAGCCCTCCTCTGGCGTCTCCCGAGTGTCGCGGATTCAGATCGTCGGGAACGTCGCTTGTGTTCTGGGACCATTTCTCACCGGATCTCTCCCCGGCGATTTTGCTAGGGTTTGGTCCCGCGCGCGGCCCATGGAAGCGAACGAAGACATCCTCGTCCTGTTGCTCGAGCGGGTGACCTCGCACGTCGCGCTCGTCCGCGCCGCGGTCGGGTGCAGGCGGTGGCGCCGCGCCGTCGCCGACGCCGCCTTCCTCCGCCGCTTCCGCTCCCTCCACGGGCCACCCTTCGCCACGTTCTATCCTCTGGAGGGGCGTGGGTGGGCCAGTGTTCTTTCCCGCGTCGCCGCGGACGGTGGATCCCCGCCGCTTCTCCCTCGATTTCCTCCCCGGCGGCGCGGGGCCTTGGCGTATCAGGGACAGCAGGGGAAGCCTCCTCCTGATGGATAACCCGTCGGCCAGAAGCATCCCCTTGGGCTTCCCGAAGCAGCTTGTTTGTGAGCCCGTCACGCGGCGGTGCAAGATGATCCTTCCGCCGACGGGCATGGACAGCAGTTGCCGGTTCTTGGAATCCTACCTCATCGACGGCGAGGCCAATGAGGCAGAAGGCCGCATCAGCATGTCCTGTTTCAGGGTGCTGTGCACGTTCAGCCGTAGTGGCGTCACGCATGCCGCCATGCTGACATCGTGGAGCCACAAGAACGTCGACCACTTAGCTGCAAGCTCCGTGCTCTAACGGCTGTTGGGTCGCTGTGGGGGAGTCATGGAGCCACCACAAGAACATCGACCACATAGCTCCAAGCTCTGCGCTCTCACGACTGTTGGCTCGTGGTGGGGATTCCTGGTACTTCTACGGTGAAGACAGTGTGCTGAAGACAGTGTGCTGATCAGCCTCGAGGGCTCTACTGGTGAATTCTCGTCGTCGGTGTTGCCAGCCATTGAGGACTAGGGTTTCCTCATATCGGGATCCCGATGCTTTGTCACTGACGGCCGAGATGGCAAGCCACGCATCTTCACCGTGGCCAATAACACGCTGAAGGTGTTTGCAAGGATCAACGGCGGAGATTGGGCTTTAGCGAAGAGTGCCTTTTCCTGTCAGAAGCAGCGCGTCCCCTGCGGGCATACCAGCCTTCGTTTTTCATCCTTGAACCAACAAGTATCCTGACAAAGGGTGCAGGCTTCGTCGTTCTTTCTCCACAGTATGGATCGGTATCATGATGGCCATTCTCTATCGATCTTGAGACCATGGATACGGCGCCCGTGACTTGTAAAATGGGGAAGATGGTGTACCGGTACGAGCTGCCATGGCCACCCGCTCTGCACGCCGGTCTTGAGATGATGTGCTGCAATGTTATATATAAATATGCTTCTTTGATTTGATGTTTTTTTTATTACAAATGTAGTTAACTTGTGCTGTTGGGTCATGTGTTGAGTCTTTTAGGGGCGGTTTGATAAAAGTTGGAAGATATTGTTGCCATTTGGGTTGGCCCCTGTGTCTCAGCCCTTGTGAAAAACTGAAAACTGTGTTTAAATCTGGTGCCTTCTATTATTTGCCACTGCCTAACTGGAATATAGTATGTAAGATTTTTTTTAAAGAGATTCCATTGCTTGCTATCTTCAGTTATCAGAACAATTGCACAAACCAAAAGATCAAAGTCAACAGAATGCTGTACCAACCAGCATTGACAGCCTAAGGACTCGAAGCCTTCTGCCTACTATCATGTTTCAATCAGAATCTTTTGACTTCGTATAATCTCTACTCAATTGGAATCTTCTCTAGGCATTTTCCGTAAAGAGGATTGTGGGAACATCAATGGCGAGAAACTGAACATCGATGCATCAACGTACACATTCACAGCGCTATGCGATGCATGTTTGCCATCCAGTTTACCATTTTATTTGTAGGATCTAATTCAGAGTTGACTAGTTACCACTCTGATTTCAATATACCTTTTTCCTTTTTCCAGCACCATGAGATTTATTTAGATTTGAATCAAGTATATTATTTGTTCGAAAGCATTGACAATAACATCAATTTGATTTATAGCGCCGAGCAAACCGTCGCAACAACCGTCTGGCAAACGACAGTGAGGCCCTCAAAGAAGGGGGAGGTTCTCG
This sequence comes from Digitaria exilis, assembly GCA_015342445.1. Taxonomy (NCBI): domain Eukaryota; kingdom Viridiplantae; phylum Streptophyta; class Magnoliopsida; order Poales; family Poaceae; genus Digitaria; species Digitaria exilis. The sequence continues at coordinate 1,994,686 of JACEFO010001947.1, forward strand.
CTATGAAGAAGCTGGGCTTCATCAACGGTGAGGGCACCAATGGGGCACGCGAGGATTATGTGAGCTTTTTCAAGGAAGTGATGGACGTCAAGAACTACCCAGCTCTCAGGGATTTACTCCCGGCGGCAAGTGTGTTGACTGACGAGGAAATGCTGGTGGCCATCAAGCAAGCCGACAAAATGATCGGGGGACCTGAGTAAACACTTGCTTTCTGTTCTTGAATCGGTTGTTGTATTTCTTAGTCAGTTAAGTCCTAGCTTTGTGTCAATATAAACCGTGTGCGTGCGCCCGGTAATTGGCCCGCGTGTAATCTCTATGTGTTACTTTTCTTCTTAATACAAAGATACGCAGCTCTCCTGCGTGTTCTCGAAAAAAAATTTATAGCGCCGAGGCATCCCATCTGATCGGCAGTGAGCAGTCATGATCTGCATTCCCCCATCTTGATTAGCTTGCTGGTTGTCTACCCACCTTATCGTTCAATTAAATTAAATAATGAACTTGTTTCGAAGACTTGACCTGTGAAACCCTTTTTTTCAGCATTGAGATAGGAGCAATCTCGTCAGGGCAAGTACAACTGTTTAGACAGCAGCTGTCTCTTCGGCACAAACAGACAGCTTGTACAATGGACTGTCTGTTTGCATCCATTGACATACAAATCATGGGGGATCTAGTGCATATTTGATCTTTGTAACTATTTTGTTGCATCGATGGTGCTATCTTTCTTCCTTTTCTTTTTTTCCATCTTTTTTTTAAAAAAATCTTTTTCTCACTACTTTTTTGTTTTTCTTGTTTTCTTCTTTAATCTTTTGTTCACTTCCTTTTCTGGCCGCATGCGCCACATCTCTGGCCGACTCGAAATTTCTCATCCTCTCATTCTTTCTCCCATCTTTGTAGACATATTGGTGCTTACACGAGAACACACTAGTTTCTAGTAAATAGTCGTTGTGCAAAGCAAAGATTAGTGTTATCATTAGTTTCCACTAAGCACTATGCAAAGCATGGATTAGGATTGCCAAATTTGTACTAAGCATATGTGCAAAGCATGAATTAGCCCATTCACTTCACATGCATGCATCGGTTCAGCAGCCCTTCAGTGCACACGCAGACACGCTCGTACAGCGGCCTTTCAGTTCACACGCATGAATCTAGGCATCAGTTCACAAAGGAATATACGAGCGAGCCACGCAGTTCAGTTCAGTTCAGACACGCATGTAGCAGCGCAGTTCAGCGAGACATTGGCTGTGTTCAGATTCAGCAAAAAAGTACTTCTCCAACAAGTTTTTCCTATTCATCCCACTCACAGAACACGCTTCCCAGTGCACTATTCATCTAGAAAAAGTACTTTTTACTTCCAATCTGAACACAGCCATTACCCTGCGCGCATCTGATCCGTGATGAGGCAGCATCTTCGTACAACGGGCGCCGGCAGCCATCATTTCGCTTCGGAGCACGCGTCGCTGCCGTCGTCAAATGAAGCTACGGCTCCTCTCTCTTTCTTCTTTAAATGATCTCCACGTCGGATGTTTTGGATGAGCCCGATGCAAGTCGACGGCACCAACCTGACCGTTGTACTTGCCCTCAGGTTGATGTTGAAACTACATATGAGAAGGCACAAGGATCACGCAAAGCCATTTTTTGTTTGAGCTAAGTTCACAGATGTTTTTTTAGATAAAAATAAAAAAATAGCTAGGTTCGTGGAGGGGGGCAGGTAGCTTGAGCTGGCGTCCAGGTGTTAACGAGGGACCGAGAGAGAGGACGAGCATCTAGGGAGCAGTGGCAATTTGCTATAAATACGGCTGATTCTGAGGGTATTTTCGTACTCAGTGCTGAGGGATGGGGAGGGAGCCGCGGGGAGCCACTTTATTTGGCTCCACCTCTCCAGTGCAAATCACGGACCGGCTTCCCATAGGCTCCGCGTGAGAAGCTGTTTTTTATAAACCCGTTTGGTACAGCTCCACCAAAAACAGCTCCAGGAGCCGTAGGAAAAGCCGTGCCAAACAGCCCCTAAAAGGGTGTGCTGGCCTTCCTAACAACCTTTGATTACTCATGTGATTCCTGTGTGTGGTCCTTGAGTTCGTGAAAACGCAGCAAACGGGTTGCGGAAAGCTGCGGAAATTTCGCTGGATTCATGTGTGTTTGATTGATTTCAGTGATGGTTCAGAATGAATCAGGGCGTCTTTTTCATTTTTTCCATTGCGACCACGTGTGGAAATGGAGGATCAATTAGAATCAATAATTTGATTTGCTGTTCCTGCTGGTGGTGTTAAAGAGAGTAGATTTGATATTGTTATTGCCTTTTTTTTTTGTAGCAACCTTTTGTAGCCTTTGTGAGGGGGGATTCATATTGTCAAACTAGTATAATCCTGTTGGATCCTGCTGTAGCATGAAAGCGCGTAGTCTGGACTTCAAGAGCTATTTGGAAGGCCAGAAGCTCGGAACTAGAAATGTAGACAGTTCTGTCATGAAATCCATATGAAGCGATTGGCAGTTGGCATCTACAAATTTTGTGGAAGTTTTACGAGTTCGAAATAGAGCTTTAGCCATGATTTCCAACGGTCTTGTTCCGAGAGATCTGATCCGTTCCCAATTGCTCCAACGGTCGTGATGCAAGCTAATGCGCTCAGAGCATCTGGATGGAGAACAAAAAAAAAAAATCTGCAGGTACTGATGCAGAGGTCCAATCTTCAAGAGTTTGACTCAACAAGGAGCTAGCTAGGGCGGTGAGAGTACTCGTAAGTACTTTGTTTAGTTTAGACAATGGTCTCTTCTTCCCAAGGAGAACACACAACCCCAAGAATAAAGCTATTCATTCCATGAAGAAAGATGGGGCAAGGAAGAGCAAGGCCATCAATGCCAATGGCAAGAAGAGTGATGGCACGGCCATGGTGCTGGAGCCTGAAGCTTCTCAGGGAATGGAGCACAAAGCAAAGAGAAGAGATACTCCTAGCAAAGTGGCAAAGCTAGCTAATCACAGCTCATGACAGAGATAATGCTTGTATATATGCATCACAGCACCTGAGGTGAAGCACATGGGGACCCCATGCCATCATACTAATGAATCATACTCCCCAGCATACTCCAGACCAAAGTCGAATGCAAGCTGGGGAAAAAGGGCTACACTGATGCTGCATTATGATACTGACGACAATTTAACATTTCAGAAAGTTAATACCATGGTGGCGAAACCGGTTTAGACCGCCGTCATACCTGAAGAGCACGTCGGAGCGGGCGAACAGGGCCCTTGGCGGCATGCGCACCCAACCATGGTGTATGGCGCCACACAAGCTTGCCATTGCAGCCGGCATGCACCTTGCTCCCACCGACGGCCAGCTCAATGTACCACATCTCCGGGGCCATCTGCCACAGCACGAAGCGGCCAGGCTCAGCACGCTGTGCTGCCATGCAGTTCCTCACAACACGGCCACCGGTCTCGAACTCGGTAGCAACCATCCTCACCTTGCCCATGGCGTAGGCGTTCCGGATGGGAGGACAGCAGCCAGGTACGTACTGCTGGAGGATGTACTGTGCCGACGAGGTCTCCTGCGTAGAACAAACACACCAAGAACTCACTGTTACACAGCTGTACTAGTAGCACACTAAAGAACCTAAATTACAGCGAATAGCTCTGCTAATCATTTTGCTTTAATTTTTATGGACCCATCGAAAATTTTGCTAACAATTAAGTCGTCTAACTGCATGCAATACACAGGTCGTGGAATTTTCCATCGTCGAGTTATAACAAAATGTGGTGCAAAACACACAGATTTTTTTTCCCTTTCCTAAAAGACTGCAGGAGCACTATATATTGGCATTTAAAATGAAGAAGCTTGTTCTTACTAACAACAATGCTAACTGTTCCGACTAGTACTCAACAACAATATATGAAAGGTTTGAAAACAACAATGCTAAACTTAACAACGCAGCATATTGACTTTGACATGTCATCTTCAACAATACCATATGCGCCTTGATCCTTGCACTACCCGGGAGGGTTCCATTCTTCCGTCCTGAAACAACCTGCGATTTAATTTCTTTCTTTCCACAGCTTCCAATGCAATTTCATGCAACGTACGTGAGCAATGCGGATTTATTTGAACCTTTTTTTTTGTCAAACGAGCAAGTGCCGTGTTCTTCGATCTCTCCCTGTTCTATAATTTGCTCGGAATAAGGAGTTGCCGACCAATGGCAGACACTGCTGATCGATCAGTTCCAACCCAAGGCCGTTTATGATCATGCCATTCAAACACTTGGTCATTACACAACCTCTATGAGATTCCGTTGTTTCAGATGAAGAAATCTTTATTGATATACACACACAGCCATTATTACGGAAAGGAAAAAAAAAACAGCTGGTTGGGAATGGAACTCTGACACAAAGTGCGCACGCATTCTCACAGCTCCAAGCTCAAGAGGTCGTTTGATGGGCCGAGCGAGCTAGTCTTTGTTGGCCAGCAGTACGTACTATACTGTACGGGCCGCTATCTAGCTAGCTAGCTATATATTGGCTGCGTGTCGGAGAAGAGCAGGTGGGCGACTCCGATGATCATGGCCGTCGGGTCTCCGAAAACGACGCCTATGACGACGCGCGCCATAAAGCCAATGACCTTGAGTACGCGCTCCAGCTTCCCGCCGTCCCTCCTCGACCTCTTGCTCCGCTGCTGCTGCAGCAGCAGCGCCCTCAGAGGCTGATGAACCACTACGACCTGCCCGTGCATGCCGTGGATGCAGTAGTTGCCGGCGACGAAGGGGGCGTGCGAGTAGTAGCCGTAGTTGCCGGCGACGAAGGGGTTGTGCGAGTAGTAGCCGTAGTTGCCGGGGGGCGCGTACGCGTGCGGCGGTGGGGGGGGGGGGATAATTATTGGGGTAGCCCGGCGGGGAGGCCTGCAGCATTAGGGCTTTCTTTGCGCACGCCACGTGGATGAACAATGGCATCTCGCCGTCGCCCAAGTCGCAGCGGTAGGACCAGAGAGTTCGCTTCCCGATCTTGCCGCAGTCGCACTCGCAGAGGGCGCACTTATTGCGCCGCGGCGGCGGCTCCATCTGCAGCTGGAAGGAGAGCCACCCGCCCCCGGGCTCCGGGGAGGAGAAGCACTCCGTCAGGCTCGCCGCGCAGCTCGGGTGCACGTTGTGGGCACCGCCGCCGAGGTCGTCGTCGCGGCTGCGGTACACGAACCCGGTCGCGGGGTCGCCGCACGCGTCGCAGCAGATGGTGCGGCAGCGGCGGCACCCCGCCGCGGGGTTGCTGGTCGTGTTGGTGGAGTGGACGAGGTCGAAGTTGACGTCACGGATCCACCGGGAAACAGGCGCCACCGCGCACTCGACGTGGAACTTGGGCTTGTCGACGGCGCCGCAGAAAGCGCCGTGCCCGCACTCGTACCTCTCGGCGCCGGCGGCGATCTCGGCGTCGCAGAGGCTGCACACGTACCGCACGCCGTCGTGAGGGGTTCGCCGCAGCATGTGGCCCTGGTGCCACTGGTGGTGGATCTCCTCGGAGAATTGTTGGTCGTAGCCATAGCCGGGGACGACGACGCTCATGTTCGTGGCCATGGCGGCGGCGGCGGGCTTCGTTCGTTCGGTGGGGCGAAGACCTAGATCTTGGCTCGATGGGCTATGCTGCTGCTGCTCTGCGTTTCCCGGCAACTAGAGTGCGTCTTCTTCAGATTTTATATAGCAGTTACTATATATACACTGGACCAAGTTTCTTTGACGATCGAAGTTTCCTAGTGATGTTCTTGGCCACCAACTGTACTGCGGCGAGGTTAAACTAATAATACTAGCCGACGCACTTTATTCCGTTTCCATGGCCATGTTCAGATTGGATTCATGTGTGTTTGATTGATTTCAGTGATGGTTCAGAATGAATCAGGGCGTCTTTTTCATTTTTTCCATTGCGACCACGTGTGGAAATGGAGGATCAATTAGAATCAATAATTTGATTTGCTGTTCCTGCTGGTGGTGTTAAAGAGAGTAGATTTGATATTGTTATTGCCTTTTTTTTTTGTAGCAACCTTTTGTAGCCTTTGTGAGGGGGGATTCATATTGTCAAACTAGTATAATCCTGTTGGATCCTGCTGTAGCATGAAAGCGCGTAGTCTGGACTTCAAGAGCTATTTGGAAGGCCAGAAGCTCGGAACTAGAAATGTAGACAGTTCTGTCATGAAATCCATATGAAGCGATTGGCAGTTGGCATCTACAAATTTTGTGGAAGTTTTACGAGTTCGAAATAGAGCTTTAGCCATGATTTCCAACGGTCTTGTTCCGAGAGATCTGATCCGTTCCCAATTGCTCCAACGGTCGTGATGCAAGCTAATGCGCTCAGAGCATCTGGATGGAGAACAAAAAAAAAAAATCTGCAGGTACTGATGCAGAGGTCCAATCTTCAAGTGTTTGACTCAACAAGGAGCTAGCTAGGGCGGTGAGAGTACTCGTAAGTACTTTGTTTAGTTTAGACAATGGTCTCTTCTTCCCAAGGAGAACACACAACCCCAAGAATAAAGCTATTCATTCCATGAAGAAAGATGGGGCAAGGAAGAGCAAGGCCATCAATGCCAATGGCAAGAAGAGTGATGGCACGGCCATGGTGCTGGAGCCTGAAGCTTCTCAGGGAATGGAGCACAAAGCAAAGAGAAGAGATACTCCTAGCAAAGTGGCAAAGCTAGCTAATCACAGCTCATGACAGAGATAATGCTTGTATATATGCATCACAGCACCTGAGGTGAAGCACATGGGGACCCCATGCCATCATACTAATGAATCATACTCCCCAGCATACTCCAGACCAAAGTCGAATGCAAGCTGGGGAAAAAGGGCTACACTGATGCTGCATTATGATACTGACGACAATTTAACATTTCAGAAAGTTAATACCATGGTGGCGAAACCGGTTTAGACCGCCGTCATACCTGAAGAGCACGTCGGAGCGGGCGAACAGGGCCCTTGGCGGCATGCGCACCCAACCATGGTGTATGGCGCCACACAAGCTTGCCATTGCAGCCGGCATGCACCTTGCTCCCACCGACGGCCAGCTCAATGTACCACATCTCCGGGGCCATCTGCCACAGCACGAAGCGGCCAGGCTCAGCACGCTGTGCTGCCATGCAGTTCCTCACAACACGGCCACCGGTCTCGAACTCGGTAGCAACCATCCTCACCTTGCCCATGGCGTAGGCGTTCCGGATGGGAGGACAGCAGCCAGGTACGTACTGCTGGAGGATGTACTGTGCCGACGAGGTCTCCTGCGTAGAACAAACACACCAAGAACTCACTGTTACACAGCTGTACTAGTAGCACACTAAAGAACCTAAATTACAGCGAATAGCTCTGCTAATCATTTTGCTTTAATTTTTATGGACCCATCGAAAATTTTGCTAACAATTAAGTCGTCTAACTGCATGCAATACACAGGTCGTGGAATTTTCCATCGTCGAGTTATAACAAAATGTGGTGCAAAACACACAGATTTTTTTTTCCCTTTCCTAAAAGACTGCAGGAGCACTATATATTGGCATTTAAAATGAAGAAGCTTGTTCTTACTAACAACAATGCTAACTGTTCCGACTAGTACTCAACAACAATATATGAAAGGTTTGAAAACAACAATGCTAAACTTAACAACGCAGCATATTGACTTTGACATGTCATCTTCAACAATACCATATGCGCCTTGATCCTTGCACTACCCGGGAGGGTTCCATTCTTCCGTCCTGAAACAACCTGCGATTTAATTTCTTTCTTTCCACAGCTTCCAATGCAATTTCATGCAACGTACGTGAGCAATGCGGATTTATTTGAACCTTTTTTTTTTGTCAAACGAGCAAGTGCCGTGTTCTTCGATCTCTCCCTGTTCTATAATTTGCTCGGAATAAGGAGTTGCCGACCAATGGCAGACACTGCTGATCGATCAGTTCCAACCCAAGGCCGTTTATGATCATGCCATTCAAACACTTGGTCATTACACAACCTCTATGAGATTCCGTTGTTTCAGATGAAGAAATCTTTATTGATATACACACACAGCCATTATTACGGAAAGGAAAAAAAAAAACAGCTGGTTGGGAATGGAACTCTGACACAAAGTGCGCACGCATTCTCACAGCTCCAAGCTCAAGAGGTCGTTTGATGGGCCGAGCGAGCTAGTCTTTGTTGGCCAGCAGTACGTACTATACTGTACGGGCCGCTATCTAGCTAGCTAGCTATATATTGGCTGCGTGTCGGAGAAGAGCAGGTGGGCGACTCCGATGATCATGGCCGTCGGGTCTCCGAAAACGACGCCTATGACGACGCGCGCCATAAAGCCAATGACCTTGAGTACGCGCTCCAGCTTCCCGCCGTCCCTCCTCGACCTCTTGCTCCGCTGCTGCTGCAGCAGCAGCGCCCTCAGAGGCTGATGAACCACTACGACCTGCCCGTGCATGCCGTGGATGCAGTAGTTGCCGGCGACGAAGGGGGCGTGCGAGTAGTAGCCGTAGTTGCCGGCGACGAAGGGGTTGTGCGAGTAGTAGCCGTAGTTGCCGGGGGGCGCGTACGCGTGCGGCGGTGGGGGGGGGGGGATAATTATTGGGGTAGCCCGGCGGGGAGGCCTGCAGCATTAGGGCTTTCTTTGCGCACGCCACGTGGATGAACAATGGCATCTCGCCGTCGCCCAAGTCGCAGCGGTAGGACCAGAGAGTTCGCTTCCCGATCTTGCCGCAGTCGCACTCGCAGAGGGCGCACTTATTGCGCCGCGGCGGCGGCTCCATCTGCAGCTGGAAGGAGAGCCACCCGCCCCCGGGCTCCGGGGAGGAGAAGCACTCCGTCAGGCTCGCCGCGCAGCTCGGGTGCACGTTGTGGGCACCGCCGCCGAGGTCGTCGTCGCGGCTGCGGTACACGAACCCGGTCGCGGGGTCGCCGCACGCGTCGCAGCAGATGGTGCGGCAGCGGCGGCACCCCGCCGCGGGGTTGCTGGTCGTGTTGGTGGAGTGGACGAGGTCGAAGTTGACGTCACGGATCCACCGGGAAACAGGCGCCACCGCGCACTCGACGTGGAACTTGGGCTTGTCGACGGCGCCGCAGAAAGCGCCGTGCCCGCACTCGTACCTCTCGGCGCCGGCGGCGATCTCGGCGTCGCAGAGGCTGCACACGTACCGCACGCCGTCGTGAGGGGTTCGCCGCAGCATGTGGCCCTGGTGCCACTGGTGGTGGATCTCCTCGGAGAATTGTTGGTCGTAGCCATAGCCGGGGACGACGACGCTCATGTTCGTGGCCATGGCGGCGGCGGCGGGCTTCGTTCGTTCGGTGGGGCGAAGACCTAGATCTTGGCTCGATGGGCTATGCTGCTGCTGCTCTGCGTTTCCCGGCAACTAGAGTGCGTCTTCTTCAGATTTTATATAGCAGTTACTATATATACACTGGACCAAGTTTCTTTGACGATCGAAGTTTCCTAGTGATGTTCTTGGCCACCAACTGTACTGCGGCGAGGTTAAACTAATAATACTAGCCGACGCACTTTATTCCGTTTCCATGGCCATGTTCAGATTGGAAATAAAAAATAGTAGTTTTAGATTAATAGTGCACTGGGAAGCGTGTTTTGTGAGTGGGATAAATAGGAAAAACTTGTTGGAGAAGTACTTTTTCCTGAGTCTGAACACAGCCCATGTCTTTTGAACTCTCGATCGGTCTGAGCTATTGGAAATTGCCCTGCAGAACCGCAAGTACACGTGGAGTAATGAAAGAGAGACACCAACTCTGGTTAGGCTAGACCGTGTCTTCTGCAACAAGACATCTAGTGTTCTAAGTCCAAATCCAAGCCAAGTCTTCCATCCACAAGTCTACAAAATATGGTTCTGGTGGCCAAAATTGAGCTGACAAGTTACATGATGGAGAAGATTTGGTTGTGAATTGTATATCATTGAAGATTAAAGTAATACGGAAAGAATGATTTTGTTGGAGTAAAGTTATGCAACAAGATTTTAGACATACAATTTTTCATTATCTCACGGCTATGTGATATATTAGACCATCTATCCATTTTTTCTTTTTCGTTAGCCTATTAGGTCTTATTATACACTTTGAAAATGGAGTCCGCCAGGGAGACGCAGGGGACACGAATATAGATGGCGCTCTAGCACCTTGGAGGCTCATGGCTGCGTTCGTGGGCAGCGCAAAGGTGTCTCCTCCAGTTTTTCTTGCATGTCCTCCTTTACTATTGGGTGGCACATTTAATAATATTACAATATAATCTACGCAACATTCAGATCTATATATTTAGTTAAGACCTTACATGCTCTAGGTTAGAGGTACCATTTTTCAAACATTCAGAACTATATATTTTGTTAAGACCTTACATGCATCTAGGTTAGAGGCACCATTGTTTTGTGAAAAGGTCATTAACTAGGTAATTCTATAATTGACGTGGTTTATTTACTAATGATGGAAATTTTCCAAACAGGCAGGTACATGTGCCATCATTGGCTAAATAATATTTTGCACAAGGAAATCCTACTTTAAAATAGTAGCGTGTGTCGATCATAAAAAGCAGGGTGCGATTACACATGTTTCCAAAATAAATTACAAACAGAAAGTGTTATCCCTTAGGGCAAGTGAGAATGGAGGATTAAAAATAAGTTAAATCTATGTTCCTCTCAAGATTTTTGATCTCTGAAATTGCTACTGAACCTTTTATTGTGCTCACAAAAGTATTAGCGTACATCAAGTAATTAGGTATAGACTGTTCTCAACATTGCTGCTGTTGTTGAACAATTTGCTTCACTAAGGGTGTGTTTGGTTGCATGTACCATATGATGCATGAATGGATGATCCTGGATGGAATGATTCAACCAATTTGGTTGAACCACTTGGTTCACTCTAGCTAGTACAACAATGTATTAAGTGGGATGGTTTCATCCTGGATGAGTTGGTACAATTCACCCAACCAAACAAAAGAATCATTATTATTTTGTACCATTCCATACATGAATCAAATACAACAACCAAACACACCCTAGATAAACCCATTTTCCTTGTGCAGGCGCGACAAAGCTCATTTTTTCTGTGATGAACGGGTTACATCCTTGACCCGTCAATGATGCATGGTGAGGGATAATCGGATCTTGCCTACAGAGGAGTTGACATTTGCAGTTGCTTGTTTGGAAGGTTGGGGCTTTGGATCTTAAGCTGGGAAGAGGAGCGGCTCTGTGAGTCTTTCTTTCCATTCAGTTCGAGGATTTTTTTTATTTTTTTCTAGGTCAAAGGTAGATGAAGATAGGGCTAGGGTTCAGAATATAGAATAGAACTAAGGGTCATACGTTCATATATCACCTGACAAATAAAATCATAATATGGACTTGATACACTCATGGAGAACATACTGATGCTTCTTCTCAAAAAATTATTTACACGAGGTAAAGTTACTAACTGAGTTCAGATTAGTTTTGAGATTTTAAAGATAATGTTACTCTGCATTCTGGGTTCACCTGCACAGGTCTTTGATTTCAATTCTTTTATAAACTAAGCAATTGAGTACAAATTACTTGTAAAATTTTAAAGATAAAAGTCTTAATTTTCTTTCATTCAGGTCACCTACAAAGGTCTTATATTTCAATTCTTGTTAGTTTTCATTGTTCATACATATTTGATCAATATGTTTCTGCCCAATTTATTCTGTTCGCTTGCTGCTGGTCTTACGTGTTGTAAATGGTGCTATTTTTCTTTGCAAATTGTTCTGGTATATGTTCACAATAAATTATGAAATGATTTCTTAAATGTTTAACTGCAGAAGGCTACGCAAGCAAACACAACTACCTCCCTGCCGTTGGTCCATCCTCGAGCTCCCATGCATAAGTAAGCTTAACCTCAAACTGTCTACCTGGTTGCTTAGCAAACTGGACACATAAGAGAGTTGCCTTGTGTTGCCGGAGAGATTACGCATTTTAGTCCATCCGGTCATGTACCCGCTGTTCGTACCGATCTCTAACCTCAGGGATGTAAGCCGCCTCCCTAGCTCGGCTCGGCATGCCGCCGGCCATGCCTATGACTTCCACGAGAAGCTTTCAAGTACTGAGGCGAGAGAAGAGTGAAGTGCTATTTTGAATTTCAAACCGAGTAGTGCGAGGTACATAAGGAACACTCCCCTTCACGCCAGTCCCGAGGAGGTGCTGTCCTAGATATACGTATAGGATGGGACATAATCCCCCTACCTGCCATCCCACCCTCCCTGGCACATATCTCGATGGCAGCTGGTACATCATCCTACGGCCTACATACCGGGTAGCCAGATACCTAGCCCGTATAAATCTTAGTCTTTCTCCACCATAGTTAGGTTACTTTTCTAAATGATTTGGGGCTCTCCTCCGCCATAGTTTAGTTAATTTCATTTTCTCTCTCCACACTATCTTCCTCCTGTAAAGAAGAGAGAGGAGGTTGGATTGGGGGGACTTATTAGGTTACTTTCCTTCGGCAAGCCGGATTTCTATGTTAATGTCAAGAATTCTTGTGTCTGAACTAGCTAATGTAACTGTATGTGATGTATACAGTATTGAACCCCTGCGGTAGTACTCCGCTTATTTGTGTGTTTCTTTTTTTTTTTAAGAACTATCTGTGTGTATCAGTTCAACTGCTACTTGTTTGCAACCACAGAGGTCCCTTTCCTAAGAAACATAGCCTGATCGATTTTTTTCTGATCTGGACCAGTGTATGACCTGCAGCTGCAATGCAAGTGCATTTTTTTGTGTATGACTCTCCTGCATTCATACCACACCCATGCTTGATAAGATGAGCTCCCCGATGCAAGAGATCTTGAAGAAACATTTGCAGACTGCAGATGGATTATTCAGTGTGGCTTGAGGCTTTACCCCATATGAGGACATAGAATCACATCTATTTTTTTTTTGAGACAATAGAATCACATCTAAATTGACCTCTGAAGAAACGGCAAGAGGAAGCGGGTACTTGCCAAATGGGCCATTGGTCGCCTAATGAACCGACAACGGCTGATGAACTCCACTCTTTCCTCCCTGGCTCGATTACATCAATTCTGCGAGTGAGATCCTGAAATCGTGAAAATAAATAAATAAAGATGTTGTAAATCCGTGGATTCACGTGGATGAAACAAATTACACTGGTTGCTTTGGTTCGGAAATTTGAGAGTGGTGAAATTCTTCGTTGAGTGCTTGCATGTATGTCAAACGCATCTCACGGAAAAGTGTGTCAATTCCAACCATCTCACGGAACTCACCAATAAAGTAGCGTAAAATCTCGCGGAGAACAAGTGTAAACTAGCTAGAGCCAGGCCTGCTAGCATGGGACATCATGCATGATGGAATCATGGGAAAAGCATGGGACGTCCAAACGTATAGAGCGTGTTGAGCAAAAAGCTTACTAGAGCTTTTTAGCATGTGGGCGTGCTCGTCGCGTCAATGGTCAACGTTCTCCATCATTCTCCAGCCAGCCACGACCAGCTGGGCCAGCTTCTCCACCGATAGATCCTGCTGTTGGATGGAACGTGACGAGGCAGATCGATCGGATTAGGTGAGCTAAGCAAGCCGTGCGTACTCTTGCGAGGCAGGTCATGCCATCATCCATCTCATTCGGTTACGTTCCCACCACTACAGACGGCAGCCGGCGCCCAAACACCCTCCCGCCCACACGTATAGATGGCCATCCGTGCCGCCCAGCACGGGCCCAATGCGGCACGGCACGGCGAGCACGACCGTCGCAGCAACCGTCTGGCAAACGATCAGCTCAACATGACAGTGAGGCCCTCAAAGAAGGGGGAGGTTCTCGCTATGAAGAAGCTGGGCTTCATCAACGGCGAGGGCACCAATGGGGCACGCGAGGATTATGTGAGCTTTTTCAAGGAAGTGATGGACGTCAAGAACTACCCAGCTCTCAGGGATTTACTCCCGGCGGCAAGTGTGTTGACTGACGAGGAAATGCTGGTGGCCATCAAGCAAGCCGACAAAATGATCGGGGGACCTGAGTAAACACTTGCTTTCTGTTCTTGAATCGGTTGTTGTATTTCTTAGTCAGTTAAGTCCTAGCTTTGTGTCAATATAAACCGTGTGCGTGCGCCCGGTAATTGGCCCGCGTGTAATCTCTATGTGTTACTTTTCTTCTTAATACAAAGATACGCAGCTCTCCTGCGTGTTCTCGAAAAAAAATTTATAGCGCCGAGGCATCCCATCTGATCGGCAGTGAGCAGTCATGATCTGCATTCCCCCATCTTGATTAGCTTGCTGGTTGTCTACCCACCTTATCGTTCAATTAAATTAAATAATGAACTTGTTTCGAAGACTTGACCTGTGAAACCCTTTTTTTCAGCATTGAGATAGGAGCAATCTCGTCAGGGCAAGTACAACTGTTTAGACAGCAGCTGTCTCTTCGGCACAAACAGACAGCTTGTACAATGGACTGTCTGTTTGGCTGTCTGTAGGATGTTTAATGCATCCATTGACATACAAATCATGGGGGATCTAGTGCATATTTGATCTTTGTAACTATTTTGTTGCATCGATGGTGCTATCTTTCTTCCTTTTCTTTTTTTCCATCTTTTTTTTAAAAAAATCTTTTTCTCACTACTTTTTTGTTTTTCTTGTTTTCTTCTTTAATCTTTTGTTCACTTCCTTTTCTGGCCGCATGCGCCACATCTCTGGCCGACTCGAAATTTCTCATCCTCTCATTCTTTCTCCCATTTTTGTAGACATATTGGTGCTTACACGAGAACACACTAGTTTCTAGTAAATAGTCGTTGTGCAAAGCAAAGATTAGTGTTATCATTAGTTTCCACTAAGCACTATGCAAAGCATGGATTAGGATTGCCAAATTTGTACTAAGCATATGTGCAAAGCATGAATTAGCCCATTCACTTCACATGCATGCATCGGTTCAGCAGCCCTTCAGTGCACACGCAGACACGCTCGTACAGCGGCCTTTCAGTTCACACGCATGAATCTAGGCATCAGTTCACAAAGGAATATACGAGCGAGCCACGCAGTTCAGTTCAGTTCAGACACGCATGTAGCAGCGCAGTTCAGCGAGACATTGGCTGTGTTCAGATTCAGCAAAAAGTACTTCTCCAACAAGTTTTTCCTATTCATCCCACTCACAGAACACGCTTCCCAGTGCACTATTCATCTAGAAAAAGTACTTTTTACTTCCAATCTGAACACAGCCATTACCCTGCGCGCATCTGATCCGTGATGAGGCAGCATCTTCGTACAACGGGCGCCGGCAGCCATCATTTCGCTTCGGAGCACGCGTCGCTGCCGTCGTCAAATGAAGCTACGGCTCCTCTCTCTTTCTTCTTTAAATGATCTCCACGTCGGATGTTTTGGATGAGCCCGATGCAAGTCGACGGCACCAACCTGACCGTTGTACTTGCCCTCAGGTTGATGTTGAAACTACATATGAGAAGGCACAAGGATCACGCAAAGCCATTTTTTGTTTGAGCTAAGTTCACAGATGTTTTTTTAGATAAAAATAAAAAAATAGCTAGGTTCGTGGAGGGGGGCAGGTAGCTTGAGCTGGCGTCCAGGTGTTAACGAGGGACCGAGAGAGAGGACGAGCATCTAGGGAGCAGTGGCAATTTGCTATAAATACGGCTGATTCTGAGGGTATTTTCGTACTCAGTGCTGAGGGATGGGGAGGGAGCCGCGGGGAGCCACTTTATTTGGCTCCACCTCTCCAGTGCAAATCACGGACCGGCTTCCCATAGGCTCCGCGTGAGAAGCTGTTTTTTATAAACCCGTTTGGTACAGCTCCACCAAAAACAGCTCCAGGAGCCGTAGGAAAAGCCGTGCCAAACAGCCCCTAAAAGGGTGTGCTGGCCTTCCTAACAACCTTTGATTACTCATGTGATTCCTGTGTGTGGTCCTTGAGTTCGTGAAAACGCAGCAAACGGGTTGCGGAAAGCTGCGGAAATTTCGCTGGATTCATGTGTGTTTGATTGATTTCAGTGATGGTTCAGAATGAATCAGGGCGTCTTTTTCATTTTTTCCATTGCGACCACGTGTGGAAATGGAGGATCAATTAGAATCAATAATTTGATTTGCTGTTCCTGCTGGTGGTGTTAAAGAGAGTAGATTTGATATTGTTATTGCCTTTTTTTTTTGTAGCAACCTTTTGTAGCCTTTGTGAGGGGGGATTCATATTGTCAAACTAGTATAATCCTGTTGGATCCTGCTGTAGCATGAAAGCGCGTAGTCTGGACTTCAAGAGCTATTTGGAAGGCCAGAAGCTCGGAACTAGAAATGTAGACAGTTCTGTCATGAAATCCATATGAAGCGATTGGCAGTTGGCATCTACAAATTTTGTGGAAGTTTTACGAGTTCGAAATAGAGCTTTAGCCATGATTTCCAACGGTCTTGTTCCGAGAGATCTGATCCGTTCCCAATTGCTCCAACGGTCGTGATGCAAGCTAATGCGCTCAGAGCATCTGGATGGAGAACAAAAAAAAAAAATCTGCAGGTACTGATGCAGAGGTCCAATCTTCAAGTGTTTGACTCAACAAGGAGCTAGCTAGGGCGGTGAGAGTACTCGTAAGTACTTTGTTTAGTTTAGACAATGGTCTCTTCTTCCCAAGGAGAACACACAACCCCAAGAATAAAGCTATTCATTCCATGAAGAAAGATGGGGCAAGGAAGAGCAAGGCCATCAATGCCAATGGCAAGAAGAGTGATGGCACGGCCATGGTGCTGGAGCCTGAAGCTTCTCAGGGAATGGAGCACAAAGCAAAGAGAAGAGATACTCCTAGCAAAGTGGCAAAGCTAGCTAATCACAGCTCATGACAGAGATAATGCTTGTATATATGCATCACAGCACCTGAGGTGAAGCACATGGGGACCCCATGCCATCATACTAATGAATCATACTCCCCAGCATACTCCAGACCAAAGTCGAATGCAAGCTGGGGAAAAAGGGCTACACTGATGCTGCATTATGATACTGACGACAATTTAACATTTCAGAAAGTTAATACCATGGTGGCGAAACCGGTTTAGACCGCCGTCATACCTGAAGAGCACGTCGGAGCGGGCGAACAGGGCCCTTGGCGGCATGCGCACCCAACCATGGTGTATGGCGCCACACAAGCTTGCCATTGCAGCCGGCATGCACCTTGCTCCCACCGACGGCCAGCTCAATGTACCACATCTCCGGGGCCATCTGCCACAGCACGAAGCGGCCAGGCTCAGCACGCTGTGCTGCCATGCAGTTCCTCACAACACGGCCACCGGTCTCGAACTCGGTAGCAACCATCCTCACCTTGCCCATGGCGTAGGCGTTCCGGATGGGAGGACAGCAGCCAGGTACGTACTGCTGGAGGATGTACTGTGCCGACGAGGTCTCCTGCGTAGAACAAACACACCAAGAACTCACTGTTACACAGCTGTACTAGTAGCACACTAAAGAACCTAAATTACAGCGAATAGCTCTGCTAATCATTTTGCTTTAATTTTTATGGACCCATCGAAAATTTTGCTAACAATTAAGTCGTCTAACTGCATGCAATACACAGGTCGTGGAATTTTCCATCGTCGAGTTATAACAAAATGTGGTGCAAAACACACAGATTTTTTTTTCCCTTTCCTAAAAGACTGCAGGAGCACTATATATTGGCATTTAAAATGAAGAAGCTTGTTCTTACTAACAACAATGCTAACTGTTCCGACTAGTACTCAACAACAATATATGAAAGGTTTGAAAACAACAATGCTAAACTTAACAACGCAGCATATTGACTTTGACATGTCATCTTCAACAATACCATATGCGCCTTGATCCTTGCACTACCCGGGAGGGTTCCATTCTTCCGTCCTGAAACAACCTGCGATTTAATTTCTTTCTTTCCACAGCTTCCAATGCAATTTCATGCAACGTACGTGAGCAATGCGGATTTATTTGAACCTTTTTTTTTTGTCAAACGAGCAAGTGCCGTGTTCTTCGATCTCTCCCTGTTCTATAATTTGCTCGGAATAAGGAGTTGCCGACCAATGGCAGACACTGCTGATCGATCAGTTCCAACCCAAGGCCGTTTATGATCATGCCATTCAAACACTTGGTCATTACACAACCTCTATGAGATTCCGTTGTTTCAGATGAAGAAATCTTTATTGATATACACACACAGCCATTATTACGGAAAGGAAAAAAAAAAACAGCTGGTTGGGAATGGAACTCTGACACAAAGTGCGCACGCATTCTCACAGCTCCAAGCTCAAGAGGTCGTTTGATGGGCCGAGCGAGCTAGTCTTTGTTGGCCAGCAGTACGTACTATACTGTACGGGCCGCTATCTAGCTAGCTAGCTATATATTGGCTGCGTGTCGGAGAAGAGCAGGTGGGCGACTCCGATGATCATGGCCGTCGGGTCTCCGAAAACGACGCCTATGACGACGCGCGCCATAAAGCCAATGACCTTGAGTACGCGCTCCAGCTTCCCGCCGTCCCTCCTCGACCTCTTGCTCCGCTGCTGCTGCAGCAGCAGCGCCCTCAGAGGCTGATGAACCACTACGACCTGCCCGTGCATGCCGTGGATGCAGTAGTTGCCGGCGACGAAGGGGGCGTGCGAGTAGTAGCCGTAGTTGCCGGCGACGAAGGGGTTGTGCGAGTAGTAGCCGTAGTTGCCGGGGGGCGCGTACGCGTGCGGCGGTGGGGGGGGGGGATAATTATTGGGGTAGCCCGGCGGGGAGGCCTGCAGCATTAGGGCTTTCTTTGCGCACGCCACGTGGATGAACAATGGCATCTCGCCGTCGCCCAAGTCGCAGCGGTAGGACCAGAGAGTTCGCTTCCCGATCTTGCCGCAGTCGCACTCGCAGAGGGCGCACTTATTGCGCCGCGGCGGCGGCTCCATCTGCAGCTGGAAGGAGAGCCACCCGCCCCCGGGCTCCGGGGAGGAGAAGCACTCCGTCAGGCTCGCCGCGCAGCTCGGGTGCACGTTGTGGGCACCGCCGCCGAGGTCGTCGTCGCGGCTGCGGTACACGAACCCGGTCGCGGGGTCGCCGCACGCGTCGCAGCAGATGGTGCGGCAGCGGCGGCACCCCGCCGCGGGGTTGCTGGTCGTGTTGGTGGAGTGGACGAGGTCGAAGTTGACGTCACGGATCCACCGGGAAACAGGCGCCACCGCGCACTCGACGTGGAACTTGGGCTTGTCGACGGCGCCGCAGAAAGCGCCGTGCCCGCACTCGTACCTCTCGGCGCCGGCGGCGATCTCGGCGTCGCAGAGGCTGCACACGTACCGCACGCCGTCGTGAGGGGTTCGCCGCAGCATGTGGCCCTGGTGCCACTGGTGGTGGATCTCCTCGGAGAATTGTTGGTCGTAGCCATAGCCGGGGACGACGACGCTCATGTTCGTGGCCATGGCGGCGGCGGCGGGCTTCGTTCGTTCGGTGGGGCGAAGACCTAGATCTTGGCTCGATGGGCTATGCTGCTGCTGCTCTGCGTTTCCCGGCAACTAGAGTGCGTCTTCTTCAGATTTTATATAGCAGTTAGGAAAACTAATAATACACTGGACCAAGTTTCTTTGACGATCGAAGTTTCCTAGTGATGTTCTTGGCCACCAACTGTACTGCGGCGAGGTTAAACTAATAATACTAGCCGACGCACTTTATTCCATTTCCACTACCGGAAAATCCTAATATGCCGAGAGCTTAAATCTTTGCCGTGAGCCAAATGTCGGGCTCTCGGCAAACCAGACGTTCGCCGTGAGCCGAGCCTCTAGACTCTCGGCAAAGGAACAACCGTCGGCAACAACAATGTTTGCCGTGAGCCTACAAGTACGGGCTCTCGGCAAAGTTTAAACTCTCGACGAACGCGAACTTCGCCGAGAGCTTGAGCAAAGAGACTCTCGGCAAACTTGGACCTCTCGGCATACGTGATCACGTGCCACGTTCGTGCTCTCGCCGCCAGAGACGGCGTGTGGGGGGGCTAACGGCCGTCAACCTCTTTGCCGTGAGCCTAAAAAGAGCTCATGGCAAAGGGTTCTTTGCCGAGAGCCGAGGACGCCCTCTCGGCAAAACTTGACACATGGCACGGCGTCCGTCAGGTCGGCATGGCCACGTGGCAGCCTCTTTGCCGAGAGCTTTGGCTAAGCTCACGGCAAAGGCAAGGTTTGCCGAGAGCGTTCCAAAGCCTCACGGCGAAGGCAATCTTTGCCGACAGCTTCCTTGCGGCTCTCGGCAAACGTGTCCCACATTTTTCACATTCCAACGCCCAAACAAATTTTCTTAGTTCACACATCCTACAAAGTACAACATGTGAGCATTTGACTATTTTACCAATTTGTTTGCTATTTTTAATTGCTTTGTATCAATTTGTTGGGTTTATGGAATAATTCGAAGTTGAATAGAGAAACGATTCGAAAAATGGTAAAAAATGAATTAACTAATGAGATTCATGTAAGTAAGTGTGATGTGAAGCCTTACCAACAAAATAAGAGTATATTTTGATGAAAACATGGAAAAGACCACGTGGATTAATAGTTTTGCATTTATTAAAAATAGCAAATGGAGTCTGAAAATCATGATTTTTGTAGACATCCAATGATTTGGTGTACTAAGAGTGTGGGAAAAGTTAGACGAGGTTTCGGGCAATTTTGTGTCAAACCATGCACAAATCCGAACATCTCCGTAGAAGTTTCGTAAACATCACATGTGATCTCTAGAATTTGAACTCAAAGGAAACTTTAAATTTGAGTTTGCATGGAAAACTTTGTGCACATGTTATAGCAGTTAGGAAAACTAATAATACACTGGACCAAGTTTCTTTGACGATCGAAGTTTCCTAGTGATGTTCTTGGCCACCAACTGTACTGCGGCGAGGTTAAACTAATAATACTAGCCGACGCACTTTATTCTATTTCCATGGCCATGTTCAGATTGGAAGTAAAAAGTAGTAGTTTTAGATAAATAGTGCACTGGGAAGCGTGTTTTGTAAGTGGGATAAATAGAAAAAACTTGTTGGAGAAGTACTTTTTTTCTGAGTCTGAACACAGCCCATGTCTTTTGAACTCTCGATCGGTCTGAGCTATTGGAAATTGCCCTGCAGAACCGCAAGTACACGTGGAGTAATGAAAGAGAGACACCAACTCTGGTTAGGCTAGACCGTGTCTTCTGCAACAAGACATCTAGTGTTCTAAGTCCAAATCCAAGCCAAGTCTTCCATCCACAAGTCTACAAAATATGGTTCTGGTGGCCAAAATTGAGCTGACAAGTTACATGATGGAGAAGATTTGGTTGTGAATTGTATATCATTGAAGATTAAAGTAATACGGAAAGAATGATTTTGTTGGAGTAAAGTTATGCAACAAGATTTTAGACATACAATTTTTCATTATCTCACGGCTATGTGATATATTAGACCATCTATCCATTTTTTCTTTTTCGTTAGCCTATTAGGTTTTATTATACACTTTGAAAATGGAGTCCGCCAGGGAGACGCAGGGGACACGAATATAGATGGCGCTCTAGCACCTTGGAGGCTCATGGCTGCGTTCGTGGGCAGCGCAAAGGTATCTCCTCCAGTTTTTCTTGCATGTCCTCCTTTACTATTGGGTGGCACATTTAATAATATTACAATATAATCTACGCAACATTCAGATCTATATATTTAGTTAAGACCTTACATGCTCTAGGTTAGAGGTACCATTTTTCAAACATTCAGAACTATATATTTTGTTAAGACCTTACATGCATCTAGGTTAGAGGCACCATTGTTTTGTGAAAAGGTCATTAACTAGGTAATTCTATAATTGAAGTGGTTTATTTACTAATGATGGAAATTTTCCAAACAGGCAGGTACATGTGCCATCATTGGCTAAATAATATTTTGCACAAGGAAATCCTACTTTAAAATAGTAGCGTGTGTCGATCATAAAAAGCAGGGTGCGATTACACATGTTTCCAAAATAAATTACAAACAAAAAGTGTTATCCCTTAGGGCAAGTGAGAATGGAGGATTAAAAATAAGTTAAATCTATGTTCCTCTCAAGATTTTTGATCTCTGAAATTGCTACTGAACCTTTTATTGTGCTCACAAAAGTATTAGCGTACATCAAGTAATTAGCTATAGACTGTTCTCAACATTGCTGCTGTTGTTGAACAATTTGCTTCACTAAGGGTGTGTTTGGTTGCATGTACTATATGATGCATGAATGGATGATCCTGGATGGAATGATTCAACCAATTTGGTTGAACCACTTGGTTCACTCTAGCTAGTACAACAATGTATTAAGTGGGATGGTTTCATCCTGGATGAGTTGGTACAATTCACCCAACCAAACAAAAGAATCATTATTATTTTGTACCATTCCATACATGAATCAAATACAACAACCAAACACACCCTAGATAAACCCATTTTCCTTGTGCAGGCGCGACAAAGCTCATTTTTTCTGTGATGAACGGGTTACATCCTTGACCCGTCAATGATGCATGGTGAGGGATAATCGGATCTTGCCTACAGAGGAGTTGACATTTGCAGTTGCTTGTTTGGAAGGTTGGGGCTTTGGATCTTAAGCTGGGAAGAGGAGCGGCTCTGTGAGTCTTTCTTTCCATTCAGTTCGAGGATTTTTTTTTATTTTTTTCTAGGTCAAAGGTAGATGAAGATAGGGCTAGGGTTCAGAATATAGAATAGAACTAAGGGTCATACGTTCATATATCACCTGACGAATAAAATCATAATATGGACTTGATACACTCATGGAGAACATACTGATGCTTCTTCTCAAAAAATTATTTACACGAGGTAAAGTTACTAACTGAGTTCAGATTAGTTTTGAGATTTTAAAGATAATGTTACTCTGCATTCTGGGTTCACCTACACAGGTCTTTGATTTCAATTCTTTTATAAACTAAGCAATTGAGTACAAATTACTTGTAAAATTTTAAAGATAAAAGTCTTAATTTTCTTTCATTCAGGTCACCTACAAAGGTCTTATATTTCAATTCTTGTTAGTTTTCATTGTTCATACATATTTGATCAATATGTTTCTGCCCAATTTATTCTGTTCGTTTGCTGCTGGTCTTACGTGTTGTAAGTGGTGCTATTTTTCTTTGCAAATTGTTCTGGTATATGTTCACAATAAATTATGAAATGATTTCTTAAATGTTTAACTGCAGAAGGCTACGCAAGCAAACACAACTACCTCCCTGCCGTTGGTCCATCCTCGAGCTCCCATGCATAAGTAAGCTTAACCTCAAACTGTCTACCTGGTTGCTTAGCAAACTGGACACATAAGAGAGTTGCCTTGTGTTGCCGGAGAGATTACGCATTTTAGTCCATCCGGTCATGTACCCGCTGTTCGTACCGATCTCTAACCTCAGGGATGTAAGCCGCCTCCCTAGCTCGGCTCGGCATGCCGCCGGCCATGCCTACGACTTCCACGAGAAGCTTTGAAGTACTGAGGTGAGAGAAGAGTGAAGTGCTATTTTGAATTTCAAACCGAGTAGTGCGAGCTACATAAGAAACACTCCCCTTCACGCCAGTCCCGAGGAGGTGCTGTCCTAGATATACGTATAGGATGGGACATAATCCCCCTACCTGCCATCCCACCCTCCCTGGCACATATCTCGATGGCAGCTGGTACATCATCCTACGGCCTACATACTGGGTAGCCAGATACCTAGCCCGTATAAATCTTAGTCTTTCTCCACCATAGTTAGGTTACTTTCCTAAGTGATTTGGGGCTCTCCTCCGCCATAGTTTAGTTAATTTCATTTTCTCTCTCCACACTATCTTCCTCCTGTAAAGAAGAGAGAGGAGGTTGGATTGGGGGGACTTATTAGGTTACTTTCCTTCGGCAAGCCAGATTTCTATGTTAATGTCAAGAATTCTTGTGTCTGAACTAGCTAATGTAACTGTATGTGATGTATACAGTATTGAACCCCTGCGGTAGTACTCCGCTTATTTGTGTGTTTCTTTTTTTTTAAGAACTATCTGTGTGTATCAGTTCAAGTGCTACTTGTTTGCAACCACAGAGGTCCCTTTCCTAGGAAACATAGCCTGATCGATATTTTTCTGATCTGGACCAGTGTATGACCTGCAGCTGCAATGCAAGTGCATTTTTTTGTGTATGACTCTCCTGCATTCATACCACTCCCATGCTTGATAAGATGAGCTCCCCGATGCAAGAGATCTTGAAGAAACATTTGCAGACTGCAGATGGATTATTCAGTGTGGCTTGAGGCTTTACCCCATCTGAGGACATAGAATCACATCTATTTTTTTTTTGAGACAATAGAATCACATCTAAATTGACCTCTGAAGAAACGGCAAGAGGAAGCGGGTACTTGCCAAATGGGCCATTGGTCGCCTAATGAACCGACATCGGCTGATGAACTCCACTCTTTCCTCCCTGGCTCGATTACATCAATTCTGCGAGTGAGATCCTGAAATCGTGAAAATAAATAAATAAAGATGTTGTAAATCCGTGGATTCACATGGATGAAACAAATTACACTGGTTGCTTTGGTTCGGAAATTTGAGAGTGGTGAAATTCTTCATTGAGTGCTTGCATGTATGTCAAACGCATCTCACGGAAAAGTGTCAATTCCAACCATCTCACGGAACTCACCAATAAAGTAGCGTAAAATCTCGCGGAGAACAAGTGTAAACTAGCTAGAGCTAGGCCTGCTAGCATGGGACATCATGCATGATGGAATCATGGGAAAAGCATGGGACGTCCAAACGTATAGAGCGTGTTGAGCAAAAAGCTTACTAGAGCTTTTTAGCATGTGGGCGTGCTCGTCGCGTCAATGGTCAATGTTCTCCATCATTCTCCAGCCAGCCACGACCAGCTGGGCCAGCTTCTCCACCGATAGATCCTGCTGTTGGATGGAACGTGACGAGGCAGATCGATCGGATTAGGCCAGCTTCTCCACTGAAACGAACCAGACTTTTATTGGCAAAGTCCGGCTTCCTGTACCATTGCGATAGTTCCAGGAATAGTGCTACCGTGTACAGAACTCATCTCAGAAGTATATCACAGACATCCATTCGAATTACATCACATGTCATAAATATAGTAACCAGTACATGTCTCTGGAATAAGTACATGAGCCTCATGGGCTAAATGCAACATAAAGGAAATGTAGCGCGGCAGAATCTATCAAGTGTCCTCCATGTGGTCTCCCCTCCGCAGGCAATCTCCTGAGCGTAGCTGCAGCCTAGTCGTATCACCCATCATGGTTGAACTCGTGCTCGGACTCGTACCCTGCGAACTCACAGACTGTTCCCAAGGAGTGGAACAGGTTCACGTCACCATCTGTATGCAAGCTTTAGGTGGCCTAATTCTAAGGGGAAAGAAAATAGCAATGGAAAGGGTATATGTTCCTAAGCAGCAGCGGCGGCATATAGTATCATCATTCCCATATCCCTCTTTTACCACAACTCGGGCCGTCCTGGCTCACCAGGCCCCGTCTCGACACAACACCTCCATCTCTCGGGCGATGCGCGGGCTCCCATACCCGGCATCTCAAGAGGTACGGACGGATCACAAGGGAAACGGAGCTCGACCTCCCTCTCCCCGCCCGCACCAACGACCTCATACACTCTCCTATAGGGGAAGAGAAAGCATATCCCAAAACAATGGACGACCGAGACATAAACACTGCGCTTTCCGAGACCGAGGTCTCGGCTATACGTATAGATCATAAGACTATGCAGAGCTTGTACGCCTGTACCTAACTCGGGCTGCAAACCGGGGTTCAACCGGTTGAGACACAACCCACAACTAGTAACTCCTAACTGGAAACGGCATCCTCCTGCATCCCTCGGGTCTGAACGCCTCGGCACGCTAACCTTGGCCCCAAGAGCTGTGAAGACGTTCCCCGTGGGCCAGACGGGGAATAGCTCGCCGATCGGGGGTGTAAGGACGCATCCAGTCCCCCTGACACAAATACCACACTGTAGTCGCCAACAGTCCGGATGCCGCTCCGAGAAAGGCTAGCTGGTACTCCTCCCACAAAAGCAAGCTGGTGCGTACGGTACAGTGATCACGAGGTCGGTCAACAAGGTTTAATGTGCCGGTACGGGTGTCATCGTCCCAAAAGCGTATCCACCGCAGTGGTCCGCAACCGTTACCATCTCAGGTAACCGCCATACTCCTAGCTCCCAATCACAATCACAGGTCACAACCGTGCCCGCCACAGGCACAACACAGGGCTTACTCAGAAGCTTGCCCCTGGCTCCCCGAAAGCCTAAGTCGGGTTATTATAAATACCCGCACCGACAAGGACCTACTAAGGTCAAAATCACCATACTCCTTCCCAGTTTTCCCCACACACCCCACACAGAGAATATCTACCAATCCCACACATAGCATGCACAGCAATAGCAACATCTCAAGTATATAGTAAGTGGTAGGTCATCAAGGGGTAAAGGCAATAAAGGGCTATGCATGGCTAATCAACATATAATCATTACGTGCAAGCACTAGCAGACTAACAGCATATGCCTAATGGGCATTCAAAGATGGGATGAGCGTGAACCTGGAGAGAGCGGGTAGTTGTCGAAGTCCTCGGCCGGATCCTCAATCAGCTGCTCTCTGTCGTCGTCTCCTGAACACGGAAGGTACGGTAAATCCTACGGTAAATGGCAAGAAATCCAAAGAACAGCAATATAGAAGATCCAAATAACTCCAAATACCCTCCCAAACTGTTATTCATATTTTTAGAAAATTATAGAAACTGGTTTCATAATTTTCTGACTTAATTTGAATTAGTTATGAATTTTCTAAGTTTAAATCATTTTCTGAAAAAGATAAATGAATTCCCGAAAAGATTAAATCCGGAAAAACCAGAGCGCGACACGTGGCAGCGCCAGAGCGTGCCACGCGGCCCTACTGACGTCAGCATGACGTAAGCCTGACGTCAGCCGAGGGGTCTGGTAATGATGACGTCAGCGTGGGCCCGGCTGACGTCATCACGACCGAGTCAACCTGACAGGTGGGCCCTCTAGGCAGTGGGCCCCGCCTGTCAGCGACTCGGCTCGGTGCGACAGCGCGCGTGGGCGCAGTCCACCGTGAGCCGTGAGTGCGGCTCACGTGGGCCGCGTCCACCGGATCTGGTGCGGCTGCGCGCCGATCCGGTGCGGCTGCGCCCGAGTGGCCCATCGTGCGTGAAATCAGATTTGAAATCAAACGGGGATAAGTTCACGCGCGCGACGTGTTCGACGAAATGCCGAACCGGCGATCGCGACGCGCGCGACGCGACGGCTCGGCGTGCGTGCGCGTTCGCTCGCTAGCGCGCGTGCGCGAACTCGTGCGTCGTTCGTGCGTGAGCGGTGGAGCCATACGTGCCCGTGCATGCGCGTGCGCGCTCGCGAACGTGCCAGTGCGGCTCGTCGCGGCGGCGGGCGCGTGCGGTGGCCGCGGCGAGCACGCCGGCCGGGCGAGGCAGCGCCTCGTGGCCGAGGCTGCGCGCGAGCGTGTGTGGCGTGCGTGCTGGTGCGCGTGCGTGAGCAAGTGCACGTGTGGTGCGCGTGCGTGAGCTGCGCCATGGCCGCGGCATGGCCTCGCCGCTCGCGGGTGCTCGGCAGCCCGGTTCCGCGGCGGCTGGCGCGTGTGCGCGTGCGCGAGGTCCCTGCAGAGAGAGTGCGGCTCGAAGGCCGGGCAGATAGGTGGGGTTCCTAGCGGCGGTGCTACGGCTTGCGGCGGAACACTGGTGAGCGGCGGTGACGGGAATCAAGGAGGGTCGAGGGGAATTGGCTCACCTAAGGGCTCGAGAAGAGAGAGGCGAGGCAGGACGACGTTGGCGCAGTGACGAGGTGACGCGGTGCTGGCTCGGAGCAGCGGTCGTCGTCGACGTCGGTGTTCGCGGCGCCGTTCACGGTGGCGCACGGCTCGGCGTTGTCGAGGTACGGCTCGGCTCGGCCCCCGGGTTCCCTTGGCGGCTGCGGAGCTCCTCCTCGAGACAGCGTTCCTCCTCCTCCCTTCCACTTCCTCCTTCTTCCCCTCCTCTTCCTCTTTTCCCCTTCCCCTCCTCTGTTTTGCGTTCACAGTGGTGGCGAGAAGGGGATGAACCCCGTGAGAGCTTGGGCTTCGTCTCGAGGGCGTGGGCAGCTACTTGTAGGCGAAGGCATGGGGTTGAGGTGGCTTGGGCGAGAGGTAAGGGCGGTTACGGGGCGTAGACGTCAGCGGGTCACGCGATTTGCGTGATCCCGGCGCGGCGATGGCGTGAGGAGGAAGAAGCCACTGTGCTGCGGGGTGTGCGGCTGACAGGTGGGCCCCACATGTCAGCGCGGCGCGGCGAAGGGAAGAGGCGCGTCGCTGGGCTGCGCACGTGCGAGCGAGTGGGCCGGCGAGCGATTGGGCCGTGCGCGGAGGAAAAAGAAGAAAGAAGGCGGCCCAGCGCGGGAAGAGAAAGAGAGAAAGAGAGAGATTTGGGCCGGGTTTTTAGGTGTCGGCCCAATAGCGGTTTAGCCCATAGGTTTGAATTTGAATTTATAATTCAAATTCAAAAGTATATTTTTATTTCAAATAAAATCCAAACAAATCCAAATAAAATCCAAATGCCACTCTAGATGTATTATCCTTAAATAAAATATTATTTTTCTAGGATTTAGATGAGAAGAGGACTTGACCTTAGCCAAATTTAAATTGTTGCACATTCCATCCAAAATTTTTAAATCCATATTTTTTTATACATGCAAATTTTAGGAATGTTACAGTGCGTAATCTTGCGAGGCAGGTCATGCCGTCATCCATCTCATTCGGTTACGTTCCCACCACTACAGACGGCAGCTGGCGCCCAAACACCCTCCGGCCCACACGTATAGATGGCCATCCGTGTCGCCCAGCACGGGCCCAATGCGGCACGGCACGGCGAGCACGACCGTCGCAGCAACCGTCTGGCAAACGATCAGCTCAACATGACAGTGAGGCCCTCAAAGAAGGGGGAGGTTCTCGCTATGAAGAAGCTGGGCTTCATCAACGGCGAGGGCACCAATGGGGCACGCGAGGATTATGTGAGCTTTTTCAAGGAAGTGATGGATGTCAAGAACTACTCAGCTCTCAGGGATTTACTCCCAACGGCAAGTGTGTTGACTGACGAGGAAATGTTGGTGGCCATCAAGCAAGCCGACAAAATGATCGGGGGACCTGAGTAAACACTTGCTTTCTGTTCTTCAATCGGTTGTTGTATTCCTTAGTCAGTTAAGTCCTAGCTTTGTGTCAATGTAAACCGTGTGCGTGCGCCCGGTAATTGGCCCGCGTGTAATCTCTATGTGTTACTTTTCTTCTTAATACAAAGATACGCGGCTCTCCTGTGGTTCTCGAAAAAAAATTTATAGCGCCGAGGCATCCCATCTGATCGGCAATGAGCAGTCATGATCTGCATTATTGCCAGCCCCCATCTTGATTAGCTTGCTGGTTATCTACCCACCTTGTCGTTGAATTAAGTAATGAACTTGTTTTGAAGACTTGACCTGTGAAACCCTTTTTTTCAGCATTGGCATAGAGGCAATCTCATCAGGTTGATGCTGAAACTACATATGAGAAGGCACAAGGATCACGCAAAGAAAGATGCATCCAAATGCCATGGATCCTCAATATCAGCAAGAAGCAATGAACTGACGAAATTCCCTGAATTCCCAATCGCATAGAGGGAGCCGTCTTCTTGGCTAGCTTTAACCAACTTCTTCCTCATTCCTGCTGTTGGAGCGACACAGCCACTGTGTCATCTGCTCTAGTCCACCGGGAGGTCCTCGTCAGGTGTCACCACATACGGTACACAAATCAACAACAACATCCACCGATAACTACATACGTCTTCCTTCTTCAGCTCATGGCTTGTATCTTGAGTTGCTGACCTCTTCTCCATTTGGCGTCAAATTTCGCAGAACCTGTTGTGTGCCCAGGATGATGAAGGGGAGGAGGTCCAAGAGACGGAGGTCTCCAGTGGCCAGTCTCACCGATGACCTCATCGTCAAGATCCTCTCTCGTCTCCCTGCCAGATCAGTCTGCCGCTTCAGGTGCGTGTCCAAGACTTGGCAGAACCTCATCTCCTCCCACCACAGGAAGCTCCACCAGACCCTGACGGTATCCGTTACTTCTTGTGTAACCCCGCCACGAAGGAGTGGGTGGAATCCCCAGACTCCAACCTAGGAGGCAAGTGCCGAGGTCTACGCCTGGGTTTTGATCCCACCGTGTCCCCACACTTCTTCGTGTTCGAGTTCTTCAAAGACGAGCATGATCGCTTTGGTGTGCAGGTGTATTCATCCGAGACAGGCCAGAGGGCCGTGAGGAGAACGAACAGGGCAGTGGCGTTGCCAGTTTCAATTCTTTATTGGCGACTGTCTTTCTGAATGGATGTCTACATTACCTGACCAATGATCCTCCTGCAGTAGCTGTGGTGGACACTCAGGGGAGGGCACGCCGGAGCATCCCTGTCCCTGACAACAAGGAAGGTGGTTTCATCCAGCAGTCTCAGGGCCGTTTGCATTACGCGAATTTTGAGGCGAACGATGACGACGAGGTGGCCCGGCTGGTGGTCTATGTCCTTGAGGACGATGACAGCCAGTAGTGGACACTGAAGCATGAAGCTGAAGCTTATTTTGTTCTTCGCCAATGGAGTTCTAACATTGCCCGGGACGGGAGTTTGAGTGGGTCGCGATCCATCCTCACTGTAACGTCATCTTCTACACTGTTGGGTGGGATAAGACGCTCATGTCGTATGACATGGATCATCGGCGAGCTTGGACAGGACACTCGGGAGCGGTATCTGCCGTATGTGCCATTGTTCTCGGAGCTGCAAGGTTTGCACTTATGACAGTACTAGTCCGGTGTTGTATCTGAACATTAGTTCGGTGTGTTGGTTACTTGGTTTGTATCCTTTGATTTTGGTTACTTGTTATATGGAACCTCTATATTTGCGTTTCTGGAATAGTTAGCAAACCTACAAGACGACCGTTGTTGGTTGTACTATATTTAGACTTTAGAGGAAATATTATGTAATAGCTGCAAATCTTTTTTCTTTTCATTACTAAGAGATTTGTTGTTGTGGGATTTTTCGTTACTTAATACAGTACACATTCCTAGCTTCCCTTTTTTTTTTTAGCAAAACACATTCCTAGCTTACTGTGCACTGCAGAGGCAACTAGAATCCGGCCCAGGATGCGTGAATGCGACGTACCGATACTGGATACCTGTTGGGCCGCGAGCACCGACTGTCGTGGGCCTCGGGCCATGTACGAGCAGAAGTCAGAACCCGTTTGCCAGGGCCACCAGGGAGCTGCTGGGCCCGGGGGGACGCCTCGTAAGTCGGTGACGCTGGGCCCACGTGCTGTGCAATTGTTATTTTTTGTTATTTTTGTTGACACACTGCACCGCAGAGACACGAGTTCGCTCCTGTGCGACAGCAACTCGTAAGTCGTAACCACCTCCACGGCGTGCACAGTCCATGGGGAAAAAAAATATGCAGGTTGACTAGTTTAACACTGGATATTAGTAGGAGATTTCGCTTCAATTTTTTACCCTTCCGTTTTGACTTCCCGCCGTCGCTGATCTAGTGATCTTGGCAGATAGGCCTTCCTTTCCTTTTTCTTTCTCTTTTGATTTCTTCCTTTACCTAAGCAAGAGGTGATTTAAAAAAATATAAAAAATTTCAAGTGGCTAAAAGAATTAGTTGAAAGGATTAGTAGACAAAAATCAATAGTTTAGAGGTAAATTAAACTTTAAAACATGTCTTTGCTATGTCATTGTTCGTGTGTGATGCTACATAATAAAAAGATTAGTTAGATGGTTTTGGACAGGATGGGATGTAGAATATTCAGTTTTATATGCAATGGAGCTAAGTGAACGAATATCAATAAACCAGTGGTTAAAATAAATTATTCCTTAAAACAAGAAATGAGGACGGTGCATTTTCCATGGTAGAATTGTGCTGAAAAAACATGTCAGATTCAGAGTGTCTAGAATTGTGCGATGCAAATCAGAGTGCAGCAACAAGAACACCACTAGCTCGTTAATGATCCCGTTGCGCCATCTTTTATTTGTAGCTTCTCCCTGGCGAGTGAATCCATCACAAAAAAAGAAAAAAAAACGTGCGCGACACGAGTAAAGTGAGTAGGGCACCGGCAATCATACTGCCGGCCGTCACCTTCACGCACCTACCACGGGTGAAAATTTCTACTCTGTCTGAGCAAGACGCGGTAAAAAATAAACGACCGTGCGTGTCACATATTAGTTGCAAGATTCATGAATATCAATCCATAACAAGAGGAATGCCTTTTACTTTGCTAATTTTAATTATGAAACCATAGAAGCATATGTATATGTACCAGTGCAGTGCATCATCAATCAAGGTGAGCATGAAGAGTAGATGGCCATGGAAGCTCGCATCGATACACCATATGTCCCATGTCAGCTGTCGCTTCCTTCGCCTCCATGGTGTCAAGGTCGATAAAGTATGGCCACGGTCCTTGAAACAGAGGTGAAAGGATGATAAACCCTGTACCCTCTGTCAAGATCATTTGGGGAATGTCGAAATACCAAGGCTCGTATCCTTGTAGGCCACTGGTTTCTTCGCACAGGAGGACACCCTTCTCGAAGGCCCATTCTCCGTTGTTGAGCCTCACAAACACCTTCAACGTTCCATGATTAACTATGACAATGCGAGGCTTGCCATCTCGGAGTTGAGTGACAAAGAAGTTGCGTTGCTCCATGACGAAATCCAAAAACCCGATGGCTGGAAACACCGATGAAGTGAAATCACCAGTGGAGCCATCAAGTTCGACCAGTGTAGTGCCATTGACGCAGAAGTACCAATTGCCACCAGATGGCACATCATGGCATATGTTCGGTTCACCCCACAAGGATCCAGAGGTTAACATGGCAGTGCTCATGCCACCATTGCAGTGGAACAAGCATAGCACCCTGAAGTTGGACATGCTGATGCCATGACCTGCCTCCATGCATGGTGGCGCCATCGATGAGGAAGCACCAACCCTGGTAGACGCGCTCCGCTTGTATGGGGATGATCTCAAAGCGGCACGTCAGGGGCTCGCAAACGACCATGTCCGGAAAGCCATAATCGAGGCTCCTACCCCAGAGGAGAAGGAGGCTGCCGCGGCTGTCCATGACTGTCCAAGCCCCCGCGCCGCCAGGGAGGAAATCGAGGGAGAAATGGCGCGGGTCCACCGTCGACGTGGAGGAGGGGGCAAACACCAGGCCGGCGTCCGAGCGCCCGTTGTGGTAGTCGCCAGCGACGGCTGGCGCGTGGAGCGAGCGGTAGCGGGGGAGGAAGGCGGCGTCGGCGATGGCGCGGCGCAAGCGCCTGCACACGGCCGCGGCGCGGATGAGGAGACGTGCGAGTCGACCCTCAGGAGGATGAGTCCCAGGACGCCGTCGTCCAGGTCCTCCATGGCGGCGCCCGCAGAAACCCTAGCGAAACCGGGGGGAATATCGATCTGGTAAAGAAATGGTCCCAGAATACAAGGAAGAAGCAAGAGGAGGGAGTAGCCGTTACCTTGGATGGGGAGGGCGTGCCCGGTCGGACAGCATTGGCATGGACGCGCGGCGGCGGAGGAGGAGCAGCCGCCCAGTCTGTCGCCGGCGGCGAGTTGGGGAGTGGAAGACGAAAGAGTGTGGAGTGAGTTGGCGCAGCGTGTCCCACTCGGCCACTCCCACATCAGCGGCCCGTAGGTGACCAATTCATTGGGCCTCGGCCCATCTGGTGTTCAAGCTTCTTCTTCTTCTTCTTCTTTTTTTTTTTTTTTTGCAGTCAGCTTCTTTTTGTTGAATTGATTGAAGGGCATTAGACATCAGCGCATCACCAAAGGTTCATTGCATCACGGAGCTCAGCTGATGCAGCGACAAGGAGTAGTATATGAATACGGGAGACTCATCATATACACACAAAAAAGGAAGTAATTTGTGCTGCAGCTGCAGGTCACACACTAGTCCTGTTAGAGAAAAACTGGATCAGGCCATGTTCCAAAAAAAAAAGATTTCTCAAGAAAACATTGCCACTGCAAAATGTTCATAAACAGAGAAGAAATAATATAAATGTCCACATCAGAAAAATTCAATCAGGTTATGTTTCTAAAAAATATTTCTCAGAAAAAGATTGCAGCTGAATAATGTTTCTGACAAAAAAGGATTTCTCTGGTTGCAAACTAGCAGTAGCTGAACAGAATACACAGAACATATTTTTTGACAAGCCTGGGTGGCCCCCAATTCCACACACAACATGAGCATTTTAAACTTTAAGAAGTCTCATCTAAGTTTCTGTAATCTATAAATAGGTAGCAGCAGTGCTTTCAAAACTATATATAACTTGCTCTAAAAAAATACTACATATGACTAAAACTTTAAATTCATACCGGTTGCTACCTTCATGAATCAATAACAGGGTATCAAAACAGCAATCACACACATCAAAATTCATCCTGCCCCAGTCATCATGACACCAGTGTCCATCCACTAGTCCCTTTGCAAACGAGTGTGTTACACAGTGCCAATTAGAAACAAAAAGGTTTCAGAAACAAGGTGTGCTTTTGAGTTTTATAGATTTTTTTTCCAGTCAGCTTCTTTTTGTTGAATTGATTGAAGGGCATCAGACATCAGCGCATCACCAAAGGTTCATTGCATCACGGACCTCAGCTGATGCAGCGAGAAGGAGTAGTATGAATACGGGAGACTCATCATACACACACAAAAAACCCGGTTGGTAGAGGAGGTTACGCGCGAGGCTAGAGGTTGCGAGTTCGAATCCCACGAACCATGCACGCGTATTTACGCATGACTCGTGAGCCTCCTGGTAAGCTTACAGATTTTTTTCTTTATTTTTTTTGGCTCGAAACCAGTTAGTACCGGTTGGTAACACCAGCCGGTACTAACTGGTCCGCCCCGCCGATCCTGCGGCCCCGTTAGTACCGGCTGCCGTTAGTACCGGCTGCAGCAGCCGGTACTAACGGGGCTGCCAATTTAGTACCGGGAGCTCGGTACCGGTTACGTAACCGGTACTAACGTGGCTTTTGGCCCGGTACTAATGCTAGGTTGTCCACTAGTGGCGGAAGCGGTGGAGGAAGCCGGTGTCGGAGACGATGCGGCGCCATCGCTTGCAGGTGGTGGCGGCGTGGATGAGGGCAACAATCGAGTCGATCCGCTCAAGGATGCTGCCCAGGATGTCGTCGACCACATCCATGAAAGAGGAAAAACCAGGAATATTTAACCATCCAACTTTCTAAACCATTTAAAAATAGCCATAGAGATGGTTTTGCCTTCGTGTTGACCGGTTGTGACCGCCACCGTGGCTCTAGTTGCCACCTCGCTGTGCTGACTGAGCAAAGGGCCAAAGGCCCACGTGTCAGGTCACTCCAATACTACCCATACAACACTGGCATTCGTCTTTGTAAAAAGAAAGATTTGACAAAAGAAAAGAAAAGAAATATGCTGCGAAAAGATGCCTAACCAGTCAACAACGGATGCAAATCTTATTCTTGATGGTCTAGACAAAACAAAACGTAGATCAATATGCATGACATCCGAAATTCCGAATGCAAAAGATGCCTAACACACGAACAGCAGCTCCCAGAGCGGACTAGCAGATTTGTGCAGCAAAACAAAGAAAAATCCGACGAACAGGAGGGCGCAGATAAGAAAAATCCAGCAAAACAGCTCCCGTTGCCTTGCCGGGCGTCGGGTTCCGTGCCCTGGAGGTCATGCAGCCTCGGTGACATTTTGAGCTAGCTCCGCCCCTGCCTGCATGTGTGCCCGAGCCGCAGCGCAGGGGCCTGGAGTGAGGGAGGGCCACCGCTGCAGTGCAGTGCGGCCGCGGCAACCCTGCGTCACGCGTGCAGACGGCCACGCCGTGCTCTGCGACACGCCGGACGCGGCCGCCGCCGCTGGGGCGTCGAGCAGCCACACGAGGTCCCGCAGCTCATCCACGCGGGCACGCCCAACGCTGTCTGCAGCCTGTCGACGTCGACGCGTGCCGCCGCTTTGCTCACTCGGATCGGATGTCGTCGCGCTCCAATCTCAAGCCTAGCGGCGCTCCGCCTCTCTTTGTTCCCCAATCTCAACCTAGCGGCGCCGCTGTAGCGAGCGAGCCGACGCGTCCGTCAAATAGAAAAGGAGGCGACCTGACATGTGGGCCATTGCTGATTCGGCATGGTGAAGTGGCAATGAGAGTGGCGGTCAAAACCAGTCAACACGGAGGCAAAAGCAACTCAGTGGCAATTTTCAAACGGTTTAAGAAGTTGCATGGTTCAAGATGTCTGGTTTCGTAGTTCAATGGTCGAAATCAAACCCACCCAATAGTTCGATGGTCAAAAATGGACTTCTTCCTAATTTTTAATACTAATTGGAGAAACAAGGAATTTAGGATTATTGTTGTAATGATATTTCAGTTCCCCTTGAGTCACCTTATGATCATTTGTGTATTCGGTAGTTAATTTTCCTTAATGTGGACTTTAGTGGGATTAGTTCATTAATTATTTTCTTTCATAGTCCAGGCCACAGGTAACCCTCCAACCCAACCCCGAAACCCTAACCCGACAAAGATGAGGAAGAACCCGATGTGGATTCTGTATAAGCAAAAATGAGTGTTGTGAGGTTTTATAATACTCGGTGCTGTTTAGATTTACAGATAACAAAAGCAAGCTAGAATAAAGTCATCATCATCAAAGATTTATTACAAGCACACACTTATGGTCAACGGCACCTCATACGGGAACGCTCGATCACCCTCCTTCTTCCTCCTCTCCTGCACCGACCCCTCCAGCATCAAGTTCTGCAGATCGACGGTGATCATCTGTCCATACCCGGCATCACAAAGGACATCACAAAGCATAATGCTCCCAGGAGCCACTGCCCCAGCCGTGTCTATGAAAGACCACCACGAACGCATCCAGTTCCAGTACATCCTCCGGCTGACGACCTCGCCGTCCTCCACGTGTACAGGGACTCTCGTCTCCACCACACATGACCCTTCACCGCCGCGGGTGTACCGGAGCACCTCTAGATCGCCGGCGATGATGCGGGCAAGGCGCACGGTGCGAGTGTCGCCGCCGATGACCCGGAGGTTGGTCCTATTGTGAAAGAACAACGGAATCATCCGGGGCATGAATCCTGCGTCATGCTCAGGCACAGCAGGCAGCTTGAAGCAGGAGAACTCGCCGGTGCTCTCGTCGACGTGGAGGATGACGTTGTTTCTGTGTTTCTTGTAGTACCAGCAGATGGAGCCTCCGGCACGCCCGACTAGCACCAACAAGGGCATAATTTCGTAATAGGAGAAATCAGCCACCGGAATAACATCATCGATGGCCCTAGTGCTCAGCTTCACCCAATGCTCGTCTCTCCCCGAGAAGACGCTCGCTTCAATGGTGATTTTCCAGCCGTCGTGGATACAAAGAAGTAGGCGAACACAAAGAACCCTAAAGTTGGACATGTTCATCTGGTCCGTGGTGATGCCCGTCGTCACGTCGTCGAGCAGGAAGACGCCGACAAAGCGGATGTCGTCGGCCTTTCCCATCTGGATCTTCTCCATACAGATCTCCGGTCTCCCTGTGCTGTCGTGTCCATGGGTTGCATACGATGACGCTGAAAAACCCTAACCGATAAAACGCGAGGAGGCCACCACGGCTGTCGTGGAACACGACACGGTCCATGTTGGGATAGGAGACGGCGAGGAAGTCGAGGGAGAGGCGGTCACCGATGATGTCATCGACGGCGGTGGTGGTCTTCTTCCCCGACGACGGCGGTGATGGAGGGAGGAGGACGAAGTGCGTGCCTCCGACGTCTCCACGGTGAAGGTAGTGCCCTAGCATGATGGAAGACGGCAAGTTGAGGCGGCGGCGGAAGCGGCGGAGGAAGCCGGCGTCGCCGATCACGCGGCGCCATTGCTTGCACGTGGCCGCGGCGCGGATGAGGTCGGTGTTGGAAGGGGTGTGCTGCAGGATGATATCCAGGAGGTCGTCGGAGATGGCGTGGATGGTCGTGCGCCGGCGTGGGGTGTTCTCCTTGCCCATGGAGACGGGATGGTAGATTGGTTTGCCCTGATGCTCCTGGAGGTGTATAAGTATGTAACTATATATGTAAGGATATTTTGGATTTGGATGGGTATAAAGGAAAGGATAGTGAAAACATATCAGTTTGGATGGGTAGTAGAAGTAGAACTCGTTGTTTCGAACACGTGTGGTGTGTCTTAGGTACTTATTTTTCCTTAATGTGGTATTTTGCTTTAATGTATAAAAGGCCTTCAGTTTGATTAGTGCATCTTCATGTCTCACGTTCTAAAAGTTTAAATTCACATGTGCTCTTCATTGATGAGGCTGAGTCTTTCCAAATAGGAAGATTCTTGAATCATTATATTCCAACTGCATTAGTAGGATCCGATTGATGTCATTTGCACAACAATTATAATTAATTTTATAATAATTATTTATGTTACAATATAAAAAACAATTGGAGATGCGAGATCAAGTGATGATGTGATTTGCACAACAATTGTATTAATTTTATGATATTCATATTCCAAAATTAATATTTTTTTGGAGATGTGAGGAATCAAACCCCGTGCCTCTAGCAATGCAATACATAGCGCTACCAAATGAGCTGCATCTCCATGATTGATATTGCTTTCATTATATCTGACTTCATAACATTTATGCTTTACTTATGCCTATAGTTAATTTTTTATACTAATTGGAGATGCAAGGAATTCACAATTATTGTACTGAAATTGCAGTACCCCTTGTGTCACCCTGTGAACATGTGTGTATTCTTTAGTTACTTTTCCTTAATGTGGACTTTAGTGGGATTAGTGCATCTCTCAAACATTATTGAAAAAGTGATGTATATCCATCGTAGTGCCCGAGCACGACCTACGGACCGTTGAAGTGGCGGAGGAAGCTCGTCGGCGTAGCCGATCACATAGCGTCTCGAATTCACGATCTGATTTCAGTTCCCCTTGTGTCACCTTAGAATGAACATGTGTGTGTATATTCGGTAGCTAATTTTTCCTTAATGTGTTGTTAGTTTGATCAGTGCATTGATTTGCATCTCTGAAACATTATTGTAAAAACGATGATAGACTCATCTCATGGTGCAAAAAGGTCACGCACTCGCAAAAATATCACTAAAAACTTTCACATGTACACATGGTGTCACACCTGGTTTTATAAAGGAAACCAGATGCATCTCATATGTGTGCCAGGATCAAGTTTCACACATATGATAGACTCCATGAATAAACAGAACTCAAAGTTACAGCGGAAATAATAAAATAAAGACAATACAAACGTATTCTAGCAGCGGAATCTTGAACTCTTCACCACAGGCAGCAGTTGACTGGGGGTTGCGTACGCCTAGTATCATCTTCAACAACTTCACACACCTTCTGAATACTGAGCAGCAATGAGCAAGGATGAGTACACTTATGGTTGGTACTCAGCAAGGCCACGGAAATAACCAGAACAATTTAATTATCAACTTCAAGTATATTAATCATGTAAGGGTCCAGCCGTTCATGACCGCGAACACGGCTGTTATAACAGTTTTACACTCTGCAGAGGTTGTACACTTTCACCACAATTCGCGTAAAAGTCCCGAGGAACTTTAGACCCAACCATGCTGCACCACAAAGGCGCATACCACACTTCCGAGATGTGATTGCATAGGG
Source organism: Digitaria exilis (assembly GCA_015342445.1). Taxonomy (NCBI): domain Eukaryota; kingdom Viridiplantae; phylum Streptophyta; class Magnoliopsida; order Poales; family Poaceae; genus Digitaria; species Digitaria exilis. Next base: position 2,034,271 of record JACEFO010001947.1, read on the forward strand.
ACGCTACGAGGCCTTTCCAAAGACTCCCTATATGTATGTGTTTGCTCCCCGAAGACCACGGTTACAACGGCAAGGCCACGCCTTCCGACCCCCGCACCTGCCATACCGGTAATGCCCCCAAATTCCACCACTAGCAGTGCAAACACAACACATAGTTTATCTAGTTACTTAGCCAAGACCAGAGCCATATAGTATTATGGTTGTACGTGAAATCCTGGGTGGTTCTCCATGGTTTCCAATTAACACATATGATCTCATAAAGCATAGGTAGAAAGATGGTTAGGGACACTTGCCTTTCCGCAAAAGAATACCACTGCTCAGTCTTCAACTCTTGTTCTTGACAGCTTCGGAACGATGCTCCTCTAATCGTAGCAAACATCGAGCACAAGCACAAACATGCAAGCAAAGAAATAGATACAACTAAGAACAATACACCAATCAAAAGAAAAGCTTTAAAAGAACGTACTAAACGATGGACTCGTTACTACGATCACAAGGGCGCAAGAAACGTTGAAAACGGAACAACGGTTGGAAAGATATAACTAAAGGAAGATTTATGTTATAAAAGAAATAAAATACTATATACTTATTTTATTTTAATTTTAGAAAAGGCATGTAATGAATAAGAGGAATATTCAGTGTTAATTTAATTCAAATTATACTTTGATATGAAAAGACGGGTAAAGCCTAATTAATTTTATTTGCAAATATTTATAGAATAGTTATACCAATTAAACATTTTAATTTGAAAAAAAGCATGTGAGACCATCTAGACGAATAACTTTATGTATCGTGTAGGACTAAACAAGTTATATTGAAAGCACATTTAAGTTGGAAATTAATCATATTAATTTAGATTGCACAAAACCGGTCTTTAAACCTAGTTAGATTTTAATTATGAAAACTAATTCAATAATTGTTAATCAAGTTAACATCATGTGATTACGAAAGCTCGGATATAACCTATGTAGCTTTTAATTGGAAAGACTAGTTAAATAAGAATTAGGCAAATTAATATTTATTAATTTATTTCAAAACATGAAACATGGTAAACAACACTGGTGAACTAAACTCTACGCTTATAGAAGATTAACTCAACAAAAACGAGCTTAAACGGAGACTAAACGTGAAATCTAGGGATAAAACAAGGCTCAAGGGCTTCTTTGTACTAACTCTAACCTTCTAGGGGCTTAAACAGAAGAAACCAGGGACCTAAAACGTAATTACATATGAAAACTCGAGGGTTCACATGTAAAACGGGCAGCCAAGGACGGTGGGTTAGATTCTACCAAACGTCAGGGGTTAAACCGAAAAGAAAAGGAGTAAAACAGAATTACTTTTGAACTAGCGTGGACTGCGCGTTTATAAGCAAGAACTACAGGGGCTTTTCTGCAAAAGCTCCAAGAGCAGCCGTGGGGGACAGGAGCTCGGGCGGCTCTGCTCGTGAGGGACACCGGCGATTCGGTGGTCTAGGGGCGCGGCTCGATAGGGGTAAAGAGAGAGGGAAGGATGGGGATCGCGTATATGTGCTCACCGGCGACGGGGACGAACGGAGGCGGCCAGATTTGGAGGTGCGGCGGCGCCAGCTCGGGTAGCACGGCGGCGGGGTCCTCTGGCGACGGAACGGAGACAGGGATAGGCAAAAAGGATGCGCCTCGGATCGGTGAAGCTCGTGGCACCATCAATTTGTCCCGACGAGACTCCATGGCGGTGAATCGAAGGGAGAGGCGGCGCTTGCAGCTCTGCTCCGGCGAGCTTGACTTGGCGGCGGCGCTGCGCAAGGAGGAGGGCAAGGCAAGGCTAGGGCAGAGAGGCAACGGGGCTCGGGTTTTATAGGGGTTCGAATCCCCACCTTGGCGTGCGCGCCAAGAGAAGGCGAAGGCGGCGCGGCGCTGGACTTGAACGGGAGTCCTGCTCGGTCGCGACGCGAGGAGGGAGATGACGACTGGGACCCACCGGTCTGTGACAGAAAGGAGGAAGGGAGAGGAGGCGGGCTGGGAGCTGGGCCGGGCTGTGATCTGCTGGGCCGAGCGGATGAGAAAGATGGGCCGGACCGGTTGGGAAGCTGGGCCGGAGAGATGGATTCGGCCCAAGAAGGAAAAAGTTTAAGTTTTATATTTTCGGGAAATAAATTCTAGTTCAAAAACAATTCTAGGAAATCCTAGAAAATGTATTTAAACCAAGGAAAATATTCCAAAATCTCCAAAAATCCAAGGAAAAATTCCAGAGATAGAGTTGGAGACTTTGAACCAAAATAAAATATTTGGAGCTTATGAAAAGGGAATTTAAAGCCTTCCAATAAATGGATTTGACTTTAGGAAAAGACAATTAATTCCCAGAAAATCTAGGAAATTCTCAGGAAGGATTTGATCGACGTCTAAACGCATTTTGAAAACTTCACATTCAAGAAAGATGAGATTCAACGACATGAATGAACCACTTCAATTAATGCCTCATAAAGCATATTTATTTAATTTAGAAAATTGGTTATTTTCCTATTGTAAATTTCCCTGTAAATAAGACAAATGTTGAAAAAGTTTTAATAATTAATGAAAATTGTTTATTTAATTTCCTTTCTAATTCACATATCGAAATTTTAAATTTCGGGGTGTGACACATGGTCTCGCTCGTGCCCAAGTGCCGGGACTCCGCTTCTGCTGTGTGCCTCCAACACCATGGGGATATAGGTATGCATGTAATATTGGTTGCCCTAGCTAGCTAGTAGTATTATTAGAACGGGGTTGGAGCTACTCCCTCCGTTCTGAAAGGTAGGTCGTTTGACTTTTTCAGTCTCAACTTTGACCGCTCGTCTTATTTAATTTGTTTTTTTGTAAAATATCATATATTTTTTTTGTTATGGCTAACTTTAGTAACAAATGAATTTCAAGAAAGACCTAAATTTCACAACATTTGTATAATTTTTTTTAATAAGACGGGCGGTCAAATTTGGGCCTGAAAAAGTCAAACAACCTACATTTTGGAACGGAGGGAGTAGATGTTTACATGCGTCAATTTGGTTGTGGCTTGTCTCTATACATAGTTATATACGCGCAGGTGTACATATTTTGGATGGGGATAAAGGAAGGAGAAAACATATTAGTTTGATTCGTTACAAAGTTCATGATCCCGATTAAGTTATGTACAACTTGTTTTGGACACTTGTGTATTCGGTAGTTCATTTTCTTCTGCTATCAAGGTGGTTTCCCTGGTGCGTGCTGATCGTGAAGGTGGTACATCACACGCAGGCACCTAAGTGTCTGAGGCCAGCGGTAGCTCGTACCGGAAGAACACCATATGCGATATCAAGGCCGTGCTCAGTGCTCTTCTTCGTCCGCTGCATCTTCATAGTTTCCACGTCGAGGGAGAATACCTTCATGGTAGAGGACCCTGAGATGAAGGCGCCGAGCACCAGAGCCGACGCCGTGGTGTTGTCCAAGAGAAGCCATGACAGACCTGGATTGACCTCGATGTTTGCCAGCTGGCATAGATCAACTCGATCGCCTCTCCACCGTGCACTCAATCGACTGTGAGGACGGATGCGTCCGTCCGACTGTAAAGTCGGTATTGGGTAAGGTCTATTTATTGTGGGGAGACATACAACAACAACAACATAGCCTTTAGTCCCAAGCGAGTTGGGGTAGGCTAGAGATGAAACCCAAGAAACAAAGCTCCAGGCTCAGGAACATTGATAGCTATTCTCCAAGCGCTCCTATCGAAAGCTACCTCTTTGGAAATACTCCACTCCTTAAGGTCTCTATTTACCGCTTCGTCCCAAGTCAATCTAGGTCTACCTCTACCTCTCTTTATATTATTGGCCCGCCCTAGGACCCCAATACGCACCGGCGCCTCAGGGGGCCTCCGTTGGACATGTCCAAACCATCTCAGCCGATGTTGGATCAATTTCTCCTCAATGGGTGCCACCCCGACCTTCTCTCGAATGTGTTCATTCCGAACTCTATCCCTTCTTGTGTACCCGCAAGGCCATCGCAACATCCGCATCTCTGCTACACTTAGTTGCTGGACATGTCGCCTTTTAGTAGGCCAACATTCCGCCCCGTACAACATCGCTGGTCGAACCGCCGTCCTATAGAACTTCCCCTTCAGCTTTTGTGGCACCCTCCGATCACAGAGGACGCCAGAGGCTTGACGCCACTTCATCCAGCCTGCTGCGATTCTATGCTTAACATCTTCATCAATGTCGCCATCCTGTTGCAGCATCGATCCTAAATACCGAAAAGTATCCTCTTGGGGCACCACCTGTCCGTCGAGGTTAACGTCTCCATCCTCGTGCCTAGTCCCACTAAAATTGCACATCATGTACTCAGTCTTGGTCCTGCTAAGTCTGAACCCCTTCGACTCTAATGTGCGCCTCCATAGCTCTAGCTTCTCATTAACACCTTCCCTACTCTCATCGACTAGCACCACATCATCAGCAAAGAGCATGCACCAAGGGATATCCCCTTGTATATCCCTAGTGACCTCATCCATCACCAAAGCGAACAGATAAGGGCTCAATGCTGACCCTTGATGTAGGCTATCCTAATAGGGAAGTCAGTGGTGTCGCCATCGCAAGTCCGGACACATGTCATAGCATCCTTGTACATATCCTTAATGAGGGTAATGCACTTCGTTGGGACTTTATGCTTCTCTAAGGCCCACCACATGACATTTCTCGGTACTTTGTCATACGCCTTCTCGAGGTCAATAAAGACCATATGCAGGTCCTTCTTCTGCTCCCTATATCTCTCCATCAACTGTCGGATTAAGAAAATCGCCTCCATAGTCGATCTTCCAGGCATGAACCCAAACTGATTTTGGGTCACACTCGTCGCTCCTCTTAGACGGTGCTCAATAACCCTCTCCCAGAGCTTCATGGTATGGCTCATCAGCTTAATACCACGGTAGTTAGTACAACTTTGAACATCTCCCTTGTTCTTAAAGATCGGTACTAATATACTTCTCCTCCATTCTGCAGGCATCTTGTTAGACCGAAAGATGAGGTTAAAAAGCTTAGTTAACCATATCGTCGCTCTATCACCTAGGCATCTCCACACCTCAATGGGGATACCATCAGGGCCCATCGCTTTACCGCCCTTCATCCTCTTCAAAGCCTCTCCGATCTCTACCTTCTGGATTCTTCTCACAAAGCATCTGTTGATATCGTCAAATGAGTCATCTAGCTCAAGGGCAGGGCCCTCAATTTTTTTCATCTCAATTAACCTCCTCTACCATAATGGTAACGAAGGAATCGATAAAGCAAAGCATATTTTTTATTTTCATTAAAATGAAAATAAAAAATATGCTTTGCTTTATCGATTCCTTCGTTACCATTATGGTAGAGGAGGTTAATTGAGATGAAAAAAATTAAACAAAATCATTCTCGTTGCCATTATATTTCTGTATGCAGGATATCGATTTATTTATTCCTTCATTACCTCTCTCTCATCTCGTCAAAGCATCACGCACGCACCCTTGGCACATGTTAGTTGTATTAGTGGGTGCTTGTTGCTGTGAAAGAACGTGATTACAGATCGATGCTGCAAGGAGATTGCTTTTATTATTTTTTTAAAAAAAAGTAAGCAAGGTGATCACTCCACGGTAGTGGTAGTATATCTGAAGTATGATTGAGTCACATGCAGTTGTTTGTAGCTAGGAACGAACTCTCTCTTAACTTTTGTAAGTCAACTTGTGTCGGTAGTTTAATTTCCTGGATCGAAAAAAACGAATCTGGAAGGATCGCACGGAGCATGCTAATTGTTGTATAATTAATCCCCATGCGACTCAAGTATAGTTTCATCCCCATGAGATAGCCATTGCACAGCTCAAACTTATTTGAATTATGTTATGTGTTCTGCCAGTGTTATATGTTATGTGATTCTGTCAAGTTGAATGGTTCCTGTTAGTAGTAGTGTATCTGCAGGATGCATGAGTCACATGCAGCTCCTTGTAGCTAGGAACTCTCTTCATAACCTCATTTTTAAGTCAACCTTCATCCAGGTAGTATACTTTCACTGAAAAAGGGGGATCTGGATGGATCATCACACGGAGCACGCTAATTGTTGTATAATCCTATCGAGGTCAACACACACTCAACTACTTGCAGCTAAAGTATGGTGCACATTGCATTGCAGACTGACTATAAGCGTTCCAAAAATACATCGGCCAGTCGGCCACGCAAGCACCAGATATGATCGTGGAGCAGCAGCTTATTATTATAAGGGTTCCAACTTGTAGCGCACGGGGTAGTGCAGACAGCTAACTTAGCTCAGTCTGTTAGGGTTCCAATGCATCGGCCATTACACCGGGAGCACCCTAAGCCAACAAGAAGCATCACAGGGCCTGAGCTTTGTGTCCCCCCGAGCCCGGCTCTCTGGATCGGATCAGAGCGCATTGCTAGCTGGCAACTCAACATGCACCATATACAAATCATTTGTAGTCAACTTATGGAACCTCAGCGAGCATACGCTGTGCCTATAAATTGAATTGATCACCCACTCATCTTCCATCATCGCTAGCCTCTCACCATCTATAGCATCACACAGCAGCTAGCAGCTAGAGTAGCTACAGAGCCCATATATATCAATGGCTGCTTCTTGTTCTGCAATCAAGGTGGCTGTTTGCCTATTCCTGGTCATCCAGGTGGCCACGGCGGACCTAAAATGCGATGAGTGCTTCAAGGGCTGTGGCGTGCCGTGCTTTGCCACGGCTGAGGCAGCATGCAGCGGCACCTGCAGTACCACACCTACTCTCTGCGAATCTTGCAAGACGGGGGCCTTCGCTGTGTGTGCCAGCCCATGCCTAGTAGGCTGCCGTGGCTTCGACGGCAACCCCTGCCCATCGCCGCCGCCGCCGCCATCCTCCTAATCGACGAGCATCGTGATCGAGGGAATGCATGGGCGGACCGGCCAGATGGAATTAGCAGGCAGACACACATATCTCCAGTGCTACTTCGTGTACGTTGTTGTTGTTGTTACTCCGTACGAATAAGCTAAGTGAGTAGTACGTGCCAGCCGGCCGGGGTGCGCGCTATGTGCACCTCGATTTGCTGTAGCTTCCCATTTCCCTTTACCTTTTCAGTCATCGTACGTGATATAAAAGATGTATGTGTCTGCGATCTTTGTTTGAATCCGTGTGTCATGTCCATTATGCATGTCTGTTAATGTGCTAGCTATAATAACTGCTCAATGATATGCATGGTCGTTTTATCAGTGTATCGATGATCACCGCATCACTTTTATTACATCCAGTGTGGAGGATGGTTCATCGCATGCATGGTGATCTCTGTCAGCTATTACTATTAATTTTCCTAGTTTTGATTCAGTCATATGGTATGATACTACGAAATGCTACCAATTAATGCACCGTGCCACTTCAAGCTATCTAGCTATTTTAAGGACAGACATTTGCAATTGCAGTACGGAACGAAGCCAACTTACTGTCATATGTATGTTGATTCGCCTTGATGAAATGATGTCTACATCTGCCGCTACTTGGGCCCGCTATAAAGAAAACTCAAACTGTCTCCAGTCATTTACATCAACATAATAGCATTTCACTAACCTGTTTGGTGATTAATTTGAAATGTTAATCTCTCCGAATCTCTGATCTATGTGTCGCCATGATGCAAAGGCTCTATGGCTTTGCTCTTGTGGTGCTAGCTATGATCGAGTTTTCCTATTATACAGTTTCTTTTTTTTGGTTCTCAATATTTGCAATCAGTATTACACCTATATATAACAACAACACACAGACGTATTGCTTGATGATTCCTGCTGCAAAGAAGAAGAGAGAACTGTCATTATGTGTGGTATGTGGTCTCTATGGAATGCGAGGAATGATAGGCGCCATGGGAAGGTCCCAATTGTGCACTCTCTGGCCATTCAGTGGGCAATTGATGCCTGCTCTCTCCTCCTGGCGGCAAAGCAAGGGCCATCTCCAGAACTGAGGCAGCAAATACACACATGGCGTCCACCACCAGAAGGAATGGTGAAGCTCAACTGTGATGGTGGTTTCTGTGCTGAGAACATGACAGGTTCTACTGGTGCCGTGCTTCAAAGCTCCGAGGGCTCTTTCCTTGGAGCCGTAATGCGTGGGATTCCATCTATGTCTTCAGCTCTTGTGGCAGAAGCTGAAGCCTGCAGGGATGGTCTTCCATTGACGCTTATGAGGGGTGGCCCTGAGCATGTGATTCTGGAGTCCGACTCTCTCCAGCTGGTGTCTTTGTGGAAAGATTGCTGCAAGCAACGTTCAGAGATATCTACTATTCTGGACGAGATGCAGGAAATGGTGACAGCGCTGCCCTCAGTCACCTTTGTTCATGTTAGTAGATCAGGCAATGGAGTAGCTCATCTGTGTGCTAAAAATGCTTCTTCTTCTAGTCCTAGCCCGCAGTGGTATAGTCAGCCACCTAGGTTCCTTTTAGCAACTCTCCAAAGTGATTGTACTGCTTCTGAATAAATGAATGAAAGCTCCTCTTCCCCCCCCCAAAAAAATAGAAGATTGTAATGTAAGAGTCCAACTTGAAGACTTGAATCTGGATGATGAACGGATCCCGTGAACCCAATACCCGGTTAACGGCGTAATGTTTGTGATTAAAGTTAAAGAGGAATCGAGAAATAAAAGAATCAAATAATCGAAGTATGAAGAAAAGAAAACGGTTGGCAAAACAACTTCGTTATTTGCTGCCGTTCTGTCGTGGTAAAAACAAAAAAGAACTGTTACGTCACACGCATGCATGAGTCACATGCAGCTGCTTCTAGCTAGGAACTCTCTTTGATAACCTCATTTATAAGTCAACCTATGTCTAGGTAGTATAGTTGCACCGAAAAAAGGGAATCTGGAAGGATCACACGGAGCACACTAACTGTCATGTAATCCTATCGAAGTCAAAACATACTCAACTACTTGTAGCTATAGTATGGTGCACATTGCATTGCAGACACACAAGGTTCCAATAATACAAACAGGCCACGCATGCACCCGATATGATAATGGAACAGCAGCTTATAAAAGAGCGAATACATTCTCTCTGTGCCATTAAGAAATACAACTCATCCCATTGTACTATGGCAACGTATCCTATGGAAACCAACCTTTCCGTGGAAACTATGGAGACTAAAATCTGGGTCACACAATGTTGATCCAAGGACGCGGCCAGATCAGGTGGGAGGGGTGATCTGCAAAAACATCTTGCAAATCACCCCTCCCACCTCCCCTGAGCTTTACAAATCACCCCTTTCACCTGATTTGGGCGACCCCTTGGATCAACATCGTGTGATCTAGATTGAAGTTTCCATAGTTTTTATAGGAAGTTGGTTTCCACCAGATATGTTCCCTTGTACTATATTGCAAATTAACATATCCTTCTATGCCATCATTTTTAATTTCCACTGCTATCAAATTCCCAAGTTAACGACATTGAATTGACCTAAACTGGACTTTTTTACACCTCCATCTATCTCTTCGCTACCAGCCGATGTGATCTGATAACGAAAAAAAAAACCGACACGACGCCCCCACCCTGGTGACGCCCAAACACAACAACCCTAAATCTGGTGTCGATTGCTGCCTACACCCGCACCGCCTACACTCGGTCTCACGGCGTCTTGCTGCTCCAGTGCCACTAAGCTAGAACCTGCACCTACAAGCGAGGCGGAGCGAGGGCGACAGGGTTGGAGAGGAATGCCTGCTGTCACTCTCTGACCCGGTCCTAAGGACCAGGTCCGCGAGAGTGACAACATGCGTTCAGAGGTGGGCCATGGCCTCCCCTCTCCCCCCCAAAAATCATAATACCCCTTTGGCCTTTTGTTAGCCCATGTAGTAGGCAAGCAGCCCGAACGGCCAAGCCTACTACATGTTCTTCCTCCACTGCAGCTTAATGGTCTCGACAACCAAGGGCGGATCTACAAGGGCTGGGGGGGGCTCTAGGCCCCCCCTGCTAATTGCATGTAAATATAGAGAGGGTGATGGAGAAGAAGAGGTGGATGAAAGAAGAAAAACTAGAAAGATAAGAGTTCAGCCCCCCCCCTTCAATCATATCCTGCATCCGCCACTGTCGATAACGAGACAGAACAACTTCATGCATGGTGGCGGAGGAACATCAATTGTGCAATGACCATTTTCATCATATCTTGGACAAGTAACAACAGCTAGAAACATCACCTTCTCTATGAAATTTTTACTTTTAACAGTCCGTTCTGGTCTTGCCTCATCATTGGCGAGATAGTATTTCTGGTTCCTTCTAGTCCTATAGAACCATTTCTCGTCAATGTACACGACATTATACATTGGTTCAAAAGATAATCCATTCATCATGGACAAACAATACTTTACCCGTCCTTTTTTGTTTTCATCGGTTAAACTGAACTTCAGGTCATTAGTGTGACGACGAAAATAGGCTTCTTTGAAACTGTTATAAAGAGTGGTCTTCTTCACACCCAAGGCATTAGCAAGGTCCTGAAAGGTACTGTGTTGCCTAAGAGGGATGCTTTTTATGGCTTCCAAATCTATTTCTATTCGTTTTCTACCACAATTCCTAGGAAACTTATTCACAACACCATTTATTCCACCAGTTTGTTCATTTTTCCAAATGGACTGCACAACTCTTAGGGGGACATCAAATTTCTCAGAGATTGCCTTTTTCTTGCCAATAACTCTAGGTATATGGCATTCTTTAAATCATCTGGATATATTTTCCTTTTTTTGATATTAGAACCTGCAACAAACAGCAAGATTCGTGTCTACGTGACTGAGGGTGAGTTTAGTTCACCCAACTTCTCCCAAAAAAACACTATTCATCCAACTTTTCCCTATTCATCCCATCCCTCCTACTCACAGAACACGCTTCCCAACACGATCTATAGTGTTTTTCTGGATCTACAGAAGAATCAGATCTCATAGACAGAAGAAAGACATGTCAAAACAAAACAAAAGCTGAGAAAAAGAGCACCTTGGGTTCCATTATCCCAAATCATGTCATAATAGAGTTCATGAGGACGGTGACAGTTTAACCAGATTTACAAGAGGCGAAGTCCTACGGCTTCCTAAGGGTTGGTGGGCGACACGGGTGGCGACGCCGCTGCCACCCACAGCACCTCGTCCCTTCATCCTCTCGCCTCGCCGCCGCCTGAGCATGCCACCGGAAGCCCGCGTGGACGCGAGGACGGTGGCGGTGGGGTCTGCGCAGCAGGGCTCATGTGCCTGTTTCCCCTCTCTCCTATGTTGGGGCTCTACTCGAGTTTTCCGATGGCCGGAGTCTGCCATGATGCGCGGAGGCTCAGATCTGGGCTGTGGGGTGATGGATCCGGCTAGCCCGCGCCCGGATCTTGTAGTTCTGGTCCCGTCATTGGTAGGGTGGCGGTGCCGGCGTCGTCCCATGACGGGCGGAGAGGCCAGACCGGCGACATGTTGGGGCTGCTGCAGGAGGCTCTGCGGATGGTCCAAAGGCAGCGGAGTGCTGCGGCCGGGGTGCGTGGCCTCGCCGACGGTGCCTTGGTGGCGCGGCTGGCGGTCTGCACGGAGGGCGTGTGTGCGGCACCATAGTGGTCACGCGGACGTCAGCTTCGGGCTGCCTGTGGGCGGTGGCTGCAACTTGGTGGTGAGCGGCGGTGTGGCAATACCCCCCCCTTGGGCTCCCGTCGCTCCCGCTTGGGCGACGCAGGCGCCCCTCCAAACCCTAGGCCACCGCCGCCGCTTGCTCTCTTCCCCACGCCGCGCCCTGCCAGAGCGGGTCGCCGACAACTCGGCCGGCCCACGGGGAAGGCAACGGCGTGGCCTTCCTCCTCTCCTCGCTGGTGGGCTGGGGCGGGCGCGGCCGCTCGGGCCTGGCGGCGTGGCTTGTCGGCGCGGGCCGCCCTCCGCGGCGGCAGGAGGTGCAGCCTTCGGATCTGGTGGCGCCATGGCCGGATTTGGGGCCTGCACGGAAGAGGCTCTTCGTTTGGTTGGGGATGGAGGCCGGAGCCGGGCGACGGCGATGGTGACTCCTGGATGGGGCGGAAGGTGGCTGGCCGGCGCTGTGTGCCCGTCGCGGGCGCCCGCGTGCGCAGGCTTCGGCGGCGGCGGTTCGGCGTCGCACCGGCCGGCAGCTGGCGACGGGGCCTGGTGGCCTTCTGGTGCTGGCGGCTCTGTCCGGTGGTGCCAAGGCCATCTCGGGCTTCTCCGAGTTTTTCCATGGAAGGAGCAGGCGGTGGTCGGGCTGCTCAGCCTACCTTACCTAGACTAAGTTCTGGGGAAGGTTTTGGACGCCGGTGATCGTTCCCGGAAGGAGTTCGGAGGTGGCCTGTGGGCGACGGTGGCTTCGACCGGCGTCGCGTTCCAGCGTGCAGATTTCCCCCGAGGCCTAAGTGCAGCGGAGGTCCGCCGACGGGTAGCGCGGTTGAGGCTGGCGGCTGCTGCCGGTTGCTTTCATCCTCGACATCCCCATGTGAAGAGGTGGGCCTCACTGGTCTATGTAGGTGCGCCGATGAGCCGAGCAGGGTGTCACGACTCGTGTCGTTCGTCGGTGGTTCAGGTCGAGGGGAGCCTAAGTGCTCATCCCTCACGCTACCAGCAACTGCGGCCAGAGTTGTGGCTCATCGTGTTCTTCGTCGACGGGTCGGCATTGGCGGAGCTTCGGGCGAAAGTCTATCTTGGCACTGGTGTCGGGGTCAGCAACAGCGATGTCTTCGGATGTCGTGAACCTCCTTGGAGGCGTTGGTTGAGAGGCTCCCTGCTTGGTCTTTGATTTTCTAGGTGAAAACCTTTCTCCGACTGCTCGAGCAGCGACGGCGGCTTCAACATCGTATACTTCTTGGAGGCGTCGCCTTGGAAATCAAGTGATCGGCTTCAACTGTGGGGGAACGGATTGGTGAGCGGTTGGAGATTTGATTGGAGCATGGATAGAGAAGAAGATTGAAGCTTAGTCTTCCTTTTTTTCTTCTAGCTGTAGCGGTGAGTGTTTTGTGTTTTGTGTGTGGGCCTAAGTGTCCGTTTGTAATCTTTGCTGTGTACACCCTTTTAGGTGTAGAGGCTGGGTACTCTACCCATTATCTAAAAAAAAATAGAGTTCATGAGCTGGGCCATTAAACTCTTCGTTGTCATCCCAATGTACAGGTGGTTTTAAGTTCAAGTCAACTACTGGTCTAGACATTGTTTCTACTCTACCATGAATCAGAGAAAGAGAGGTGAGGGAGAGAGCTCGCTGGAATATATGCTGGAGCGCCAGTGATGCTCCCTGGTGACTTAAATTGGCGATGGCATGCATCCTGCAAAAGGTGATGGCGGCAAAAGAAATTTGGTTTTGAATTTTGCATGCAGCAGCCAAAAATTTTGCATGCATGGTGAAAGTGAAGTGCGCGGTGAAACGGAAGAGTGGAAAAGAAATTTTGCATGCAGCGAAGAGCGCGGGAGAAGAAATTTGCATGCATGCACGCAGCGAAGCGGCACATAACACCGTTGGAAGCGGGGTTACGGAAAGTTTTGTTGGGAACTCCACTGCCGCTGGCGCAGTTAAAACCAAACCCACGAGTAAATGGCAATTTGGGATCCTTGAGCCCACCTTGGTCACTGCGCACAGGGTTTAGACGTTGGAGATTTTAGAATGGAGGGAGTATCACTATCGGATCCAGGCTCTTTGCCGTGAGCCTGGCACTCTCGGCAAAGAGGCTCATACTCTCGGAAAAGGCTTTGCCGAGAGCCGGCTCTCGGCAAAGCTGACTCGGCAAAGATTTTCTCGGCGAAGCTCCCTTTGCCGAGAGCCTTCTGTAGCGATCACGGCAAAGCCTTTGCCGTGTGCAGCGGAGGTATTTGCCGAGAGCATGGAGCCTCTCGGCAAAGAGCCTGGCCCTAACACCGGCGAGACGGCGTTGCGCCGTCTCTGTGGGGCCCGCAGCTGGGTTTGCCGAGAGCCACGTGACTCCCTCTCGGCAAAGAACTCAATGTTTGCCGAGAGTCACGTGACAGGCTCTCGGCAAAGATTTCAAGGTTTGCCGAGAGCCACGTGCCAGGCTCTCGGCAAAGAGCCCATGGGGCCCACGGGAGGGGGCAGGCGCGGGGCCTCTGCACAGGGGCTTTGCCGAGAGGCTTGGCCAGGGCTCACGGCAAACAATGGCATCTTTGCCGAGAGCCTGGCCGCTTGCTCACGGCAAAAAATGGCACCTTTGCCGAGAGCCTGGCCCCATGCTCTCGGCAAACCCCTAGGCTGAGGCCTTTTTTTATTTTTTATTTGCTCATATATGGTGCCCAACAACTGAAATATATCACACATACATCTCAAATACATCACAGGCAATTAATATAACCAATACACAAACAATTCATGCACATAACATACTGTTTCAACCACAAGTTTAACCAGAAGTTTAACAATAAGTTATAGCACAAATCCATGCACATAACATTCAAGTTCGACCACAAGTTTAACCACAACGTCCGTCAACTACCTAATGGTGGTGCCGCCATTCCCACGGGTTGTGTGCTTGGGAGGGGTTGGAGAGGTCGCGATTCTGTGAGCCCTGTCCGTCCTGCTGAGTTCCCCAAGGCAACCAGTCCGACAGACGAGGACGAGGCGCAGGCGACACACCAGGCGACATGTTGACCATTCCAGCGGGATCATTTGATCCCGCCGAGAGACCCTGCAGAAAGGAGAAATGTTTTCACGTGAGACAAGATTTAACCAATGAACTTACAAACCAAAAGTTTTTATACTCACAGGGGTCGGTTGCCGAGGCGGTGGCTGAAACTGAAGCTGTGGGGGAGGGACGGACACTTGAGTGCCCACGCTCTGCATCCAGGCGTACATCTGGGTCAAGTTGGCCTGTAGGCTCTCCCCTTCGATCTCCCGTTCGGTCCTCTCTTGGGCGAGCTGGGACTGCAATACATTCAAAATATATATGTTAGAATGCGAACCAATCGTACATCAAAAGCAATGGAAAACAAAGTAAAAAAGAAATAACCTGTAGAGACGATATCTGCAGCTGCTCCTGTGTCATGCGTGGGCGGATTGTGTCGCTTCCGCTCGGCGCCCTTTGCCGAATCTCGGGGAGTCTTGGCGTCGTGGTCGAGTCCATGACGCTGTCACCCATCCAGTACCGCCCATGCTTCTTCCCTCCGCCCACCTCCATGACGACTCGCCCATCAAAGTTCTGGGTGCTTGGAGCTTAGTCTGGCCCATGGACCTCCCTTGACCTAGACGTGTACGAACTGACCCTCGGAGGGATGGTGGGGTTGGTGAACGCCAAGTCGGGAGTGTCCTCGCTGTAGTCGATGTCGTCCATTGCCTTGCCCGTATGAGCTAAGCACCACGCCTTGAACTGAGGGCAGTCCCGGTTGCCATGTGCTGCCGACTGCGGAAAAAGAGAACAAAGCGGTTAGAATGTTTTCATAATGTCTTGCATCAGAATAAACAATTAAAGCCGCTTACCCATGCCTTCGCGTATCCCGTGAGGTCTCGGCTGCCCTGGTGGTGCGATGGTCCTGCCATCTTCAAACGCCTGTCCTGGTGAATATTGTGCTTCTCCTGCCACTCGGGAGAGCACCACTTGTCCACCATCTTCTCCCAGGCCTATGTGTGATTATTACACCAACTAGGAGGCACCTGCAATTCAATGCAATTAAGGTAGAAGATCCAATGAAGCATGTTTATTCTCAGAAAATAAAAGTTTTGATGTTAGTTAGTTACCTTGAGGAAATCCTCCCTCTCCAACGTCATTGTTACGGCTTGCCTCTTGGTGACCTTTCGATGTTCGTAGTGGGCGTGGTAGTGCACGATAGCCTGGAGGCGCGCCTCGTAGTGAATGTCGTGCAGGAGCTTCTGGCAGGCTCGGTGGGCGTTACGCTCCGCCCTCACCTCAGTTCCCTCCTCGCACCTGTAGAAATCCTGCATATACACACATCAATTATTATGTCGGTATTGAAAATACGATGAATTCAGTAATGTAGTGCCAGAAAGACTTACCCACAACTCGGCCTTCACCCGCTCCGCCTTGTTGTTGTACGCTCGGCCCAGGGTGTCCGGCTGGTCCGGCGCGGAGTAGTAGTGCTCAAAGTGAAAAGCCGGCTCGTACTTTCCGGCATGCTGGACCATGCCGGGGAAGTGCTCCTTGCACAAGAGGCCGAGTATGCCATTGACAAGGCGTGAGTGGTTTCCACCGCCCACCAGGTCTCAACCCCTAAAAATAATTACAATACAATATTAGTTTCTATTGAGATCGCAACTAATCATAGGGAAATTAAGGGTCACGTCAAAAGCACTGACCTTTGTCCAGCGGGTCTAATCACTGGGCGTAGGTGTGGAGGTGGCCGGGGAGGGAGGGTCGACGGGCCTCGCAACCAAACCTTCGGCACGTTCTCTACACCTTCGTCGTCCTCCTCGTCCTCCTCCTCCGGCTCGTACTCCCCCTCCACCTCCTCACCCTCCACCTCCCTAGCATCCTCCTCCTCCTCCTCCTCGTCCTCGTCCTCCTCCTCCTCCTCCTCCTCGTCCTCCTCCTCATCCTCCTCTGCCTCCACCGACTCGTCCTCCGAGTCTGGCTGCCTATAAGGCCGAAAGTCCGTGTCTTCTTCCTCCATGTACTCGTCCTCGTCGAAGAGCTGAATTTGTGGCATCGGCTCTCAAGGAGGCTCTTGACGCGGCTCTCGACGCCTGAAACTCCACCCGTTCCTCCTGCCCGACCCCGACCCCGAACCCGACCCCTCCCCCTCCTCACGCCATGTCATCTGTTTCGCAGATTCCTCGGTCATGTATAGCCGTTGGATCCGTGGGATGCACGGCAAGTACCATAGGATTTTCACGGGGAGCTTGCTCTGCTTCTTCTGTCTATCACCAGCATCTTCCTCCACGTACCTAGACGAGTTACACTTTGGACAGTACCTCGCATTCTCGTGTTCTTTCCTAAACAACACGCATCCATTTGGACAGGCATGGATCTGCTCATAGGGCATCTTGAGTTCGTTGAGGAGTTTTGTTGCCTCGTACATGCTCTTTGGAAGAATGTGACCCTTAGGAAGCAGACTACCGACAACACTCAAGATATTATTGAAGGCCTCCCGCCCAAGGTTATACTGGGACTTTAGCGCCATTAGACGTGCAATGCCATCCAGCTGAGAAACCTTGGTATGCCCGTGTAAGGGTTGTTGAGCCGCGGACAACATGTCGTAGTACGCTTTTGCGGTTACCTCCGGCTCCTCCTCACTAGGTCCTTCATTGAAGTGGGCTTGGTCATAGTCATTTAACATGTCCCCTACCCCGGCTTCATCATCAAACTCCATGACACGTTGCCTCACCACCTCCTCCCTTCTCCGATCGGTTTCGCCATGGTACACCCACCGAGTATAGCCGGCAACAAACCCATTCTTGCAGAGATGAGTACTCATATCTTTCTTTGTTTGTCGTTTCTTGTTTTGACAACGACTGCATGGACACCAAGTCGCATTGGCTCCTTTAGCCTTAGCAAATGCTAGTCTAATGAATCTCTGGGTCTTGTCCATCCATTCATTTGTAAACTGACGCGGACTCGGGCGGCCCGTGTACATCCACTCACGGTCAGCCATCCTTTCACATTTCAACGAGGGATATAAATATCTTAAGTATCTACACGCTCCATATACTTTCTAATAGGCAAAGATAGGTCCTAATCCCACCTGAGGATGCGGCGATGACGTTAGTTTCCATGCTCTACTCCTATCCAAGACAGATTTTTGGCAGCATCTCCCCGCTGTTCTCCAGATACACGTCCTTGAAAGGAGAGTGTGCATCCGAAGAACAACAGGGAGATGCTGCCGAAACTCTGTCCCGGCTAGAAGTAGAACATGGAAACTAATGACATCGTCGCATCCTCGGGCTGTCCAATAAACGTGGACAATTCGAAACAGATACAGTTTTACATATGATATGCAGAGATCTGCATATCTCAAACTGTATCTCTTTCGTACGGGAGACGCCTAACTAGGTTACGTGACCTAAAACATGAAACGAAAAGACAAGTGTTCTATGTCTCACCTCGCTATCCGGCTAGCGTCGATGACGGTGAGCGTCAGCTAGCGTCGAGGAAGATGAGCGTCGACTCCTCTCCTAGAAAAATAACATAACAATTTCAATAAAAAATTTCGGCAGCAATTCCCCTGCACGGTGAGGTTTCTAAAGCCCACCATCATATCAATTTAGTCACAAAGAATCACATTCACATATATAGAATCACATTCACTTTATAGAATCACACATTCATACAATCATATACATCCACAAATATAGAACAACCATCATATCAATTTGTATTTTTAAATTAACTCATTCCTACACATGAATCCAAATTTTCTACAAGTTTATATAATTTTTAATTCAAAACAAATATACCAAAAATAAAAAAATTACCTACGCCGAGGAGGACGACGGGCGTGCGGCGTGGTGGCGGGCCGGCGTCGGGGGTGGCGCGGCGGCGCGGGGGGTGGCGCGGCGGCGCGGGGTGGCGCGGGGGTGGCGGGGCGGCACGGGGGCGGCGCGGGGCGGCGCGGGGGTGGCGCGGCGGCACGGGATGGCGCGGGGGGGGGGGGAGGGGGCGGCGCGGGGGGTCGCGGCGGCGAGGGAGGGAGGCGGCCGCGCGGCGAGGGAGGGAGGCGGCGGCGGCGCTGGGAGATGGAGAGGAGAGGAAGGGCGGCGGAGCTAGGGGATGGAGAGGAGGAGGGGCGGCGGCGCGTGCGTGCAGTGCGTGGATAGGGTGGGGAAGAGAAGGGTACCGTGGTTTTGTGCCGCGGGTACTCAACTTTGCCGAGAGCCTAGATCTGGCTCTCGGCAAAGGCTGTCTTTGCCGAGAGTCAGATCTAGGCTCTCGGCAAAGACAGCCTTTGCCGAGAGCCAGATCGAAGCTCATGGCAAAGATTCAATTTTCAGTACGAAAAATTTCAAACCTGTTTGCCGTGAGCTCCTTTGCGAACTCTCGGCAAACAAGCCTTTGCCGAGAGTCTCGATCTGGCTCTCGGCAAAGACAGCCTTTGCCGAGAGCCAGATCGAAGCTCACGGCAAAGATTCAATTTTCAGTTCGAAAAATTGCAAACCAGTTTGCCGTGAGCTCAGTTGCAAACTCTCGGCAAACAACTCTTTGCCGAGAGCCACAAGGTCGAGCTCACGGCAAACACCCTGTTTGCCGTGAGCGCGCCTTGAGGCTCTCGGCAAAGAGTTGTTCTCCCATTAGTTTTTATTTTATTGTGCTCTCCATTTCTTTTTTCTAAAGTGTTGGTGATACTGATCTTATTTCATATGATGAGTAAAATCATGAAGTCCTATTTGTTTACATATTATTTCATTATTTCATGTGTATTTTAGTAAATTTTCATTATTTCATGTATATATGAAGTAGAAATATATATCAAATTATTCTGAAAAAATACCAAATTTTGACATAGACCATATTATAGTGTCTATAACATGTGCACAAAGTTTTGCATGCAAACTCAAATTTAAAGTTCCCTTTGAGTTCAAATTCTAGAGATCACATGTGATGTTTACGAAACTTCTACGGAGATGTTCGGATTTGTGCATGGTTTGACACAAAATTGCCCGAAACCTCGTCTAACTTTTCCCACACTCTTAGTACACCAAATCATTGGATGTCTACAAAAATCATGATTTTCGGACTCCATTTGCTATTTTTAATAATTGCAAAACTATTAATCCACGTGGTTTTTTCCATGTTTTCATTGAAATATACTCTTATTTTGTTGGTAAGGCTTCACATCACACTTACTTACATGAATCTCATTAGTTAATTCATTTTTTACCATTTTTCAAATCGTTTCTCTATTCAACTTAGAATTATTCCATAAACCCAACAAATTGATACAAAGAAATTAAAAATAGCAAACAAATTGGTAAAATAGTCAAATGCTCACATGTTGTACTTTGTAGGATGTGTGAACTAAGAAAATTTGTTTGGGCGTTGAAATGTGAAAAATGTGGGACACGTTTGCCGAGAGCCGCGGGGAAGCTCTCGGCAAAGATTTCCTTCGCCGTGAGGCTTTGGGAAACTCTCGGCAAACCTTGCCTTTGCCGAGAGGCTTCGGAAAGCTCTCGGCAAAGAGGCTGCCACGTGGCCATGCCGGCCTGACTGATCCCGTGCCACGTGTCCAGTTTTGCCGAGAGGACGCCCTCTGCTCTCGGCAAAGAACCCTTTGCCGAGAGCTCCTTGTAGGCTCACGGCAAACATTGTTGTTGCCGACGGTTTTCTCTTTGCCGAGAGTCTTGGGGCGTGGCTCACGGCAAATGTCTTCTTTGCCGAGAGCCCGACGTTTGGCTCACGGCAAAGATTTAAGCTCTCGGCATATTAGGATTTTCCGGTAGTGTATAAAGTTACAGATAAACGCCAGCAAGCAAGAAGAAGATGAGCTAAGCATGATCATCAAATATTTATTACAAGCACGCGCTTATGATCAACGGCAGCTCATACGGGAACGTTCGACCATCCTTCTGCTTCATCCTCTCCTCCACCAACTCCAGCTTCAAATTCTGCAGGTCGACGGTGATCATCTGTCCGTACCCGGCATCACGAAGGACATCACAAAGCATAATGCTCCCAGGAGCCACTGCGCCAGCCGTGTCTATGAAAGACCACCACGATCGCCTCCAGTACATCCTCCGCGTGTACAGGGCTCTCGTCGCACGACCCTTCACCGCCGGCGCCGCGGGCGTACCGGAGCACCTCGAGCTCGTCGGCGACGATGCGGACAAGGCGCACGGTGCGAGCGTCGCCGCCGATGACCCGGAGGTTGGTCCTATTGTGAAAGAATAACGGAATAATCAGGGCGTCATGCTCAGGCACAGCAGGCAGCTTGAAGCAGGAGAACTCGCCGGTGCTCCAGTCGACGTGGAGGATCACTACAGCACAGTATGCAGTAGGAGGCGTTTTGCTAGTGGCACTATTGAAAAACGCCTTAATAACTTCTATTTCAAGGCGTTTTGGCCAAAGTGCCTTAGTTAAGCATGCAATTGTCAGCGTTTTCAGGAAAACGCCTCAAAATCTGGTATACCAGAGGCGTTTTTGTTAAATGGCCTGCCTAAATATAGATGGCATTAGTGAGAAAACGCCTCCTAATGCATGTACTATATGCATAGAAGGCCCTACATCATCTTATATTTGCCAATACATCCTCCCACCTGCCACCTCGTTTCCTCTCTTCGGTAAGCTGAAGGCATCGATCCCCTTCCGAACAGATCAGAAACATGAGTTCATGGAGTGCTAGCCTGCTTGGGTTGGGGACCTCGATCCCCTTCCGAACCACTGCCGCCGAGATCCCCACGGTCACGACCTCTTGGTCCCTTTCCCCTCCGACAGGATCCACATCAGCAAGCAATCACCTGCAACCATCCATCCCCATCGACGCCGCCGCCGAGAACCCCCGTCGAGTTGCAAGCAGGATCATCCTCCCGAGATCATCCGTGAAGCCAGGTTTGTCGCCGCCACTTTCTCTCTAGTATGTACCCGTTGACACGTGATCGCCATCCTTGACGCCGTCGATCTCCCACCCCTGTTGTATCTAGGTCTTGGTCTGCACCACAGCATCCTTCACCCTCGCTGTCCCCGGCGCCAACGAAGCCCCTGTCCCTGCCCCCAGCTCCAACGAAGCCCCTGTCCCCGCCGAAGCTTCACCATCGCTCCCTTTTTGCGGCATTGATCTTCCTACCACACTAATCTGACTGGCTGCATTGCAGGTGAGGATCCCTCCCTCTTATTCTTATCTCCTAACTGGTGTTGCTATGTGTTGACTAAATCAGAATCCCCTTACAGATTTTATTATGTTTGTCTGAAATTGTATTGTTGTGCAACTATAAATTCATACTTGTGATTGAATGCTTCACCATTGATTACATCTATCTCTTACAGTGATGTGTGGTGAGAATCCAAAATTCCTTAAGAGATTAATTGTTTTCAATATTTATTCAATGGTGTTTGCTAGTTGAGTTAGATGGTTACAGATAAGTTAACAATTTATTGTTTGATTGAGTTGCATGAGATTAGTGTTGATAGATATTTTTTGTTTGCAACAGTGTTTGTTCTCTGCGGGGTATAACTATGGACAAGGCATGGATGAGAGCACCTAGGTAATACTAGTCGCAAAGTACTTGCCAAATTTAAAGTTAGCTAATAGGTCAATCTGAACATTACTGTTCACCAATCTATTCCAGGTCCACAAGAGAGTATCGCTTCCTCGTTCACAAGGAAACATCAGCAAGCTTGCAAGTGCAGTAGGTAGATGTGTTCCATGGCCACGCAAAAATGTGAGATTCACAGAAATTGTTACTACTTTCTGTCAACATGTATGCACATTTGCAGATTTATATTTAATTAGCTTCTTTGATCATATTGCAGCTTCAGCCACTACATGATGGTAGTGGCGACCTCGGAACTTCTAAGGTATACCTTATCTATGTTAATACATTTAGGATCATCAAATTATTGCTAAACTCTGGGTGTCTAGACATGCCGTAATAGTTTGGGCAATTAAATATGGTTTCTACTGAACTCTCAGGAGCCTAGTGCTGCTGCCATCCCATCTGTTCATGGAGTGGACAAGGAAAGTGCTGGCAAGAGAAGGATGCTGAAAAGATCCATCTCAAACTGCTCACCAAGACAGTCTGTATCTAAAATGTGCACATAACTCTGTGGTGTCACTAAGACAAGTAAGTCTGAAGCTGAATTGATCTTTCTTTGAGCACAAATGAACTGAACTTGTGATTCACATAATTCTAAAAAACAAGTTTGAAGTTACGAATTACTGAGATGTTCGTTTTTTCTGTTCAGCTGCAGGCCTACATATCAATTTAGGTTGCATTCCTACATGTCATCCATTTTGAAGCCTCCTTGGATTCGTTTGTACCGTTGATGTCAATCTGCTCTACAACTTGTGAATCTGCTACTTGTAGCTTCATTATATTAGCGTTTAAGAAATTTCTACCATTGATGTCAGTCTGTTCTACAACTTGTCAATTTACTACTTGTAGCTTCATTACTTGAAATTTCTGTCATTGATGTCAATCTGTTCTACAACTTGGCTGTAGTTATGTTTGTGAGTTCTTGAACTTGTATCGTTCTCAGAAGTGGAGTTCATTAGGGTAATTTTGTGATTGTTGTTAGTTTAAAAACGCCTCCAAAAGGTCTCTTAGGCATTTTTGGAAGTGCCTAAGAAGGTATTTAAAGGCGCTTACAGAAATGCCATGTAATGTGTAGATGGCATTCAAGAAAACGCCTCCAAAGCATTGAGGCACTGAGAAAAATGTCTCCTAATATGATCTTTTGAGGCGTTTTTTGAAAAGGCATTGTATGACATTTCCCAACACTGAAAACCTTAGCGTTTTTTAAAATGCCTTGTAAAGCCTTTTGAGGCGTTTTCTGGGTTTCTAGAGGTGTTGTAAGATGCCTTGTATTAGTATCTCTCCTGTAGTGAATGACGTTGTTTCTGTGTTTGGTGTAATACCAGCAGATCGAGCCGCCGGCACGCCCGACTAGCACGAACAAGGGCATAAGTTCGTAATAAGAGAAATCAGCCACCGGAATAACATCTTCGATGGCCCTAGTGCTCAGCTTCACCCAATGCTCGTCTCTTGCCGAGAAGACGCTCGCTTCAATTGTGATTTTCCAGCCGTCATGGATATAAAGAACTAGACGGACACAAAGAACCCTAAAGTTGGGTATAAAGGAAAGGATAGTGAAAACATATCAGTTTGGATGGGTAGAAGAAGTAGAACTCGTTGTTTCGAACACGTGTGGTGTGTCTTCGGTACTTACTTTTCCTTAATGTGGCATTTTGCTTAATGTATAAAGGCCTTCAGTTTGATTAGAGCATCTTCATGTGTCAAACATTCTAAAAGTTTAAATTCACATGTGCTCTTCATTGATGAGGCTGAGTCGATCCAAATTGGAAGATTTGTTCTCTTGAATAATTATATTCCAATTGCATTAATGGGATCCATTTGATGTGATTTGCACAATAATTATAATTAATTTTATAATATTGATTTCTTACAAAATAAAAAAAGTTGGAGATGCGAGATCAAGTGATGATGTGATTTGCACAACAATTATAATTAATTTTATAATGTTCGTGTTCCAAAATATATTTTTTTTTGGAGATGTGAGGAATCGAACCCCAGCCTCTAGCAATGCAATACATAGCGGTCTACCGGATGAGCTACGTCCCATGATTGATATTTCTTTCATTATATCTGACTTCATAATGTTTATGCTTTACTTTGCCTATAGTTAATTTTTTATACTAATTTGAGATGCAAGGAATTCAGAATTATTGTACTGAAATTGCAGTACCCCTTGTGTCACCTTGTGAAGATGTGTGTATCCTTTAGTTAATTTGTACTTAATGTGGACTTTAGTGGGATTAGTACATTAATTTGCATCTCTCAAACATTATTGAAAAAATTGTTGTATATCCATCGTAGTGCCCGAGCACGACATACGAACCTTTGAAGTGGTGGAGAAAGCTCGTCGGTGACACCGATCATGCGGTGTCACAAAGCCCGCACATGGCCGTGGCACGGATGAGGCCGGCAATGGAAGCGATACGTTGAGCACAACCTCCAAGAGATCACCGGAGAGATGTTGTGGATTGTCGCCATGCTCGGCCGTGGGACAACATTCTGTTGCTTTTCCATGGCGATACAGGACGGGACATTGGTTTTCCCTTGGGAGTTTGGAAGAAATTTTTGGACTCATGGGAAGAAAGGACAATGTCTCAAAAAGATGGTTTGATCCGTCTCGAATTCACGATCCGATTCAGTTGTAGAAAGAGAACCTTTAGTACCGGGCAAAAGCCCATTGAGTACCGGTTATGCAACTGGTATTGCATTTCCGGTACTATATGGGCAGCCCACCGGTTGTAACAATCGGTACTAAATAAGCACCTGTCTAGAAAAAAGAAATTTCCAAGAGGCTTCGTGCGCCCATGGGGTTTGAAACCAACGCGCGTAGCCCCCTCAACCATCCCACCTACGTAGCACATATGGTTAGGAGATAGATGCTATCCTTTTAACTATTCCGAGATGGACGATTTAGTACCAGCTCGTAACCATTTAGTACCGGGGCGTGTTACGAGCCAGTACTAAATGTACGGGGGGCCTCGGGAACCTCCCGGGACCATTTAGTACCGGGTAGTGTTACTAATCGGTACTAAATTAACTTAGTACCATCTAAAAAAACAACCGGTACTAACGTGAAGTGGATGAATGCCCCTTTTTCTTCTAGTGCCTTGTGTCACATTGGAATAAATTTGTGTGCGTTATTCAGTAGCTAATTTTCCTTAATGTGTTGTTAGTTTGATCAGTGCATTGATTTGTATCTCTGAAACATCATTGTAAAAACGGCAATAGACTCATCTCATGCTACATAAAGGTCATGCACTCGCAAAAATATCACTAATAAAAACTTTTGGAGCTGGATGTTTACACGTGTCAATTTGGTTGTGGCCTGTCTCGCTATACATCGTTATATACACGGAGGTGAACATATTTTGGATGGGGATAAAGGACGACGGAGAAAACATATTAGTTTGATCCGTTACAAAGTTCATGATCCCGATTCAATTATGTACAACTTTTTTTGGACACTTATGTATTCGGATCCCAATTCAATTATGTACAACTTGTTTTGGACACTTATGTATTCGGTAGTTCATTTTCTTCTGCTATATATCAAGCAGGTGGTTTCCCTGGTGGTGCTGATCGTGCAGGTGGCACAAATCACGCAGACACCTAAGTGTCTGAGGCCAGCGGTAGCACGTGCGGGAAAAGCACCCTATGCGATATCAAGGCCGTGTTCTTCTTCGTCCGCTGCAGCTTCATGGTTTCCACGTCGAGGGAGAACACCTTCATGGTGCAGGAGGCTGAGATGAAGGCGCCGAGCATGACGTCCGTCGACCAGCTGGCATAGACAACCTCGCCTCTCCAGTGTGCACTCAATCGACCGTGAGGACGAATGCGTCATTAGGGATGCAAGTGGGTTGGATTTGGTTGACCCAGAATATGACCCATGCTACCTAGAAAAAATGAATTGAATTTTGGGTCGACCCAAATGTAAGAAGACCTCAACACTGGTTACCCAATTAGTTAAAAAAAACACCAAACAACAGTGCTTTACGAATAATGAGATGGAAAAGAAAGCCAACGTATTTACGGAATAAAATGGGATCAGTCTGCAAAACGATTTGTCCAGGACGGAACCATTTGGGGAGACAAAAATTGAACAGCGAAATATCACTCGATCGATACAATGCTATGGCTCTGATTTAAGCTGTTGCGCTAGTATTTGTTTTCAGCACAAGCTAATGAGAGCCAGGACGAGTTCAGATTCAGAAGCAATCCAATAGATAAACAAACCAAAGAGCAAATCCTCCTTGACCGATTGCTTGCCTGCTGCCTTTGCCTGAATCCAGGAAGACCTCGATCTTCTCATTGGAGAAGGACGACGACCAGCCGAGCACGATCTAGCAGTTCGGCGTGGAAGAAGATGGTGGCCATCGCAGGCAATCACCCTGCCTTGCGCTAGTGACGCCATGGAATAGCCAAGCCCGCAGCGTACGCATCCAATTGGGGACGGAAAGAGCCGGACCTGAATCTCCGCTGCTCAACCTACCTCAACCATACGGCGGCGCCGTCCAAATCTCCCCCGAAGTCGATCTGGACCAGCGAGAGGGAGACTGCGATTCCTTGTGGAGTCGTGGAGGACGAAGCGCAATCCACGACCATCCGTCCAGGGAGGGGCGGAAGCAGTACGGATACGGCGGCGTGAGGCCAGCGACGACGAGATAGCGCCGCCGCTGAGACGCATCGAGAACTCGTGAATGGGTTACCCAGTGACCTGTAGGGTAAGACACTACTAGACACTGGAATTTCGTGGGCCAACCCATTAGGTATTTACACTAGATTTTTTATTTTGGGTAGTGGGTCATTGGGTTGACCCAATGAAATCTGCATCCCTATGCGTCATGCCAACTGTAATATGTTTTGCTTTATTGATTCCTTCATTACCATTATGGTAGAGGAAGCTGAGATGACAAAAAAAGACCAATTCATTCCCATTGCCTTTATATTTCTGTAATGTAATCAGGATATCGATTTATTGATTCCTTCATTACCTCTCTCTCATCTCGTCAAAGCATCACGCACGCACCCTTGTACATGTTAGTTGCAATGAAAAACGTCATTACAGATCTATGGAGTAAGTAGCTAGATTACTTTCGTCTTTTTATTGTTCGTGACTTCCCGGTTCCCATGCATAATTGTGTAAAAAATAAGCAAGGTGATCACTCCACGGTATAGTGGTAGGCTGGTAGCACACCAGCGCCGCCGCCGCCACCCCTCCCTCACCCAGCAGCGCCGCTGCCCCCCTCTCTCACCCTGTCCAGCCTCCCTCTCTCTCGTGCGCCTTCCTCTCTCTCTCATGCCCCTCCCTCTCTCTCTCCGTGCGCAGGAGTTGGCAGCCGCGGCGGCCTCGCGCAGGAGGTGGTGGCGCGGCGAGGCAGAGGCGGGGTGAGGACGCAGCTCTCCTCCAAATCCGACGAGACGAGGCCGATGGAGGTGGTGGTGTGGTGAGGCGGAGGCCGATGGAGGTGGTGGCACCGAGGAGCTCCATAGAGTGCCGCCAGCTCGCCTCATGCCTCCTGTTCGCCCGGGCGCCACCATATCCGGCGAGGGCGAGGCGGATCCAGCGAGGGCGCGGCGGATCCGGCGAGGGCAAGGTGGAGGCTGGAGGTGGCGCATGCACAGGAGCAGTGGTGGCGCCAGGAGGCGCGGAGGAGCGGCGGCGGTGGCGATGCGCCCTGGATGGGCTCGGCGGGCCCAGATGGGCTCCACGGGCCCATCTAGGGTTTTGGATTTTTTTTTATTTTTCTCGATTTTCGGAGGTGGGCGGAAGACCGCCTCTGTTAATGCTTATTAACAGAAGCGCATGGTCGGAGGCGGACGCAAAAACCGCCTCCGAAAATGGTTTTTGCCCGCCTCCTAAAATGCTTTTTGTAGTAGTGTCTGGAATGGATCGCTCGGAGCATACTAATTGTCGTATAATCCTATCGAGGTCAACACTCTGACCACTTGTAGCTATCTAGCATATAGTATGTGCCCATTGCATATTGCAGCCAGACAAGCTAGCTTATTACAAGGGTTCATGCAATCCACCGGATAATACGATCCCAGAGAACACCTTCCAACTTGTCCACTTGTCGCAGTATCCTAATAAGCATGCAGCTTACGCCAATTTTAATAGGGTTTCATGAAAGTTTTATAGACATTAAAGTCACTACAACATCAACAATTTTGCTAACATGGTAAGGTCGTTAAGAGGGTGAGTTTCATGAGGTGAGAGACGGGTTTCATCCCCATGCATGTGACTCAACTAGTCTAGTATAGTTACCTAGTTCAGTCTTGGTAACCGTGCAATGGAACTATGGGCATGTTTGGCACAGCACCAGTCCAATATTTTTAGCTTCAATCCGAGTTTCTTCTGCCAAACGCATCTAGCTCCAAGAACTCTAAATTCAAAAAACTCCTAGACTTGAGGGCTAACTCCACGTTTTTCTCAGAGTTCCTCAAGGGGTACTCCAAAAACACATCTTGCCAATCTAAACATGGAGGTGAGGGTTAATTACCCACAAATGCCATCCGTTACACATGTACCCCTTCTCCAGAAAAGAGAAGAACGCCCCACCACCCCCGTCCGACCCCTCCCGTTCGGCGCCCCTCTGTCGCCCCTCCCTAGTGTGCCGCGAACCTGGGTGTTGCCGCCCCTTCATTGCCAGCACGCCCACGTCTGCCAGGTAAGCGGGAGAAGGGCGGCTTCTTCATCTTGTCGGAGACCTCGTCGCTGGTGGTGAGCATGGTGACGGCGTGCCCGACGATGAGCAACTCCTTGGTGAAGTTGAACCCGATCACGACAGCTTCTTTATCTTGTCGGGTCACGCTCAGGGATAACGATGGCGACGACGGTGGTGGCGGATGCTGGTAGTGTGGAGAGAAAGAAGAGAGGTGGCAGCACGACGCGAACATAATGGTCGTGGAGGTCACGACGGTGAAGAAAGCCATCGGTGGCTAGGAGGGCCATTACCGTGGTGCCGGCCGAGGTAACAAAAAAGAATGATTGAACAACTTCGTGTAGATTTCCATTGAACCAATACATCGTGTAGCAACGTGCATGCACGATACAATTGTTGTCATGGAAGTCTTTGCAAGATTGGGTTGAAATTTTTGGAGTAGAACTGAAACTTAGCTCCTGTTCGTTCATCATTCAAGTGTGCTGCACTTTTTCTATTTTTATGATCTTCTTCCAATTTGAGCTCTTGTATAAGTTTTGAGTCTAAGTACTCTTGTTGTAACGAACAATCGTGTGCATTTATCAGAATGCAGAAGCCGGGACCTTTGTTCCATTATCTAAAAAAAACTCCCTATTGTAACGTGCCCTAGAGTATAACAGGGCCAAAAAGTCATTGCCTAGCAAACTCTTCCATTCTTAGAGCTAGATACATAAATTTGCCAAACATGTATGTGAGATTCTAGATTTGTGGATTCTAGAGGTGCAAATCCTAGATTTGCTGATTCTGAAGTTGATTTTCCCCAAACACGCCCTATGTACCGACACTGGCTCATATATCCTTATGAGTTAGCTTTAATTTGTGTCCCGGACCGTTGGAGCACCCCAGCGGTAAACGTGCACCACCCACCGCCCATATACTACAATCTTATATATCTCGAGTCAACTTGTATGTAGATCTAAATCTAATCTTTTGAGCAGCTTGCATTCGGTGTGCCGGCTATAAATAGAGTCGATCACCAGCAGCAGCAACAAAGCCCATCCATCATCGATCAATAATGGCCTTTTCTTGTGCTATCAAGGTGGCTGTTTGCCTGGTGCTGATCGTGCAGGTGGCAGTGGCGACGACCCCGACATGCGACGACTGCTACAAGGCTGTGGCACCTCGTGCCGCAATGAGTCTACGTGGCAATGCTTCAGCACCTGCACCACCGCACCTAGCACCTGCACTACTTGCGAGACCGCGGCCTTTGAGGTATGTGTCACCCCATGCTTCGGTGGCTGCCGTGGCCTCGGCAACTGCCCGCTGCCGCCGCCACCGCCATCGCCATGATGATCCATCCTCGAGCATCGTCGTGAATGCAATGTAATGGGCGGCGCACAATATTATTGTACGTTGTGTTGTTGTTGTTACTACTAGGTACGAATAAGTGTATGAGTTCCAGCCAGCCGATCGAGGTGCGTGCTATGTGCACCTCCTATACCATTAGCGGCATCGTGATTTCATGTTTCTCCCATTCCCTTTACTTTTCAGTCGTCGTGAAATATAATAAAGCTGTGTCTGCATCTTTTTATTATTTATTTTGTGTCCGTGTGCCATTTATGTCCATGTTTGTTATGTTCTGGTAACTGCTCAATGACGACGTACGCATGGTCGATTTATCAGTGTATTGATGATATATACTCATCGTATTGTTAGATAAAACGGATGTAATCTAATGTTGCGCTATGGTTGTTGTAACTGAGTTCTCATCTCACCGTGTATTGTTAGGATAGAGATGTAGTTTGTTGTATAGCTTATCCTGAGAACTCGTGAGCAACAACCGTGACGCATCATCTTGTAAACCACGCAAGGGGTTTTTCCTTGCTTCTATAAATACATATACGCGGCCTCCTACGGGAGGTGAGAACGCTTCCTGAAGATACCACGGTTTGTTACATGGTAATCAGAGCCACCTCCCAAATACATCTAGTCTAGACACCGATCAAGCCATGGCGGCGATCTCGAGCTCCTCCGATGCATCGCCATCGCCGCTGCTAGGCCAAGTCATCACTGAGAAGCTGACCAAGACGAACTTCCAGATGTGGAAGGCTCAGCTCCTGCCCGTGCTGCGTGGAGCGCAGCTACAAGGGTACCTCGATGGCACCAAAGCCCCTCCGCCATCGGAGGTGACCTCCCAGGTCGACGGCAAGGAGGTGAAGGCGCCCAATCCTGACTATCTGCGGTGGTACACCACTGAGCAGCAAGCCCTTGGGTTCATCCTCACGTCCCTCTCTAGGGATGTTTTGGCCCAAGTCACCAGCCTGACGACGGTGCATCAGGTTTGGAGTGCGTTGGAGGCGATGTACGCCTCCCAGTCTCGCGCTCGGGCCGTCAACACGCGCATTGCACTAGCTACGACTTAGAAAGGTAACATGACCATTACTGAGTACGTTGCCAAGATCAAATGTCTTGCAGATGATATGGCTGCTGCTGGTCAACCCATCGGAGAGGAGGAGCTTGTCTCCTACATCCTCGCTGGGCTCGACGTTGACTACAACCCACTGGTGTCCGCCGTTACAACACGGGTGGAGCCGATCTCTGTCACGGAACTCTTTGCTCAGATGCTGAGCTTTGAGTACCGGATGGATCTTCTCCATGGTGGGTCGCAATCATCAGCAAATGTGGCCCGCTGTGGACGAGGAGGAAGCCAATGCGGCACTGGCCGTGGTGGTCGTGGAAGGGGCTTTGTCCCTGGCCGCGGCCGTGGAGCATCATCAGGCGGAGCCAATCAGGGCAGCCGTGGCAATGGGGTCGCAACTACACCAACAATGGCGACAAACCCATTTGCCAAGTCTGTGAAAAGACTGGACATACAGCGGTTGAGTGCTGGCACAAGTTCGATGAGAACTATGTGCCAGGCAACAACACCAAGAGTGCATCTGCAGCAACTTATAATGGCTATGGGGTGGACACCAACGGGTATACTGATACCGATGCCACCGACCATGTCACAGGAGAACTTGAGAAGCTCTCCATGAAGAACAAGTATGGCGGCAATGATCAGATGCACACTACCAGTGGTACAGGTATGGATATTAGTCATGTTGGTCATGCTGTTGTTAAAATCCCCTATAGAAATCTTTCATCTTAATAAAGTTCTCCATGTCCCTGAGGCACATAAAAATCTTGTATCGGTTCATCGTCTTACATCTGATAACAACGTATTGATTGAATTTCATCCACGTTGTTTTTTGGTCAAGGATCAGGACACGAAGAAGGTCCTTCTGGAGGGCAGGTGTAAGAACGGCCTTTATCCTCTACCGTCGGCTTCATCCAAGAGAGAAGCCTGCAGCGTTGTTAAGCCATCTCTTCAAAGGTGGCATGGTCGGCTAGGTCATCCATCTAGTCCAGTAGTTCAAAGAGTCATTAGTGAGAATCAACTTCCTTGTTCCAGTGTCGAGTCAAATAAACACTCTGTCTGTGATGCATGTCAGCAGGCCAAGAGTCACCAATTGCCATACACAACCTCGTCTAGTGATTCATCTAAGCCACTAGAACTTATTTTCTCTGATGTATGGGGTCCAGCTTGTGATTCAGTAGGAAGAAAGACATACTATGTGAGTTTTATTGATGACTTTAGCAAATTTACTTGCGTTTATTTGCTTCGATATAAATCTGAAGTCTTCCAAAAATTTCATGAGTTTCAAAGCTTAGTTGAATGTTAGTTCAACTGCAAGATTATGGCCATGCAAACCGACTGGGGTGGGGAATATCAAAGTTTGAACTCATTCTTCAATAAAATTGGCATTGCTCATTATGTATCATGTCCTCATGCACATCAACAAAATGGATCAGCTGAGCGCAAACATAGGCACATCGTAGAAGTTGGATTGGCCTTGCATGCTCATGCATCCATGCATCTAAAATTTTGGGATGAGGCCTTCTCCACCGCTGCTTATTTGATTAATC
This sequence comes from Digitaria exilis, assembly GCA_015342445.1. NCBI lineage: Eukaryota > Viridiplantae > Streptophyta > Magnoliopsida > Poales > Poaceae > Digitaria > Digitaria exilis. The sequence continues at coordinate 2,066,998 of JACEFO010001947.1, forward strand.
GCACCCTACTAAAATTCTTGCATACTCCACTCCACTTGAGCGCATTGCTCATAAAAAGCCTGATTATGCTTTCCTCAAAGTCTTTGGGTGTGCATGTTGGCCTAATCTTAGGCCCTACAATTCGCATAAACTCTCTTTTCGCTCTAAGAGATGCGTTTTTCTCGGCTATAGTCTTCTTCACAAAGGATATAAGTACCTTGATGTCTCTACCGGACGGGTGTATATCTCCCGTGATGTGATATTTGATGAAGAAATTTTTCCTTTTTCGGAACTTCATCCCAATGCTGGCCAATGTCTTCGTGATGAGATAAATCTCCTTCCTGCTTCACTTCTCAATCCTGATCATGGGGGGGGGGGGTAGTACAACACATGATCACGTGGCTAGTAATGAAAATTTTGTATCTAACGATGTTGTTTTGGAGGACAATGGAGCACCACAACATTGGCAGCATGAAGACAATCTGGGCACTGAACACAATGCTGATACGCCGGCAGCTGGGGAACATTCCCCTAGCGAATCAGCTTCGGAATCACCAGCGCCTGACTCTGCAGCTGCGGTCGCACCAGGCGCGGTTGCTGGATCCTCTACGCCGATTGCGCCGGAACCAGACGCTCTGCTTCCACAATCGGGATCTACTGCGGCTGCTCCATCTGGATCTTCTACACCGGTGCCATCTGCAGATACTAGTGAACCTCCAGAGGCGTCTGCAGAGGCTGGTCACTCTACGCCACCTGTACTGCGACCTCGCACAAGACTGCAGGATGGCATACGGAAGGAGAAACGGTACACGGACGGTACTATAAGGTATGCTTGCTTACTGTCTAATGGAGAGCCTAGTGATCTTAATGATGCTCTTGAAAGTAAAGATTGGAGACCAGCTATGGATGCTGAATATGAAGCTTTGCTAAGGAATGATACCTGGCATTTAGTTCCACCAGGAAAAGGCAGAAATGTTGTGGATTGTAAATGGGTCTACAAGATTAAGAGTAAATCAGATGGCAGTATTGATAGATATAAGGCTCGCCTAGTCACGAAAGGTTTCAAACAACAATATGGTATAGACTATGAAGATACTTTTAGCCCGGTTGTTAAAGCAGCTACTATTAGAGTTGTTCTATCTTTAGCGGTGTCTAAAGGTTGGTGTTTGAGACAGCTAGATGTACATAATGTGTTTCTTCATGGTGTTCTTGGGGAGGATGTCTATATGACACAACCACCAGGATATGAAGATCAGCGTTTTCCAAATTATGTGTGCAAGTTAAATAAAGCAATATATGGTTTGAAGCAGGCGCCTAGAGCGTGGTATTCCAAGCTTAGTGAAAAACTACAACGACTTGGTTTTTGCCCCTCCAGAGCTGATACATCATTATTCTTCTTTAATAAAAATGGCATCGTTATGTTTTTACTGGTTTATGTTGATGATATAATTGTGGCAAGCTCTTCTCAGGATGCAGTGACAGCTTTGTTAAAGGATCTCCAATCCAGTTTTGCACTGAAGGACTTGGGGGAGCTGCACTATTTTCTGGGAATTGAAGTTAACAAGATAAAAGATGGTATTCATCTATCTCAAACCAAGTATGCATATGATGTTATTCACAGGGTTGGTATGACACATTGCAAGCCGGTCACTACACCATTGTCAGCTTCAGAAAAATTAACACTCACTGAAGGAGAATTGCTTGGGTCAGCGGATGCATCTCACTTTAAAGCATCGTTGGTGCTTTGCAATATCTTACTCTCACAAGACCTGATATCTCATATTCAGTTAATAAGGTATGTCAGTTTTTGCATGCTCCCACAACAGTTCATTGCACTGCGGTAAAGAGAATTTTGAGATATTTGAGATATACATTGGGGGTTGGTCTAAAGGTGAGAAAGTCTGCGTCATTATTGGTGAGTGCATATTCAGATGCTGATTGGGTAGGTGATCTTGACGATCGACGCTCTACTGGAGGCTTCGCCATATATCTTGGTGATAATTTAGTTTCATGGTGTGCAAGGAAACAGCCTACTGTCTCACGATCTAGCACAGAGGCTGAATATAAAGCCTTGGCTAATGCCACTGCAGAGGTTATGTGGATACAGACATTACTGAGAGAGTTGAAAATTGTGAGTCCACCTGCTGCTAGACTCTGGTGTGATAATATAGGTGCCACATATCTTACAGCTAATCCGGTGGTTTATGCTCGTAAGAAACATATTGAAGTGGATTTTCACTTTGTAAGAGAACGAGTGGCACAGAAGTTACTAGAGGTATGTCCTATTTCAACAAATGATCAAATTGCAGATGGTTTCACGAAGCCGCTTGTTAATCGGAAGTTGCTGCTATTTAGATACAATCTAAACTTATGTAAGTTATGATTGAGGGAGAATGTTAGATAAAACGGATGTAATCTAATGTTGCGCTATGGTTGTTGTAACTGAGTTATCATCTCACCGTGTATTGTTAGGATAGAGATGTAGTTTGTTGTATAGCTTATCCTGAGAACTCGTGAGCAACAACCGTGACGCATCATCTTGTAAACCACGCAAGGGGTTTTCCTTGCTTCTATAAATACAGATACGCGGCCTCCTACGGGAGGTGAAAACGCTTCCTAAAGATACCGTGGTTTGTTACACGTATACATGTATGGACGTATTCATCTCTATAATACTCTAAATACTACTCCTATATCATTGATGAAAGAATAACTATGATGCAAGAACTCATGCTCAACTGATGAAGATTCTATGGATTCACCTAGTCCACATTGTCGTTGAATGACATGATCGATGCTGTGACCTAGAGTTATAGCTAGATCGAGAAAGATGAATAAGTCAAAGTTTCAAGAAAAAAAAGATGACTTAGCTATACCCTAGCTCAGCCTGATCTGGCACCCTTGACCAGCGAAAAAATTTAGCTACATCTTGGACTACATCGCACTAGCTTTGTCCTCACCCCCGCACAGAAAGCTCATACGCGCTGGCAACCTGTGGAAGAAAACGAACAGTATAGTACGAACGCCGCAAAGCTAAACACTCCCGTATCTTGGCTTGCTAGTATTAAAAACAGACTCGGCGAGGTACAGTGACGGGCGTTGCGTCCAATCCACGGAACGTGGTCATCCACGACTGCGTGGCTTCCGCAGGCGCTATCAAAATGGTGGAATTCCTCTTTTTACATAGTAATAAACATTTTTTGAATGCTAAAGCACTAGAAGAATCCCACTAGGAGAAATTTGGTAGGCAAAATGTATACAAAATTTTGAAGCTAAGCTAAAACACTAAGAGAACCTCATACAATCGTATCACTAAGAGAAGTTTCAAATTCTGATTGTGCGGCATCCCCCGTAGTGGGATGAAAACGGATCGGATACGAATATAGATAATTATTTTTTACCAGATCGGATTCAGATACGAACAGTATGATAAAATATGCTAGATATGTACCGGATATTTATATACAACGACATTTTGATTATGCAAGATGAATATTGATTATCCGGATTCCGATACTGTCTATAGCATTTAAGGCCTGAGGGCCTTCAATCAATCGGCTGGACGGATAATATACATACCATTTTTATCCATATCCCGCAGGACCTAGCTATGGCACACACACCACTCGCTCGACAACTCCACAACACGACTTGGAACACATACACACATACTCACACATTGCTCGCAACACGTACGGTGTGACGCGACGTTGTGGCGGTTTTATTCCTAAGGGCAGTCCCAACCCAGACTCTATCTTAGAGTCTAAACTTATTTATTAGCCTTGTATTAAATGTCTTTTTGCTGATATGCCACTCAATTATTTGGACTTAGTTTCTTATTTGGACTCTAAGTCTACAATTCCCAAGGTATAGACTCTAAGATAGAGTCTGGGTTGGGACTGCCCTAACAACATCATAGGCAGGCAGTAATTGTCTGACTGACTGAGGACATGGTATAGCTCGTAGACACATTCTCGGTTCTCAAGGCAGTGCTCTTCTTTGTCCAAATGCAGCTTCATGGTCTCGACGTCAATGGAGAACACCTTCGCGGTGGATGATGCCGAGACGAAGGCGCCGAGGACCACACTCCGTTGATGCCATGGAGTTGTCCACGCCAAGAGAAGCCATGACAATAACCCTGGACTGGCCTCAATGTTGGTAAGCTGGCATAGAACAACTCGCCTATCTACCGTACACTCCATGGCACCATGGGCCCAAGTGCGCACCACGAGGTCACCGCCTACTACACCGATGATCCACATGCCTCTCACAGCCCCACCATTGATGACTTGGAGGTCCCGAGACTTTCGTAAAGGGGGTACACCTTGATGTTCACGTCGACGGCCGGCGGTTTGCTTTATTAATAAAAATTCTTCATAAATGACTTAAGTTTGACTATGTTTGTATAATTTAGACGATCAATGGAACTTAAGGTTAAAAAGTCAAACGAACTACAATTTGAAAAGGAGATAGTACGAATTAGCATGTATGTACATGCTAGGTGTACTTAATGGCTGCACGCCTGTTGCTATGAAAGAACATCATTACAGATCTTAGATCTATGCATTTAAAACAGTACAAGGAGCTTACTTTTAGTATGTTTTTATTGCTCCCGACTTCCCGTTTCCCATGGCCATGATTGTGTAAAGAGTAAGCAAGGTAGTGGTAGTATATCTCATAAAAGTCAACTTGTGTCTAGGTAGCTTCCCCGAAAACAAGGAATTTGGAAGGATCACACCGAGGGCGCTAATTGTTGTATAATCCGATCGAGGTCAAAACCCAACTTACTTGCAGTTAGCATAGTATGGTACACAGTGCATAGCAACCAGATAAGCTAAACTATCATATGCACCAGATAAGATATGCCTCTATATATGCACCAGATAAGATATGATATGACCCAGAGCACCTCCCTCCAACTACTTGTCCACTTGTAGTATCCTAAGCATACAGCTTAAGCCTCGATCATGGAGTCCAGATGTGTCCTGGCCGGTTGGAGCACCCCAGCAATATATATAATTTCACGAGTCAACTTGTAGACTTCGGGGCTCGCATTTACTCGCCACTGTTGGAATCATGTAGTTTGCCGAGTGCCTGAAACACTCGGCGGTCGTCCTAACGGACGTTTGCACGTGTCTGTTGCCGAGCGCCAGATCTATGTCATGTGCCCTTCCAGCTTTTTGTCCGGTGCCTGTTTTTCATCGTGTGCCGGCCCTCGGCAAATGTGCTATCTCCCATGTGGCTTGTGTTTGCCAAATGCCTCCTTGTTGGCACTTGGCAAATGAGATGTTTGTCGAGTGGCCGACGGAAGGCACTCGGCAAACACGGCACACGGCAAATTTGAGTTTTCCGGTGGTGCGCTGTGCCTATAAATAGACTCGATCATCGTCAGCCTAAAGCAGCAGCTACACAGGTCATTCGTCTCTTTCATTACCTTCTGTCTCTCTCTTGCAGCAGGTAGCTATAGCTAGAGCAGAGAGTCCATCATCCATGGCGGCTTCTTCTGCAATCAAGGTGGCTGTTTTCCTGGTGCTGATCGTGCAGGTGGCGGCGACGACCCCGTCATGCAGCGACTGCTACGATGGTTGTGGCCTCTCGTGCCGCAACGAGTCTTCGTGGCAATGCCTCAGCACCTGCAAGACCGCATCTCTCAGCTGCGATGCTTGCGAGACCGCGGCCTTTGATCAATGTGCCGCCCCATGCTACAATGGCTGCCATGGCATCGGAAACTGCGCGCCGTCACCGCCGCCGCTGTCCTGATCATCATGTTAGCTTGCATCACGCCAGGACCAGGGCAGTATCGTTGTTGTTATAGTTAGTTATTATTACTACTCCATATGAACAAGTGTGAGAGTGCCAGCCGGGCGAAGTGCGTGCTATATGCACCTCGATCTATTATTAATTGTACCATTAGCAGCACCTATTCTGTGTGATTTCCTGTATGTTTTTCCATTTCCCTTTACTTTCAGTTTTCAGTCATCGTGAAATAATAAAGCCGTGTCAGCAATTACTGTTTGTTACCTCGCTCACTTGATGGTGATCTCTGTACTGTTTATTTACTTTGACTCATATGGCATGGTGCTACGAAATGCTATGAACGCGCACCATGTCACTTCAATGAGTATATATGTTCATATCATGTAACACCCGGAATTTCATCACAAGTTAAAAATAGCAACCTTTTAAAATTTTCTGGAATTTATTTGGAATTCAGATTTAATTTGTAGGAAAACTTCTTTGAATAGGCATTTAAATTCTTTTTATTAAAAAGCACTAAAATAAATATAAGGTCACCATTTGTTTGAGTGCATTTCATGCTGGAGTATTTTATTTGAGTGTTGAATTCAAATTGTTTTGAATTCAAATTTGGTTTCTTAGTTGAATTTTAATAAAAGTTTCTAAAAGGTTCAACATTCCAAAACCAAAGTTTCAATATCTCTTCTACTCTGTTTTAATATTCCAACACTGTTGTTTTAATATTTCTCCTTTTCTCTTTCTTTTCCCAGCCCTTCTCTTTCTTCTGGGCCCAAACCTTCTATCGGCCCAGCCCAGCTCGCCCTTTTTCCTTCTCTCTCTTTTACGCAAGCCCGGCAAACGGCCCATCTTGGCCTTTGCCTTTCACTCACCGACACAGCGGTCCAACCGCAGCTCTCACTCCTCTCTCTCTCTCTCTCTCACCGACACAGCGGTCCCACTCTTCATCTCCCACCTCTTTCCATCTCCGGGTGAGCCCGAGCCCGACCGGCGCCTGACGCGCCGCTCGGTCGCGCCCTTCCCTCGGCGTGCGTGCCACGCCAAGGACCCCGGTGTCGACCTATTTAATGCGCCGCCATCCCATCCTTGACTCCCTTCGTCTCGACCACAAACCCTAGCCGCCACGCTTGAGCCACGAGCTTGAACCCTAGCTCGCCGCCGCCGTCGAACTCTCTCGCCCGTCGCTCATTCGTCGTCTTGAACACCCTCCGGAGCTTCGTGGGAAGGTGAGCAGCACGACGAGCCTCTTCTCCTGCCGCCCTTGGCCGTCCGCCGCCGCGCGTCGCCAGTCACCTCTGCCGCCTAAGCCTCGCCCTAGACCCCATAAACGAGATCCCTGCATCCGCAGCTTGCTCCTGCACCTCGAACCAGTCGAAACGGTGGCCCGTAGCCCCGGATTCACTTGACTCCGGCGACGTCCCGGCGAAGCGCCGCCGCGCGCCGCCTCCCCCTGTCTTCTCCGGCGACCAGCGCCGCCCTGTGAAACCCTAGCCCTTAGATCTCAATTCGACGGTCCCAAACAGATCTGACACGAGTCAACCGGATCAATACCGGTCAGCTGTAGCGCTTTTGCGAGAAAACAACTCTGTTTCCACAGAATCAACCCGCGGTCCAAGCTTAGTCAAAAGTAATTTCATATAGGTCCTTTTCTTCACGCTTAGGCCCCTGACCTTTCCTGGTTTTGAACCCACCATACCTGGTCGCCCCTTTTGCATGTGAGCCCTCAGGTTTTCTTTTGAAATTATGTATAAGCCCTTGGTTTCTTCTGTTTAAGCCCCTGAAAGTCCTGTTTCCTCGCAGTTAAGCCCCCGAACCTTGTTTTATCCATAGATTCCACGTTTTATCTCCGTTTAACCTCATTTTTGTTGCGTTAATCTTCTAAAGGCATATAGTTTAGTTCACCAGCGTGTTTCCCATGTTTCATGTCTTGAAATAAATAAATATTAATTTACCTAATTTTTATTTAAATAGCTTTCCAAATTAAAAGCTAATTATAGTCTCACCTTCATGTTTTATAATAAAAGTTAATTTGATTAATCATTATTGAACTAGACTTTTTATTAAAATATATTTAGAGTTATATCACTTTGTTTCATAAACAAATATGTTAATCAGAGTAATGTTTATTTCATATGCTTTTCTAAATAAAATCTAAATAGGTTATACCTCGGTTTTCATAAATTAAATTGAATTTGGTTAATGAATATTCAACTTGATATATAAATAAAAGCTACATAGGTTACATCTCGAGTTTTCATAATTACATGTTAACTTGACTAATATTAATATAGATGTTTTTATAAATTATAATTGACTAGTTGAACACGAATAATAAAGCTATTCGATTAGTTGCCCATATAAATTCTTTTCTAAAGTTAATTGTTTAATTTGGGTAACATATACATAACCATTTACAAATAAAATTAACTAAGCTTTAGCCCGTCTTTTCATATGAAAGTATAATTTGTATTAATCCTAATACTGAATATTTCTCTAAAAATATTCATTTCATATCTCTTCTTAAATAAAATAAATGAAGCCTATAGTCTTTGCTTTCTTTTGTAATACTAATTTTTTGGATAAATACATCTTTTCAACCGTAGCTCCGTTTTAAGTGTTTATCATGCCTTCGTGATCCTTACCGAGACCTCGACCTGTTTCTATGCTTGATCTATATTTTTGCCCATGTTTGGTGTACTGTTTATTTATTTGTGCATTTGTTTGCTTGTATGTGCTCGTGTGATGATAGACGTGGTTCAAGCTGAGTTTGAAGATCAAGCTGTGAAGAGTTTGTTGAAGATCAAGTCTACGAAGGAATTGAGCTTTAGCAGATATTCTTAGGATTTAAGGCAAGTGGATTTTCCCCTCTGCATATTCTATTGAACCTATGCACCTTTCGTGTTAATTAAAGTTTACTTTATGCTATATATTGCATTAATACTGATGGGTCTTGTATTAAGGATGAATAGTTTTTATTGACCATCCCTTTGATAACCGGGTCTTTACATTCATGTTGGGTAGCTTTGCTTAGCTGCTATACTTGGGAATGGTTCATACTAGTTATGAGGATAATAATTTTGTGTTACCATTTATCAAGATATTTATATCCATGTTCTGATGATGAAGTTAAACAAGATCACTCATGTTAATTGGAACATGGAGCAGCAACTTGGGATTTTCCCGTACAACCACAATACCATATGGCTCTGGTCTTGGCTAAATAACTAGATGAAATATGTGTTGTGTTTGCACTGCTAGTGGTGGAATTTGGGGGCATTACCGGCATGGCAGGTGTGGGGATCGGAAGGCGAGAGAGGCCTTGCCGTTGTAACCGTGGTCTCTGGGGAGCAAACACATACATATAGGAATTCTTTGGAAAAGCCTCGTAGCGTCCCTATGCAGTCACACCTCGGAAGTGTGGTATGTGCCTGGCCCACACTGCATGGTTGGGTCCAACTCTTCGGAGCTTTTATGTGAATTGTGGTGAAAGTGTACAACCTCTGCAGAGTGTAAAACTGTTATAACAGCCATGTTCGCGGTTATGAATGGGCCGGATCCTCACATGATAATTGAACTTAAAGATGAAAATAAATTGTGGTTCCTGGTTATGGAATGAGTGCTTTGGCACGAATGATGTGAGATGATGTATATCTCTTTATATACTTAATTTTGGGATGGTATCTACTTATACCTTAGTAATCATGTGTTTGCTAATCAAACTTGATCAACTAAAATGTTGAACGCTCTTAACCAAGCCTTTCCTTGAAAGCTTTGCATATTACTCCCACTTGTTGAGTACCAACCATAAATGTACTCACCCTTGCTAAATATTGGATCAGAAAGAGAAGAAGATGTGAAGTTCTTTAGTGACTTCAATGAAGATTGCTAGGCGTACGCAACCCCCAGTCAACTGCCTGTGGTGAAGAGTTGAAGATTTCCACTGCTAGACAACGTTTGTAATGTATTTATTTTATTCTTTCCGCTGTAACTTTGTGTTCTATATTCATGGAGTCTATCATATGTGTGAAACGTGATCCTGGCGCACATATGAGATGCATTCGGTTTGTTTTTATAAAACCGGGTGTGACATATCACTATTTATTTTTTTTAAGAAACCTACTCATGAATCATGATGGATCCTAAATCCATGTTCCGTCCGATAAATTCTTTTTTTACAAACGCCCGCTAAATTCTAACGAATAGAGTGCTAAAGTTATTTTCTCTTTAATTATTAGATCACTTGCTGATATAATCTAAATGGACATAAGGTTTCCTCCAACAAAAACATGGCAACTTCCAACAAATGATTGGTTATGAATGGATTTTTCATGAAAGATTCATGTCATTTGATTTTTTTTAAAAAAAAAGCCATTTCTTGGACTTGATAGTTTGCGCCTTTGCGGCACCGTATCAAGTGGGAAAGAAAACCAGCTATAACAATCATAAGCAGGCATTGATTGTCTGAGGCCACGGTAGCTCATATGGGAACACCCTCTGGGCTCTCAAGGCCATGCTCTTCTTTATCCTATGCAGCTTCATGGTCTCCACAACAAGGGAGAACACCTTCATCTTCATGGTGGAGGCGGCTGAGACGAAGGTGCCGAGCACCAACTCCGTCGACGCCGTGGCGGCGTTGTCCATGAAAAGCCATGACAGGCCTGGACTGGCCTCAATGTTTGCCAACTGGCATAGACCAACTCGCCTCTCCACCGTGCACTCCATGGCGCCATGGGTCCAAGTGAGCACCTCGATGTCGTTGCCTCCTACCAAGAGGACGATCCGTACGCCTCCCGCCGCCGACGACCCGGCGTGCGGACGCGTAGGAGGACGAGCTCCAGGAGGTCGTCGGGGACGACGAGGATGGTTGACGGCACCAGCCACAAGGAAACGGACTCCAGTTCATGGGACCATATTAAGCTAACCTATCAAATGTGCTCCTGCATGAGCTAATTATAATTAATATCACAGCCTCCAGCATGATATCAAGACATATCGACAAATCTCATAATTTTCAGACTTAGTCTCTGTTTTTCTAAAAAAAAATTGGCCACACGTTTGTGTTCATGTTTCCTAAACAAAATGTTCAAAAATTTCCTTTTCATTTACCGGATAAGGACTCACACTAGACTAACTATCGTGTGAATATCATTTTTCCATGCACTGTATTACATTATTTGAAAAAAAACTTAGTTCTAACTTGACTTATTTCAAAAATTACTTTAATTGAAAGAAATTAATAAAATATAGCAAACATATTATCCTCTTTTAAAGTAACATCGCCCTCCCCTCCACTCTCATATCTTCTCTCTTTTCACTCTCCTCACCTACTGAGTAATCTTCATTCTCCACTAAACCTAGGTGTATGGAACCTTAAATTGTACTAAAGCATACCATACTATATATTCATTGTATAGATATACTCATATGGAGTCCAACAAAATTAGATTTTTCATTTTATGATTTTTCTCGATATACTATGATTTTTCGAAGATTAAGCCAAAATAATAAAAAAAATAAAAAGACAAAACCACGTTACTATAGCAATGCCGCCATCCAAAACCATTTCTGGGGGTAATTTGTCTGGTTTTCAAAAGTTCAGGGCTAAAATATCTAGTTTCATAGGTTAGGGGTGATGTAGTCGACCCCATAGGTTGGGGGGTGGAGGTGGGTGATGTATACTTTTTCTAAAATAATTAAGAACCACAACTGCCTTTCATCCATGAACTAAAAGTTAAGTTGTTCGCATAGACACAATCCTCATGTACATAAACTCATAGGCTCATAGCGTACTCACCTCTATGAATACATTTTATATATCATCCAATGAAACGATAACTCTCATACAAGAAGTCATACTCAACTGAAGATTCTATATATGAACCAAATCCACATGGTCGTTGAACGGCATGATGTTGTGAATTGTGATCTAGAGTTATAACTGGATCGAGAAAAAAATTAATCAGGTCGAAGTTTCAGAAAACTAAAAGACGACTTTACTTGCACCCTGCACGCTGATCTGTTACCCGTCACACAAGTGAAAAATAAATTCAGTTATTACAATCACAGGCAGGCACTAATTTTACTCTGAGTCTAGCTCATACGGGAACACCCTCTCGGCTCTCAAAGCCATGCTCTTCTCCATCCGCCGCAGCTTCATGGTCTTGACGTCGAGCGAGAACAGCTTCATGCTAGAAGATGCCGAGACGAAGGCACCGAACACTAGGTCCCCCGACGCCATGGCATTGTCCAAGAACAACCACGACAACCCTGGGCTGACCTCAATGTTTGCCAGCTGGCATAGCCCGACTCGCATCTCCACCGTGCACTTCATATCTCCATGGTCCCAAGTGAGCACCTCGAGCTGGTCACCCCCTCCCACGCCGACGATCCGCACTCCTCTTACCGCAGCCTCAACGGCGACGACACGGAGGTCCCGGCTTTCGTAAAGCGGCGACATCCTGTTGTTTACGTCGACGGCCGGCGCCAGCCTAAAAGTCGAGAACTCGCCGGAGCTCTCGTCGAGGACGAGCACGTGGCCATGGCCGCCGGACCACAAGATGAACCCCCCTGCTCGCCCCATGAACCTCTTGTTGTACGCGCCCGTCGGATTCATCGAGTTCCACGCGCCGGACCAATGCGGACGGCGACGTTCGTGGTGGTCGACGGCCGGAGCCAGCGGCGGTCTCTTGCTGAGTAGACACATGCGTGGGCTGTCACCGTGTCATCCACGTCATCCCGGACCAGCCACGCACACAGCAACCTGAAGCCCGACATGGGGGACCCACCGCCGTCTCCGGCGGCGCCGTCGCCGGCGTCGAGGAAGAAGGCGCCGAGGGAGTGGTATTGGTATTCGTGATATCCATAGTGTCTATCCACACCATCAGGTTCAGGATCATGCAGCCATGGGAAATCGAGCTCAAGGTAGCGCCTGTTCCATGGATCGCACACGACGGCGTACCAGTTGTCACGGACGAAGGCGAGGAGGCCTCCATGGCTGTCGGTGAGCACACGCTGGTGGATTTGGCTGTCGGAGAAGGCGGCCGGGCGGGGGAGGAAGTCGAGGGAGAGGCGGTGACGGAGGTGCTGAGCTTGCCGCCGCCGTGGCGGCGAGGGGAAGAAGTCGCTGGTGACCTCTCTGACGCCGTCGTCGTCGTCGTCGTCCGTCTCGATGGTGTTGATGCAGTAGTGGCCGAGGAGGATGTGGGGTCCATGGATGGCGCGGAAGCGGCGGAGGAAGCCGTCACCGGCGATCACGCGGCGCCATGGCTTGCACGTTGCGGCGGCGTGGAAGAGGCAGACCGGTGTACGGACGCGGAGGAAGACGAGCTCCAGGAGGTCGTCGGGGATGACGTCGAGGATGGTCGTCGGCGGTGGCGGTGGCGTGTCTCGCGCGCACGCCATGGCGATCCGTGAACGCAACGGCTCTCCTTCTTAGCATGTCGCCGGCTTGCCTTCCCCATGGGAATTGGGATTTTTTTGTTCAATTTCGAGGTCACTTCGTGCTCATGATTTTCTAAATACGTGCGAATTTGTACTGTTTTGTTAAGGACTCAGCTGCATTGTGTAATTCGACATTGTCAAGAACTCGGCATGAACACGCAATCCGATCTGATGTTGTGTATATGTAATAGTGTAGCACTGAAACACTCATGCCATCACGATTCACGAGCAAAATTAAGCTTGACATGGAAAATATACGGGCTCGTTCAACTTACCATGCTCTGCACCAGGGAACAACTATAGTTCATGGGGCCAAGGTAACTCTATACGAGCATCTTCAAGAGTGCTCAAAATGCATTGCCAAAAATCAGTTCTGGGAATAAAGATATTAAAAAAACATCCAGCTCAAACATGTGCCAAAAAGGATACCCAATTTTTCCACACGTCCAATCTAGGAAGAAAATTGGGTGCGTCAGGGATGCAAAATGCATCCAGTGCATACCCACCTGGTTGAGCGACAGTTTTGATTGTTCACTATGTGATCAGTGGAGCCATATTTGCGCCAGTTTTGATTGTTGATTATGGGCAAAATCTCATTGACATGATACCTAATTTTTCTACATATCCAATCTATGCGGTCAGTTGAGCCATATTTATGCCAGAAGTTTTATATACCTTCCGAAGGAAATGGGTGTACCCACCTTCCAGTGTTTGAGGTCCGTGCAAATAATTCTCTCTCTTCGTTATACCCGAAACTATAGCCGTCATCTCTCTCCCCGGCCTTATCTCCTCTCTCCCCGGCCTTATCTCTTCACCTTCCTTCTTCCGCCTACCCCCTGCTCGGAGGCTGCTCCGCCGCCTACTCCCATGCCGTCACGGCACCACCGCGCCGCTGCTTCCTACGCCTGCGCGCTCCCGGCCCCAAGTTGTGTCGCTCCATGCGCGCTACTAGGTGTGCCACCCCTAAGCTCGCCGGGGGCAACACGCTTCCCCACACGCCCGACCTGGCCACCTCTCACGCTAAGGGAGAGGTGCCTGAGGTGCTTAGCTGGCCGTGGTGGCCACAGGAGGAACTCAACCACCTGCATCAGCACTGTGTAGTGGCCGAGGAGGTGTGGCCCATGGATGGCGCAGAAGCGGTCAAAGAATCTGGCACCGGCGAGACCACGCGGCACCGAGGACGGACCTGTGACCCAGGCCATGGGAAGGGGGGGCTGCAGCCCGGGTCCAGTCCGTATGGTACCATGCATATGCATGTAAGTAGGATCCATTTAATTCTAGGAACAAAAGGCAACTAACGTAGTAAGATCCAGCACATATGCGCCTGAGCTCTACACCTCCGCATCGCTTCTCTCTAGCTGTGTGCGCCGGCCTCGTATACTGTCATGTCCCTCTCTGAGTCTCCATTCTCTGGCAGCTGTGTGCATCTGTTTAGTTTTGGATATACATAATATTATTTAATATTTAACATGAATGCACATTTTAAAGAAATTATTTCTTGGGCTCATTAAAATTAGGGAAACTCTATTCTGATGCTTGTCGCACTCGATGGTGAGCGTGCCACCTACCGCCGCCGTCCGTTCACCACCGCAGGGCCAGCCACCAGTTAGGGTTCTGAGGTCTCTAGGGGGAGGGGTTTATCCCAGCGGCGGGCAGCAGGGGCATGACTTCAGCGTGGCGGTGGGTCGCTGGTGGCGCATTAACGCACTCCTTATAAGTAGCCCCCTCTTGCTTCATTCCTGGGTCCCCCACTGCACGATGCCATGGCTTGCATGTGGCAGCGGTGCAGACATGCAGGAAGAAAAGAGCTCTAGGAGGACGCGGGGGACGTCGAAGATGGTCGCCGACGGTGGCGCCTTGTCTCGCAAACACGCCATGACCATCCGTGAACGCCAAAAGACCAAAGGTTCTCCTTCTTGGCACGTCGCTGGCTACCTTTCCCCCTTGACCGAGTACTTGATTATGAACTCATGATTTTCTGTGAGATCCTGCTATGGATAGTGGGGCAAGCATGTTTCTGGGGGGTGTCTTCACGCCCAAAACAGTGTCATCTTCACCGGCACGCCATTCATCTCTGACACCTTCTCTGTCTTCGTCTCTCGTCCATGCGAACACACTTCGCCGCCGTTGGGTTCGTGGGACTCCACCGTGGCACACACTTTGTATGACTACACCGAACAAGCTTTTTTTTCGAACAACACCGAACAAGCTTGACTAGCGATGTCACTAACTAGCGATCTCAAGTGACGGCGCATCTAGTTCCTCCGGAACTAGCCCCACCTCTGGCTAGATGGGTCAAAATTTGTTTTTTGTGTTCATCGTTAATCTGTGTTAATCATGAACACACACGATTCTCATGGATATCATTGAAATATTCTTAATTTTACGTTTAACCTTGAAATTAAAATATGCCCAAAAGTTCGTAATTACGTAATTACCCAACAGTGGCAGTCTCTAAGTGCTAGTTTGGCAGCAAGGGGAGGAAACGGAAGAGAAGGAATCCCCCGAGGGGGGTTAGATGACATTTTTATTCAAAGAAGCTATGTGTTTTCTTGTTGTGTATTCAAACTAATCTCAATCATAGTATATGATCATGTTTTTTTTACAACGAGGTCACACTTAAAGGTATTTAGACGGGATACATTTTACAGAATTTTTATCCAGCACAAGAAGAAATCAAACCCATATTCTGAAATATGAATACCAAGAATAAACCATTCAAACTCGAGAAATGAAAGTTTTAACACCTAGACAAATCATTCAAACTCGACAGGATTACCAGAAGCACACGAAGTTCTTAGCAACATATGAAACTGTGTAATAAGTTGGGTGCAGTTAGTTCGTGGAGAAAGGAATCTCAAATAAATTAAGGATCAGGTAATTGTTTTATATATAGTAACTAGCAAAGACGCACGTGCGACACGCACATGTTTTCAGAAGATTTTAGTATAAAAAGTTTTATATATACCTTTTATTCTCTCATAACTATGTTTTTTTACAAATTTCTCCAACTTTTAGTGTTTATTTCTCTAAATTTTTATATAAAAAATTATTGAACTATTGTTCAAAATTAAAATAAATAATACAGTGAGTTGCAATATGAACAATAAACAAATAGATGGTGAATCTATGTCCCAAATTATTTTAAGAACTTCTCGAAAATCATTAGGTACATCATGTCAATCAATGTTTTCAAATAGTATGTACATGAGTACATCGTCATTAGTGTTAGAATTTAACAATGGCGTGGATGGTGTAGACGTCAGGCTGTGTGCACATAATCACATTTGATAGATCAATTACGACTGATCATACACGGGGAGCAATGGAGCACGCATGGCGTTCAACTTTTTTCCCCTGTTTTTTCTTAACCAGGATCCGTTGCGGTGGCGTCATGTCCAATTGCTCACCTGCGCTGCTTGTTGCCGCGTCTGCTGCATCAGCAGTGAGCGTAGGCTGCCGCTTGCCGCTGCTCCAGCGTGGGCTACAAGCCTGCAACGCCACCAGCTTGTTTGCTCTGCCTGAGCCTGGGCCGCGTGCAAGCTCACGCCTGGGCCGGGCAAGGCCCTGCTGCTGGCCGAGAGCGCTGCTGCGTCCATTGACCAATGATTTTTTCGGAAGAGAAAATCATTTAGGAGGGTAGAAAGCGTATGGGTAACAAAAGGAAATTGATTTTGGCAGAAACATTTTCTAAATATCAGTTTTAGTGGGTTTGACCCCCTCTCCACCTTCGTTGACCCCTACAGGCGGGTCCAGCGTGAGGGGTAAGGTGGGCCCAAATTAGGTGAAAAATGTTTTGAATTTAACTCGTTCTTTTATAGATAGACTATATAAACCTTTATAAGTCAACTCTGGGTGCAGATAAATTTGTGAAAAAGGAATCTTAAAATAAAAAATCTGAACGCAGAGCACGCTAATTGTTGTATAATCATCTCTCTCGACGTCAACAATCTGTTTCCATCCAGTTGCAGCGTACACGGTACCGCAGGAGTGCAGGTTACAGACATCTAAGTTAGCTCAGTAGTGGGGTTCCAATGCACCGGCCATGGATTAGATTTAGATTGATCCAGAGCACCCCAACTTGCCCACTTGTCGCAACAACACCCTAATGACCTAACAAGCTTTTGTGTCCCACACGTTAGTTGCATTGGATCATCGGAGCAAACTGGCAACGCGTGCACCATATACAAATCATATCTCAAGTCAACGCATTCGTTGTGTCTGTAATAAATAGAGCCGATCAAGCGCTCCCCTTCCATCATCGATCCCAAGCTGACCATTATCTGATTACAGCTACGTACCTTCTCATTCAGCATGCATCAGCAGCTAGAGTAGCTACAGCCCATATATCAATGGCTTCTTCTTCTGCAATTTTCAAGGTGGCTGTTTGCCTATTCCTGATAGTCCAGGTGGCGGCGGCGGCCACGACGACATGCGATGAGTGCTTCGCGGCATGTAGCACGGCGTGCACCAGCGCGGCTGATTTGGAATGCAGCAGCACCTGCAGCATCAATCCCCCTCGCTGCGATTCTTGCAAGTCTGAGGCCGTCTTGGCGTGCACTGTAACACCCTAATTTTGTTCATCACACTAAAAATTAATATAGGCAACCAAATTTTCCTAATTTTTGGTTTTAGGGAATATTAAATTGCAAATTCAAATCTTGGCTCTTAAATATTTAAATAACATTTAAATTAGAGTCAATAAAGTTTTTGTTGCAGTCATGCTGTTGCATAGATTTTTGAGTGATTGTTTGAATTTTGAAAAGGTTTGCAAAAGTTTAAACTTAATGTTCAAACCTTTCTCTTTTCCCTCTCTTTTTCTAGCCCAACCCATCTTCTTTCTTCTTCCCGCGGCCCAGTTTCCTTTTCTCCCGGCCTTTTTCCCTCGCGCAGCAGCAGCGGCCCATTCTTTCTTCCGGCCCATCTCGCTCGCGCGTCAGCGGCCCGCCCTGCTCTCCCCTCTCTCACTTTTCTTCCGCTGACGTGTGGGCCCCGCCTGTCGGTCGTCTTCCTCCTCGCGCCGTGGTCGAGACGGATTCGACGCCGAGTCCTAGCGCCGCCCGTCTCTACGCCCGTTTCCCCTTGCGCAAGGCGAGTTTTTCGGCCTTTATAAGCGTCGCCCGAGCTCTCGTTCCCCTCAACCCAAGCCTTGAGCTTCCGCGCCCTCGAGTTTGCGCCGCCGCAAACCCTAGGCTTAGGTCGCCGCTTCGATTCGAGCTTCCAAGCGCCTTCTAGCCTCGTCGAGTTCGTCGCCAAGCTTCGCGTGGAGGTAAGGAAGTCGCCGAGCTCGTTTTCCCTCTCTCTCTCGCTCTCTCGAGTCCCCGTCACGTCGCCATCGTAGCCGAGCCGCCATAGCTCGTCGCGAGCTTCCTCGGTTGCGCAATGTTCGACGAGAACCCCTAAAACCAACTCCCCTATCCCAAGCTTTCTCCCAAGCTTTGAATCGTGGAAAACCGAGCTTCCTAGGTCGAGTTTTGCCCAACTCCGGCGAACTCCCGGCCGCGCGCCGCCGCGCGCCGCCGCCTTCAGTCACCGGAGCTGCCCCTTTTGATTCCAGCCATCAGATCTTGATCCGACGGTCGAGATTAGATTGAATCTAATCCCGTACCGGTCAGCGCAGTCAATCGCGCTGCTTTTTCAGAAAAACCCCTTGGTTTCTTAGAAATCAACCCGCAGTCCAAGCCAGCTCAAAAATAATTAGATCCAGGTCCTTTTCTTTTTGTTTTAGCCCCTGAGCTTTCTAAAAATATAACCCGCCGTCCTGTTGTGTAGTTTTTCACTAAAGTCCTTCTGTTTTTATATAAAATTATGTTTTAGGTCCCTGGTTTCTTCTGTTTAAGCCCTGGAAAGTTAGATTTAGTTCAAAGAAGTCCTTAAACCTTGTTTTAGCCATATCTTAACCGTTTTAAATCCGTTTTGAGTGATCTTTGCACTCACGCGATCGTCTCTGCATCAAGAATAGTTCTAGATACATCTTTGCATCTTTAAAAGTTGTTTGGTGTATTGTTTTGCTTTCATTGATTGAATGCTTGTGCGAATCATGTAGAGAACGGTCCGTTCGAGGGAGATCAATATCAAGATTACGAGAAGGAGTAGCCGCAGTGCTTTGAGCAAGGCAAGTGGATTTCCCCCTCTGCATACTCTTTTGAACCCATACACATTGCATGACAACAAAGTTTATATTTATGTTCGCGATGCATTAATTTGATGGGTCCTATGTAAGGATGACTAGTCTTTTACACTTAAGCTTTGATACACCGGGTTTACTTTTATGTTGGGTAGCTATGCTAGATGCTTAACTTTAGTTCATGATGGGTTCTATCCAACAATGATGAATATCCTTATTGTTACATCTTGTTATGTTAATACAAGATCACCATGTTAATCGGAACATGGAGAACCACCCAGGATTAACCGTCCAACACAATACTATATGACTCTGGTCTTGGCTAATTAATTAGAAACTTTGGTTAGGAATGATCTTACAGAAAGGGCATGGGGGTGGCGGTTGACGGTGTATAGCCCGGTTCTCTCGGGAAGTGGGCTTGGCTAAGACACTATACCCGTTAGGGAGGGTTATGCCTGCTTCCGATCCGGAAACCTTAGCGGATTGTTACTAACTAGGGAATCTTTATAAAAGCCTCGTAGCATCCCTATGCAGTCACACCTTGGAAGTGTGGTACGTGCCTGATCAGCACAGCATGGTTGGGTTTAAAGTTCTTCGGAGCTTTTACGCGAATTGTGGTGAAAGTGTACAACCTCTGCAGAGTGTAAAACTGTTATAACAGTCGTGTTCGCGGTCATGAACGGCCTGGACCCTCACGTGATTAATCTATCGAAACATGAAATCAAATCATTGCATGCATATGTTCTTGGTTATGTTCATTATTTACTTTATGCTAATATGTGGGTTGGTATATACTTACATCCTAGTAAATAGTTGCTTGTTAATAAAACTTGATCAACTAAAATGCTGACCGCTGCAAACCAAGCCTTTCCTTGATAGCTTGCATATTTCCCCCACTTGCTGAGTACCAACCATAAGTGTACTCATCCTTGCTTATATTAGATCAGAAGGTAATAATGGAGCGGAGTACCTCAGCGATCTTGATGAGTTCTAGGCGTGTGTTCCACCAGTCAGATGCATGTGGAGTGCTTTTGGAGTTATCGTCTTTAGTTATCGTGTGAACCAGTTTAATTTGGCCTTTGTGCCATATTCGTGAGTGTAATAAATACTTTATTTATTAAATAATCGTTTGAGTACTGTTTCTGTTATTCACTCACGGTCTATCATATGTGTGAAATTTGATCCTGGCACACATATGAGACGTACTCGGTTTTCTTTCTAAAACCGGGTATGACATGCACCAAACCATGCAAGGCTCTCTGCCGCGACCTCGGCAACTGCCCAACGGCGCCGCCGCCACCATCCTCCTAATCGAGACCACATCGCGCGTGAATGGACGGACCGGCCGGATGCAATTAGGCGGCAGACACAGCATCTCCGGTACTAATACGTATTGTTATTGTTGTTTACGCATGAATAAAAGTTTGAGTGCCAGCTGGCCGATATGCGCTATGTGCGCCCAATGATGTCAATCTTTGTTATCCTATCCTATTAATATAGTGATAAAAAATTCATGTTATTTTTTTAAAAGTGTGTTAAGATGTCTCCTATGAATCATTGGCAATGTTCTTGTGGATTATTGGAGGACCACAATCATTTTCACGAGCTGAAAATCGTTTCACTTGGTCACTTTGGACAGTTCACATGAAGTTTCTTGAAGTGTTGAAGTGTGTACGTAAGATAGGTAAAGACAATATTATTCCGAGAGATCCTACTTTTTCTACAAAACATGAAAGGATGAGAGAGAACCGTTTTTGGCCATGCTTCAAAGGTGCAATTGGAGCAATAGATGGTTCTCATGTGAAAGTGGTAGTGCCAGTGGACGAAGTGATTAACTACACAAACCATCATGGATATACATCTCAGAATTTGCTAGCAAATTGTGACTTTCACATGAGGTTTACCTTTGTTGTTCCTGGTTAGCCTGGTGTTGCACATGACACGCGTATTCCCAATCATGCATTAGCAAATTTTCCTTTATTTCCCGTGCCTTCTAAAGGTACGCATGATACTATTTCCTTCATTTTACATTAGTTGTACTTGTATTATTCATTTGCCATGGTTAATTTTATAGGAAAAATATTATCTTGTGGATTCAAGTTATCCAAACCGAATATGGTATCATGCACCTTACAAAGGAAGCACATACCATATACTGGAATTTCGCCATAGTTCAGGACCTCCTCAAGGAAAGTATGAGACGTTCAATACTTACATTCTTCGCTTCGAAATGTGATTGAAAGGACTTTTGGAATCTTGAATCTAGCATATTTTGAAGAGCGTGCCAAGTTTCTCACCTCGTACTCAAAAGCATAGTCATGGCTTGTTGTGCCTTGCATAATTTTATCCGTGATAGCAATTTGCGTGATAAGGTCTTTGACAGATGTGGTGCTAATGAGCAATACTTGGTACCATCTACAATTGGCATGACACAAACACAAGGAGATGAGAGTGAACATGTGGAGAATGAGGATAGCATGAATACCATTCGTAAGAGGATTGCTGATGATTTGGTTAGTGCAAGAGGAAGATAGTTATGTTGAGATATATCATATTTGTATAAGCCCTTTAGCTTGTGTAATTGCTATTGTTCTTTTTATGTGGACCATATGAATAAAAAAACTTAGAGAGTTTAATTTTTTCCTTTTTGAAAGAAAATATTTACATGCTAAATAATGAATATACTAGGTTTGTACAAGTATTTGGTATATAAACAGTCCCATGATCCTTTAGGGTTATCATTGGTATTTCTTTCACAGCACACAGTTTCCAACAGCTCACAGCTGTTCTAACCAGACGGTCTTCTGCTTTTCCCACATCATTTTTTCCACAACTGTTTTTTCACAGTACACAGCTCACAGCAGTTTTTCCAAAAGCCACAGCCCAACCAAACACATCTTTAACCTAATATGCCACTTCTGTTATATATAAAGAAACAAAACGACAAATTGTATTAGTGGCTAAATTAAAGGAAGCGATAAAGATTAAGGGGTTAATTGAACAAAATATAGTTTACGCGTATTTGTGTTATTGCCCCTACTTTGATATGTGCAATTGTGATTTTGGTCTCATTTTTTTAACTTTGTGCAAACATGGCTCCACTGACCGGACAGATATATTGGACGTGCGGAAAAATTGGATTTAACACCTATTATTGGAGTTAATTTTTGTGTGTTTGGTCCCAAATTGATTTTTTGGCAATGCGTATTTTGGTCACTCTCCGAGATGCTCTTAGGCAATACCTTGGCCCCATGAACTACTGGAGTTGTTCCCTGGTGCAGTTCATGGTAAGTTGAACGAGCCGTATATATATTTCCCATGTCAAGGTTAATGTTGCTCGTGGCACTAGTGTTTGAGTGTTACACTATTACAACATCGGATCGGAATCGGATTGCGTTTGTTCATGTCGAGTCCTTGGCAATGTCGGATTACACAATGCTTTCCTTCAACCAGCGGTAATAACAAATACTACAATTTTGCACGTACATGTTTCGCAAAAATCATTACCACTAAAATGACGAAACCACCTCGAAACAAAATCGCAATCTTCATGGGGAAGGCAAGCCGGCTGCAAGCGAAGAAGCAGAGCCGTCGTCGCCGCCGCCACGTGCAAGCCGTGGCGCCGCGTGGTCACCGACCCCGGCTTCCTCGACCACTTCCGCGCCATCCATATGAACCCCACTTCCTCCTCGGCCACTACTGCGTCAACACCGTCGAGACGGAGCACGGCGCCACAAAGCTCACCGCCGAGTTCTTCCCCTCGCTGCCTTGGCGATGGCGCCGGTCAGCCGAGCATCTCCGGCGACGCCTCTCCCTCGACTTCCTCCGCCGCCGCCGCCGCTCCGACGCCTTCACGGAGCATGTGCTCACCGACAGCCGCGGCGGCCTCCTCGCCTTCGTCCGCGACAACAAGTATGCCGTCGTGTGCGATCCATGGAACAGGCAGTACCGTGAGCTTGATTTCCCATGGCTACATCCTACGCCCGATGAAGGGTCATCGGAGAGATACTTTATGGAGCACGACGAGCAATACATCTCCCTCGGTGCCTTCTTCCTCGAGGCCGGCGCCGGTGGTGGTGGTGGACCCCCCATGGCAGGGTTCAGGTTGCTGTGTGCGTGGCTGGTCAGGAACTACGTGGACGACACGGTGTCAGCCCACGCGTGTGTCTACTCAGCAAGTGAACGCCGCTGGCTCCGGCCGTGCTGCGGCAGGTACGTCAGCCATGGGTATTGTACGACCGGCCACTGGATCTGGAACGACAGCCGATTTCTAGGGCGTGGGTATTGTACGATTGCTCGTCCTCGACGAGAGCACCGGCAAGTTCTCGACTTTTAGGCTGCCGGCGGTGGCGGCGGCGCTGCCCGGCGACAGCAGGGCGGTCTCCCCGCGTTACGAAAGCCGGGACATCCGGGTCGTCGGCGACGGCGGGGCGGCGGGTGGCGTGCGCATCGTCAGTGTGGTAGACGGTGACCAGCTCGAGGTGCTCACTTGGGCCCATGGTGCCAGGAGGTGCGCGGTGGAGAGCCGAGTTGGTCTATGCCAGCTGGCCAACGTTGAGGCCAGTCAAGACCTGTCATGGCTTTTCTTGGACAATGCCACCACATCGGCTGACCTGGTGCTCGGCGCCTTCGACTCGGCCTCATCTACCATGAAGGTGCTCTCCCTCGATGTCGAGACCTTGAAGCTGCAGCGGACGACGAAGAGCATGGCCTTGAGTGCCGAGAGGGTGTTCCCGTATGAGCTAGAGTAGACTCAGAGTACAATTAGGCAACGTATCCTATGGAAACCAACCTCTCCGTGGAAACTATAGAAACTAAAATCTGGGTCATACGATGTTAATCCAAGTGCGTGACCAGATCAGGTGGGAGGGATGATTTGCAAAAGCGGTCTTGCAAATCACCCCTCTCACCTCCCCTGAGCTTTGCAAATCACCTCTTCCACCTGATCTGGGCGCGCCCTTGGATCAACATCGTGTTGTCCATATTGAAGTTTCCATGGAACTTAGAAGTTAGTTTCCACCAGATATGTCCCCAATTGGGAAAGGCAATATTTCAAATCGACAAGATTTAAAATAGAAAAATAGCATTGCCTTACATCTAACGGATTCTACATACATGGAAAATAACTACGACTTGAGTTGCTAAAAAAAAACTATGCGGTAGCCATATAAAAAAATAGAAAGGGATAGATGAGTACAAATTATCCCAAATTGGTGCTACACATGAGCTCATATGTTTTTTTTGAAAGAGCATGGGCAGGGATGTTGCCAACGATAAAAAGTAGATGGCCGTCGGCAAAGGAATAACGGAGGGCCTTGACAAAGCATGAATGCATAAACTCCATCCAGTGGAGTACAAAAATTATAATGCGGCCTGGATGAGCAGACGAAGGGCTGACTATTAGTGTATTTACAGACTCTATCCAGGCAAGGAAGCCAGTGACAACGAGATAGAAACCAAATTCTACCCTTAGAGCAACTCTGAGAGGCTCTCTATATCCATCCTAATTGTTAGGAATGGAGATTTTGACGAAAAAAAACCTCCAACAACTTCTCTTAGTGGGTATCCAAATATAGCTATCATCTATTTCAGTTTTCTCCCTAGCCAAAGATAGCAAAAATGGCTCTCTAGAGTGTAAACAAGATATAGAAAAGCTATTGAAGATTGAAAATATATAGAAAGAGATTTTTATGTAAATGACTCTCCAAATGATAATTTAGAGAGTGAAATATAGAAAGACTCTTAGAGACACTCTTAGCTGAACATAGCCAGAAGTCATAAAAATAAGATTTGCATTCCACTTAAAAGGAAAAATTATATAAATAGATGGATCATACAATTATTAATTAGTATAAACATGTGTTTTAACCGAGCAGCATGTACATAGGAGATGGTTCTCAAGCGCATCCCTCGCCGTCATGGCGGCCATCCGAGCGCATCCGGCGGCGCCTCTCCCTCGACTTCCTGCACCGCCGCCCCGACCCCTTCTCAGAGCATGTGCTCACCGACAGCCATGGCGGCCTCCTCGCCTTCGTGCGTGAGAACTGGTACGCCGTGGTGTGCTATCCATGGAACAGGCAGTACCGGGAGCTTGATTTCCCATGGCTACATTCTGAACCACAAGACAGTTTCTCCCTCGGCTACCAGGACCACTCCCTCGGCGCCTTCTTCCTCGGCGATGGCGGCGGCGGCATGTCTGGATTCAGGTTGCTGTGTGCGTGGCTAGTCAGGATTTACCCGGAGGACACGGTGGCCGCACATGCATGTGTCTACTCAGCGAGACGCCGGCGATGGCTCCGGATCAGCGTGCAGGGTATAACTAAGACATTGATTCATTTTCTCGATCCACTATAACACTAGATCACAACATCATGGCGGTCACCGACAATGTGGATAGATACTCCCTCTGTTCCAAATTGCAAGTCACTCGTCTAATTAACTTTTTAGAGATCTAGTCAAACAATATTATGTTTGACCAAACTTATAAAGGGAATCATAAAATTTTTGGTATAATAAAAATTTCGGTGGTCACCGATAAAAGCGAAATTTCGGAAATTTCAGGAATTTCGATGATCCCTGTAGCATTTTTATTTTTAAAAATTAATTAAATTTGCACTAAAAAACAAAAAATAATTGCATACCGGTATTCTTCACTCATTTCGCTACTTACCGAAAACAGCGATATTTCGGAAATTTCGCCGAAATTTTTTTCCCTGGCTCCGGCCATCCGGGGGCAAGGACGTCGGCTATGGGCTTTGGACGACCGGAAGCGTGACGAACAACAACCGATTCATTGGACGTGCAGGGGGATCGATCTTGTGGTCCGGCGACCGTGGCATCGTGCTCATCCTCGACGAGAGCACCGGCGAGTTCTCCACTTTTAGGCTGCCGCACGCCGCCGTCGACGTGAACAGCAAAAGCCATGACGTCCGGGTCGTCGCCGGTGCGGCCGCGGGATCCGTGCGCATCGTCCGTGTGGTAGATGGTGACCAGCTCGAGGTGCTCGCTTGGGCCCATGGCGCCAGGAGGTGCACGGTGGAGAGGCGAGTTGGTCTATGCCAGCTGGCCAACATTGAGGCCAGTCTAGGCATTTTATGGCTTCTCTTGGACAACGCCACGGCGTCGGCCGACGTGGTGCTCGGCGCCTTCATCTCGGCCTCCGCCACCGCGAAGGTGTTCTCCATTGACGTCGAGGCCATGAAGCTGCGGCGGATTGAGAAGAGCATGGCCTTGAGTGCCCAGAGGGTGTTCCCGTATGAGCTACCGTGGCCTCAGTTAATAAGTGCCTGCATGTGATGTACAATAACTAGTTTTTTTTTTCACTTGTTGTCAAGGATGCCAGATGAGCGTGCAGGGTATAACAAGACATTGATTCGTTTTTCTCGATCCAGTATAACACTAGATCACAACATCATGGCGGTCACCGACAATGTGGACAGACACTCCCTCCGTTCCAAATTGCAAGTCACTCGTCTAACTTTTTAGAGATCTAGTCAAATAATTTTATGTTTGACCAAAATTATAAAGGGAATCATAAAGGTTTATGGCACCAAATGAACATACTATGAACCTATATAAATAATGACAGAACTAATTATCCTTATTTGATATTATAAATGTTAGTAATTTGTTGTATGAATTTGGTTAAATTTGATTTGTTTTTCTCCAACAAAGTCAGAATGACCCATAATTTTTAAATTATTTAGGTATTAAAGTTACTTTAACAAAAATACTAGGAATAGAAATAAATAAGACACAGATAAATTCAAATGGAGCGCCAACATATTATGGAGACCGAACAAGGTTGTTTAGTTGGCATTGTATTTGAGTACTCCAAGAATTTGGTCAAACTTAAGATAGTTTGACTCTCCAAGAATATTAGAATGACTTACCATTTGGGATAGAGGGAGCAGATTGGAAGGTACAAAATCCCTTAACTGTCAAATTTCCCTCGATCTCCTCTAGTATATGATGTAAACCGAACAAGTGCCAATGTGAACTGGAGTCGTGCCCTGGTGCAAAGCATGGTAAGCTGCACGAACCGTACGTGTTCATATCGGAGTCCTTGACAACGTCGAATTCCACCCCACTGGGGCTAACAACAATACTACGTACAAATTTGCACATACATACATGTCTGAAAAATCACGAGCCCATAATCGTCACCTCCTCTGTTAAAGAAACAAAATTGCAATAATCTCCATGGGGAAGGCAAGCCGGCGACGTGGCCGCCGGCGATCACGGATCGCCATGTCCCGCGCGCGAGACGCGGCGCCGACGAGCATCCTCGACGTCCCCGACGACCTCCTGGAGCTCGTCCTCCTCCTCGTCCACACGCCCATCTGCCTCTTCCGCGCCGCCGCGACGTGCAAGCCATGGCGCCGCGTGGTCGCCGGCGCCGGCTTCCTCGACCGCTTCCGCGCCATCCATGGACCCCACTTCTTCCTCCTCGGCCACTACACCGTGCAGATGGAGGTTGCCGAGTTCGTCCCTTCGCCACTGTGTCCAGCTGAGCACCTCCGGCAGTGGCTCTCCCTCGACTTCCTGCCCCACTCCAACGCCTTCTCGTTCAGCGATCAGCGTGTGCTCACCTACAGCCGCGACGGCCTCCTCGCCTTTGTCCGTGACGGCTGGCACGCCGACGTGTGCGATCCCTGGAACAGGGAGTACCTGGAGCTTGATCTTCCATGGATTGGCTGTCCATGGACTGACTGTCCATGGGTATATCCTGGTACTCAAAAGATGACGGACTTTGACCACTGCAACTACCGCTCCCTCGGTGCCTTCCTCCTCGACCACGATGGCGGTGGTGGGCCCCCCATGTCGGGCTTCAGGTGGCTGGTCCGGGATTACAGGGACGACATGGTAGTTGCCCAGTCATCTGTCTACTCAGCAAGAGACTGCCGCTGGCTCCGGCCATCCACCACCACAGACGTCGACGGCAGGCACTATTGGGCTCGTGGCTGCTGGAGCATGATGTATCCACAGAGAGAATACCACAAACAATTCCTGGGGCGAGCAGGGGGATACATCTTGTGGTCTGACGCCCATGGTTGCGTGCTCGTCCTCGATGACAGCACCGGCGAGTTCTCAACGTTTAGGCTGCCGGAGAAGATGGCGCCGGAGCCGCAATACGGGGATCTCCGGGTCGTCGGCGGAGGGGCGGCCGAGGGAAGTGTGCGCATTGTCGGCGTGGTAGGCGATGACCTCGAGGTGCTCACTTGGGCCCATGGCGCCATGGAGTGCACGGTGGAGATGCGAGTTGGTGGTCTATGCCAGCTGGCAAGCGTCGAGGCCATTCCAACCCTGTCATGGCTTCTCGTGGACAACGCCGCCACGGCATTGCCAGAACTGGTGCTCGGCGCCTCCGTCCTCGGCTCCTCCACCGTGGAGGTGTTCTTCTCCCTCGACGTCGAGACCATGACGCTGTGGCGGATGAAGAAGAGCACGGCCTTGACAGTGCAGAGGGTGTTCCCGTATGAGCTACCATGGCCTCAGACAATTAGCGTATGCCTGTGATTGTAATAACTAATTGTTTTTTTCTCGATCCACCAGCTATAACTCTAGATCACAACATCACGGTGTTCCACGACAATGTGGACTAGGTTCACTGTGGTTGTTTACCGGTCACGACCATCCCCGGTCAGATTATACGAGAGATCGAGGTAGATTTTGTAAATAAAATTTTATCGATTTGTTTGAATTAAGATATGACCAATATAAAAATTATACATGTTAATGAGTTTACAACTCTATCGTTCTAAACTTTTTAATTTAAATTTGTTTACTGCTTTAAAATATGATTTGAATGTATCTTTGCCGAGTGCCAAAGAAAAGACACACGACAAAGAGGTAACTTTGCCATGTGTAAAAAAACACACAACAAATTTTAACTTTGTCACGTGCAAAAAAACACTCAACAGCCGGTTTCACGTAGTACATGTTGAAACCAGCAAGTTCCTAAAGTACAATAGTACATTCCAACACTTTAGATGGACGCATGTCGATCGTGATTAATCAGCAGTGGATGTGACAAGAAGTCGTGAACAAACACCACTGCCACTACCGGAATCGGCAAAAGCTAAAAACCCCTCAGCAAAGGCTTTGCCCAAAAAAGCTGGGCACAAACCTAGGTTATTATTAGGTTTTGGATCAATCTGGTTTTGTTTTTGTCACATCTGGTGGGGCCTAAGGTCCCCCAGGTCACACAACAATACACATGTCATGGCATGCATGGCGAGGAAGAGAAGGGATGAGATGAGGACGGCGAAGCACGTACATACTTACCTGATGTCGGCACTCGGCAGGCGAGACAGGCTTCAAAATCAAAATTCTACTATTACTAGTGTCGTACCCGTGCGTTGCTACGGGTAGCAAAAGTTATATAACAAATAACATAGAACAATGTAAAAAATAATAATTAAACGATACAATTTTATTATTCTAAAACAAAACAATATGCTCTATTAAAACGACGTGGCCGTCGACGTGGCCGTGCAATTATTGGTCGTGTAAACCAGCACGTGGCCGCCAGCAACGATCTGACGTGGCGTTCTTCGAGTCGGAGGAGGAAACGGTGCCTGCCGGGTGCGTCGCCGTGGTCTCGACGTGTGTGTGATGAGTGCGAGTGGGTGTTCACTGTTGATGTCGACACCATAGAGGTACAGCGTGGGACCGAAGCGGAACTTGTGCACACGGCATCTGTTGCCGTATGAGCTTCCATGGCCGTCGCCCATCAAACGTTAATGTCTCTCTTGTTGGGCACAAATCTCCCTGATTTCTCCTATGTTAGTAGGGATTGGAGTGAGCTTATGACGGATGATGAATTTTCGTGTGTTGGACTTTTGAATATGTGATTTCGGTGTTTTGAATATCTGAGATTTAGTTCTTGGCATCCGTGTGATTTGGATTCTTGTATGGTCTCTTGGATTTGGATGTGTTTGATTGGGATATATGCAAATTAATCTGGCTGCAGTATGGTTTAATTATTGATTGATTTGATTTGACTAGTAGAGTGTACATGTCGCGGACATGTATATAAAAAGACTACTAGAAAAACTCACATTTGTCCACCTCTCATAGTACCGATTGCTTTTGAGCCGGTACTAATGTCAATTTAGTACGATTGGTTGTAAGCACAAGGTCTCCCAGAAAAATTTGGTACCAGTTTGTAACACCACCCGGTACTAAATAGTGACATTTAGTACCAACTGGTATTACGAGTCGGTACTAAATGGTCCCGGGTTCCCTGAAGGCACCCAATTATTTAATATACCGGCTCGTAATACGACCATGTTTTTGGCCCGGTACTAATGTTGTGTTTTCTAGTATTGATAAGTCAAAGATGCATATGGTTTGAATATTCGCAAAATAAATAGGTAAAAATACAATTCAGTTATAACAATATATTGATGAAATTAATATAAATAAGGACACCATGTGTTTTGAATAAATGTGTTTACAAATGCAGTGTTATGCTTCTAATACATCCCAAATACAGTGTTCATAGTTCTCTTCCCAGTAGGATCAACATCTTTGATTTTATTTTATTTGGGTGCCCTCCACTGCTCCATCGATGTCGTATATTGATAGTCTTATGCAATAACACATGATCTTAAAACAAGTTGATAAATTACCTATACAATATATACCCGGTTACTCTACAATCTATTATATTATTACTTGAAGAAAAAAAGAAGCCATCACGTTCGCCGAGAGGGCCAAGAAATTCCCATGTTAATCGGAAAAAAGAGAAGAATTTGGGCCGTTGGATTTTATGAAGATCTGACGGTCTATGTAAATCCAAGGCGACCATGTTACATATTCGAATATATATAGAATTAAATAACAACACACTTGGCGTGAATACATCTCATTCTCTCTAAATGAAATAGTCCATACCAAATACGTTAATAAAAGCAAAGAAATTTGTAGCGATCTCACCCGAGAAATGGGCCCACTTAAGTATATTCCACCTTCCATTGGTGCTAATATACAAAAATGTTCCCAAGTGCGGATTCGACCGTCGAGTCAAGCTCGACCAACGGCTACTGAAGATCGTCCGTCCATACGCTCACTCGAAGGTGAGTTCCAAAGATCACATCATTCCACAATTCAAATTACAACAAGTCTTAGAGTTATTACAACCAAATTGAAATGATAAATAAAATAGTTTGAGTTCATGCAGCGGAAATGTAAACGAGATACTAGCGACGATCCATAGTATCGTCACGATGAAGTCAGCCGTGACGCTACTCCTCACGATCCTCGGAAGAGGTCGGCTCCCACTCGATACTGTAACCAGGAGGAAGCTGGGAGGCCCAAGCCATAGAGGCAGCTACCTCCTGAGGGGATGGTCCTGAAAATTAAGCCACAAGCAAGGCTGAGTATACTAGTTATACTCAACAAGACTTAACCGACTGGTGATCACTACATCACCGACTCCTACGATGAGAGGCTGTTTGGCTAGTGGGGTTCTTTTGCCAAAAGCGACTAAGCTCTTTTCTACTTTCTTTATTTTGATTTTAATTTCTTTAGTCTATCCATTTTAGGTGAGCCTAGCTAAACAATCAAGTTTTGCAATATAATTATTCCATACAAAGATTTCATCCTTCCAAGTTTCACTTCATAATATGCCATACATCGGTCAAGCAGTCTCATTAACCGCGAGAAGCGGACAGTTCGAACCGAATTTACTACCTGGCCAGGGGAAACCCACACATACGGAATGGTTGGAAATGCCAACACACCCCAATCCTTTCTCATCGATCCACAATTCGGAACCGAGTCCATTTCCTCATGATAAAGGTTTACTGCTTCACTCACAGTCTCACGCATATATCCACAAGTGTACGGCAGGGGAAAACAATGGTTTCCAAGGAGAGATGGCTGTCGGCCCTAGCTGCTTCAATCTGATACCGGGACTTACCGGTCCCATAAACCGTGCATATATGTGGTACGTTCAAACGCTTGACACAAAAGTACCACATGTTTCCAATTAAAACATCGATAGACAGGAATCTACCAGCATCCGTCCATCATCTCTATGTTTCTGATATGAGTAGACATACAACTCCTATATCTCGCGAGTGTCGGAAAACACTCGACTTCTAACGGTCTTAAGCATAGCAACTATCGAACCTAACATACTAGTGTTCAATCAAAGGAACCTATGATCATGCAATCTAGGGTTTCATTCAACTCCTTGAAACTTAAATGCACAAGCATATAATCAAGTAAATCGCGTAAGTAAAGTTAGGTTATGCTCCGGGGCTTGCCTTCCGGCTCGAAGCGGTACTCCTGCTCGGGGCTCGGATCCATGTGCACCACGTTCACCTCGGACTCCTGGGCGATCTCCTCGGCAGCGGGGACTAGCTCGTAGACTCCGTCGGCGAGACCCGAATCTACACGAATGCATGAAATGCTTAAGTATCGAGATTTAATAGTTAGGGTTTATTTAAATCTTGGTTAGTGAATTGGAAAGGATAAACATTAATTATAAGTGAATATATCCTTTTCATTTTGAACCTTTACTTTTATTTTAGAGTTTTAGATTTTTCTCTTTTTCCTTTCCTTTTCTTCTCTTTTCTTTTCTTTTTCTTCTCTTTTCTACCATTCAAGTCCCTTTTCTATTATTCCAAAGGTGAACTTAGGAATATTATTTTTAGGTGTCACTTGACCAGAGGCTTGCTCATGCCAAGGCAGGAGCTTAGCCCAAAATTTGGCTCAAGATAATTTTTCTATAATTTATTAAAAATGTTCTTATCTTTTTGCCTAATAACAAACTAAAATCCTACAAAACTAACTATTAGGTTTCTGTCCATGCCACTTGGCACAGTGACTTAGGTCACCAAGAGTGACCTCTCTGCAAGTTTGCATGAGATTTTGATTTATGATTATTTTTGTGGAATTTCACCATGTTTAAACCACCAAAAATCATTTAACCATTTTATTGTGCTCAAAAATTTCCATGGTAATTTTTCTAAGGTTTCTAAGGTTCCTTAAACCTCTCTGGTGCAAGGGTTTTATTTTTCTGGGAGAAAAATTATTTCCACGATTTAATTTGTAAAACAGCATGGCCTTTACAAAATAATTCATATCTGGAGATATACAACCGATTTTTGTGCACCACTTGCGCATTAAGCTAGTGTCATGTACCCTACCAACATATCCCAAGCACAGCCCCAGTGCATGTGTAGATTTTGAACTATGATGAAATGTGTTCAAATTGAATTGAATTTATACTGCAAAAACTATAGCTCAAAAGTGACAACTCATAACTAGGGAAATGATCTTCATGCTTCAAGGTTTCCAGAGAAATTTAGTTTGTATTTTTCTGATGTTTCTACGATTTTCTACGAATTTTTGAATATTTCAGCGAATTAACCCAAAAAGGTAGAATCTATTTTACGCCGTGAACCCTGAAACTTTTGAAAGCCTTACAACGAGGTCCCTACATCTTTCACTTGGCCCCCTGGAAAAAGGTAGGAGATACAGTTTGATCCTCGGCTCGCCGGCGTTCGCACGCCGGCCAAACGGCGGCGACTCCGGGCCGGGAAAGTGGGGGAAACGGAGAGGGGCTCACCGCGGTTTCTTTGGGCGTGGTCTAGAGGTCGGAGAAGGCCGGAAAAGGGGGTCGTCGACGGCGGCGGCGGCCCGGACTTGCTCCGGCGAGTTGCGCCGGCGGTTGCGGTGGCGGAGGAAGGGGGGAAAAGCTCGGTGAGCATCAGTGGGGCACGGCGGAGCTCCTGGTGGCGGTGGTTTGGTCGGGGGAGACACGGAGGAGGTCGTCCACGTGCGGCTCGGGCACGGCGGCGAAAATGGCGACTCCGGCGGGGTTTTCCGCACACGAGGAGAAGGGAAGGGCTTTGAGCTTTAACGGGGAAGGAAGAGGGACGGTCAGGGCAGCTCGGGCAAGGTCGGAGGCACGGCCACGGGCAGCTGGGCAGGGGCGCGGCGGTCAGCGCCTGCCATGGCGCATGGCGGCCTGCCGCGGCGTGGGCATGCCCTGAGCAGGCATGCGGAGCAGGGCAAAGTGGAGCAGAGGCTCGTGGGTGCCTGGCGTGCACAGGTGCAGCTTTGGGGAGGATTTGACGGAGCGAGAGGCGGCGACGGACCGGCGGTCCGAGCTCGACGGTCGCGGAGCGTGATCATGACGCGAGCGAGCAGCGAGCTGCAGGGCGCGGCAGAGGCTCGCGTTGGGTCAAACGCGTGCGCCATGATGCGAGACACGTCGCTGCGCTGCTGGCCGGCGCAGGGGGGGGCAGCAACGGCAGCAGGGCACGGGCGGCATGGCGCGGGCTTGCGAGAGCGCACGCGCGAGCTCCGGGAGCGCGTGCTCACGGCTCAAAAGCCGATTTGGTGAGCAAGCTCCAAACTCAAAATTTTTAAACTGAACTCGTGAAAGTGTGAACATGAAAGTTGTAGAAGGGATAGTGGGACACCTCTCTGCACTGGAGATTTTGATAAAAAGTTGAAAATTTGGCCGTGATTCAAAAGGGGTAAATCCCTGTTTTGAACTGAATTTCTGAATTTCGAGGGGCTAAATGGCAAAATTGGCCAAAGTTCCAATTGAGGCAAAGCTCAGAAATGTGAAGCTGTACAACTTTGCTTTTTGGAGATTTTGATGTTCTGTGGTAAAATCTCGAGTTTTGGCTAAGATTCCATTTCAGCTTTTGAATTTGAATTGAAAAATTCAAATTCCAAAGTTAGGGTCTGAAATTTGAGATGCTTCCAAACATTTTTAGGCTATGGTTTCAAAAGGGAAGATGCTTGGTTTGGTCTCTCCTTCAAATTTTGCATTGGCCAAAATTCAAGTTCTTATATAAAATTTAAAGGTTTTTGTTTTGCCTCTTTTTGGGGTGTTTTTAATTTCTTATCGAATTCCTTTTAGCATTTCTTTTGATTTCTTTCTTTCAATTAACCTTGGTTAGGCTTGATTACTTGTTTAGCTTTATTTAAAAACTAGGGGTGTTACAAAATTGGTAAACTTTGAATAAAACTCTACTTCTTTCATATAACAAATAGCCTACATTACCAAATGTCGATGACCGTCTCTAGGACCTACCTACAGCCTACCAAGCAATCCAAATAACCTACAAACGTGAACAGGAGGGAGAACAGCTTGGTGCCAAGGTCAAGAACAGGGGCATGAAGAACAGGGATCGAACCATTAACGAGCTTAGTAGCTGAGTCCATATCCAATGCGACTAGAAATAGATTAGGCTAAAAAGTCCATATACCCAATAAAACTAGCAATAGACTAGGCTAAAAAGTCCATGCCAAATACGACTAGCACTAGACTACGATAAAGAGTCCCGGTCTAATAAAACTAATGTATATTTAAATAATGAAAAATATTTACTAATATATATTTCAATAATGACAATTATTTTATGAAGATCAAATAACCCATATTAGTCCAAAGATTCTATAGATTAAAATCAATAAAGAAACAGAATGTAGAATTAAAAATAATAAATTAAGAAAAACTATAATCCATGTCAAATGACAAATGTTACTACACTATTAACACCTCACGTTTGCACATCCGAATTCGAATATGATGGAAAAGAGCTCGGTACTAATAATATTTATGTTATCATAAAAGATAAATTTTAACCAAATAAAAATATTGCAGTTAGAAAACCATTATTAAACGAGATGGCAAGTTGGCTTACAATATATAGCTGGTGTACATTAACACTAACTACAACAAGTGCAACACCAATATATTCATTATTCATTTAAGTCGGTTAATAAAAAATAAAACTAACATTTAAATTGATGGAGTTTATGAGTTATTATTACAAAGAGTTGAACCAAATAAAAATACTTGGGTAAATGAAACTAACATTTACCCTGTTGGAGTTTATGAGTTATTCATATAGATAGCACCAATGTCAAACCAGTCGAGGTGCCAATCTCACCCTCTATATATAGACACTCGGGTTCCTAATAGCCGGTTAGCCACTGCGGATGGAGCCCTCCTGCCATTGGTAGTCAGCACTTCAACTTGTATGCAATATGCACTTCTATCCTTCATATGTTCTCAAAATAACAATCTTGATTAGGTGTCTGGTGTCATCCATTCAAGGTTGAATCCACATAAGATCATTGATGTATGGTCATGGTTAAGAGCAAATCAAGGCCTAGCGCACCTTCATGTGTGCATCAAGATCTAAAACATGTGGTGCAAACCGGTCGTGGAAGTTAAAGTTTGCAAACGCAAGATTCACCTACATGTTTTTTTGAATAATATTTTGCCACTCATGCTTGCTTATCAACGGATCTTAATGGCAATGTAAGGGTAGCTCCAGCATATCCCAAAATTGAACCATAGGGTGCCAAGAGCAAACCGTGCACATTGTGAACGCCAACTGTCGTGTGTCAGAGAAGAAAACCAACCTCTACAGTCCATTCAACCTCTTCGCATAAAAAAAATTGTCCAACCATACCCATTTGTTCCTCTCTCGCGTGTAGGTGGATGGGTCTAGGACATGGCAAAATCCAAACAAGAAATCAATGAAACAAATAAACCAAATTGACAGACATAACCAAAAGCTGAATTGGTGGATCGAATCGGAAGTTTTATCGCCAGATCAAGTTCCCCAACATCTGGATCAAATAATGTTCCTCTTTTTTTTTGTGTTGCCTCATGCAAGCTAACAGAAGATGGAGGAGCTATACTAGAGCTCAAGCGGAGCGGAGGTCACCAGAGTAGAATAGTGGAAGCTTACGGGTGCAAATAAAAGTCAAGCACAATAGCATATGGAGATGACTAGATGGGAGAATGACCAGAAGAAACACGATGAAACGCAATAGATATGGTCACATGAAAAAATTGGTAGAGGGGCTGAGCCGTGAAGATGTGAGCAACGACGGGGCTACATACTCCATTCATCGGGGCTACTAATCAAACATAGCACTATGCTGCCTCTTGAATCGTAGCTATAATCACTTATTTTTCTCCCTAAAATTGACGTAGCATTGGAGCTAACTTAACATATCGACCACAGGTGATGTAAATGCCAACAATAATACCATGACAACATCAAGAAGTTCTACTATGTTCGAGAATGACATAGCCAGACTATGAAAAAAAGTGTGTAAAAAAAATAGCTACCCTATGAAACAAATAAACGCAAATAATAAAATGTTAGTATAAAGTATAAAAAACTAGCTACCCGCGCTATTTGCGCGGGCCATCCTGCTAGTTCCTTAATAATTTGAAAAATAATTATGAGTTGTATGCAATGTCTAGGAAGGAAAAAGTTTCTCGGCTGTAATGTTAGTAACTTAGTACATATCTGCATTTATATATAGTAGTAAGTTAGAGTGAAGATTTTTTTTCTGAAAAGATAGAGTGAAGATAAGTCCAACTTGGGTGTAGGTAGATTCGTGGGAAAAGGATCTGAAAATAAAGAAAGCAGAACGCGGAACACGCTGATTGTTGTATAATCATATCGAGGTCAACCATCTGCAATCATCGCCATATACAATCACATCTCAAGACAACGTAATAGTTGTAGAATCTGCTAGCTGGGTCACATTATTCGCTGTGCCTATAAATAGAGTCCATCACCGGCCATCCTAGAGCAGCTGCTAGCAGCCACACAGCTCATCATCTCTGTAACTACCTAGCTTTCTGATCTCTCCCTATATATTCTTGCAGCAGAGCACAGGAGCTAGAGTCGAGTCGTCCATCGTTCATCATATCAATGGCCATTTCTTCTGCAATCAAGGTGGCTGCAGTTTGCCTCGTACTGATGTACATATGGCGGCCGCCCAACAGACGTGCGAGGAGTGCTTCAAGGTATGTGACGCGACGTGCTCCGGCGAGGCTGGGCTCGAATGCCTCACCCACTGCACCATCTCAATAGGTAGCGAATGTGACGATTGTGTGACCGAGGCCACTAAGGGATGTAAAACCAGATGCTTCGCAGACTGCCGCGTACTCGGCAATTGCCCCCCGACGCCGCCATCCGCCTGATCCAGCCTCTAGCTAGCATCGCGATCGATCCCCACCGTCCCAGTACTTGTCGTGTTTGTTGTTGTTGTAAGAGTGTGACTGCTGGTCATGGCTAGCCGGCTGGGTGCACGCTATGTGCAGTTCCTTTACCATTAGCGGCATGATTCTGGGTGATTTCTAGTTTCCTAAAACTTTCTTCAGTCATCCTGAAATAAAATATATATAGCGCTGTGTCGGCAAGCTTTTATTACTTATTAATTGCATCCTTGTGTCATGTTCATGTTTGTTATGTGTCCTGGAAATTAACTATACACCATACAAAGCAATAATGGTCGATCGATTGATTAGTGTGTTGATAATTGCCTCACTCCATGCTTGGTGATCTCTGTCAGCGATTACATTACTACTTAGTATCTAGTTTCGATCCATATATAACTTCAAGCCACATAAGTTTGCAAGAGCATCTCCAAAAACCTAGCTAAATCTCTCTCTCCATATAGTATACTTTGGGGCCAGCCATAGAATACTTATTCTATAGCCAGCCACGCAAGATGTGAGGCCGCCGGCGCCTCCAGCCCCCCGCGCTTCGCTAGCCCGATTGCACATTAATTACCCGTGGCTCGGCTCCACCGATCGAGTCTCCTACCGCCCACACGCAGAAGCGAGCCGATGTTACGTGAGCTTGGCCTCCGCATGCATCGCTATCTGTATTATGGAAAGGCATCAATCGTAATTATTAGTTTTTTTATGTTGGCCGTGATTCTGCGAGATCGAGTTCATGTTGCGTGCATTATTTTGCCGGCTTCGTTAGTACCACACGTTACTGCAAGCTTTTCGTAATCCTTTTTCTTTTATCAGAGAGACAGAGACATCCCAGCAGGTCTAAGGTTGCACTCAAGTGTAGCGTGTATACATGGATTACGAGAATACAAGCGTAAGATACCATACAAAATACTCCAACTACCAGATAGTAGTCTGAGTCCACGTACGCTAGCTCGTATGGGAACACCCCTGTCGGCCTCTCAAGGCCGTCCTCTTCTTCATCTGCCACAACTCCATTGTCTCCACCTTCATGGCGGAGGAGGCCGAGACGAAGGCGCCGAGCACCAGCTCTCGGCCGATACCGTGGCATTGTCCAACAGAAGCCATGACTGGCCTCGACTAGCCTCAATATTGGCCAGCTGCCATAGACTAACTCGCCTCTCCACCGTGCACTCCATGGCGCCATGGGCCCAACTGAGCACCTGTAGGTCACCGCCTACCATGCCCACGATGCGCACGCCTCCATCGCCCCCGCCGACGACGACCCGGAGGTCCCCGGCCGTATAGCGGGTACACTACCCCGTCGTTCGTCACGTCGACGCCCGACGCCATTGCCGGCAGCCTAAAATTCGAGAACTCCCCGGTGCTCTTGTCGACGACGAGCACGTCTCCATTCCCGCCGGACCACAAGATAAACCCCGCGGATCAGGGGCGGATGCAGCCTGTTTTAACGGGGTCAGCTGACCCCAATAAAATTCTGCAAATTACACACAAGATCACTGTTCACAACACTAATGACCCCTATGTGCTAATGAAGCTGACCCCGATGCTCTGAGTTTCTAGATTCGCCCCTGCCGCGGATCCATCACGCCATAGCCGCCGGTCCCATACACACCGGCGATGTCCGCCGGTCCCTCCTGATGGCTGTCCTTCTTGGCACGTCGCCGGCTTGCCTTCGTCATGGAGATTACAATTTTGTTTCATTGACCGAGGTGATTATTTATATATGTTCTCATGGCTTTCCAAACATGTACTGTCGTACGCGCAAATTGTATAGTATTGTTTGTTACCGCTGGTAGAAGGTAGACATTTTGTAGTCTGACACTGTCAAGGACTCGACATGAACACGTACGGCTCGTGCAGCTTACCATGTTTGCCAGTCCCCCTACCGCTCCCGGGATTGCACCGCCTGTGTTTGGAGATGTCATCTGTCGACGTGCCTCCAGTTGCCCTGATGGATGCAAACAAATTGATAACATCACGGCTGCCTTCGTGCATACAAATCTGACAAACAATAGAAAGTATTGATTTTCATCCACGCACGGCCTAATTAAAAGTTTCAAGTTGTCGCCAAAAAGGATTCTGATATTTCCGATTGTCACGAACCACCGATAAATTGAAGGGACCGTGACACCCTAAGAGGGGGGTAAATTAGGTGTCTTTAAAAACTAAGGTTTTAACCACATATAAAACCTATTTCAATTTCTATCTAAATATGCTCTAGGTTTTCTCTATGTGTTGCTATCTCTACCGCTACAAAGTTTTGTACCCTAGGTCCAATCCTATACTAGCATGGCAAGTCTAGGAAAGGTAAAAGCGGAAAGTAGTGCAAGTATGAAATGCGGAAACTTAAAGGGTAGAGAAGAGCAAACTCCCGGCACAGCGATTTTTACCGAGGTATCGGAAAGCTCACGAGCTTTCCACTAGTCCTCGTTGTTGGAGCCCCTCTCAAAGGGAATGCCCGCGCAAGGGCATAAACTCCCCGGTCGAGTAACTCCGTGGGTGACCACGGGACTTCCCCACGCGCAAGTGGGTCTCCGCTCGTCCCTCCCCGGATGCTCCTCGCCGCCTTCACTTGGTAGAGCTTCGGCCAAAACGCCAAGGGCCTCTCCTCCCTTGCACAAGCACCGGCGGTCACTCCACAAACTCGGTTGGAGGGTCTCGCAAGACTACATGCCCCGAATTTACAACACTTGGTACGTGCAAGCACTGGTAAAGCAAGAGGTATGCAAACCTCGCTAAAACCTAGGCTAAATACCTAAGAGATGCACTAAAGGGTCTAGACTAGCACTAAGCACATGGCTAATCACCTAGATCTTCTATTTAGCACTTTGGTGGATTGAGCACTTAAGAATGTGTAGAACAATTGGCAATAGCTTCTCCCAGCTCAAGCACACTTCAAATGGCCGGGGCAACCCATATTTATAGC
This sequence comes from Digitaria exilis, assembly GCA_015342445.1. Classification (NCBI taxonomy): domain Eukaryota; kingdom Viridiplantae; phylum Streptophyta; class Magnoliopsida; order Poales; family Poaceae; genus Digitaria; species Digitaria exilis. Next base: position 2,108,239 of record JACEFO010001947.1, read on the forward strand.
CCCAACCAAAGGAGCTAGCCGTTGCAACCTTTCTGCGTACCATCGACTGATTCGGTGGGTGCAGAAGGGGTACCACCGAATTAGTCGGTGGTGCCACCTCAGCTAGCCGTTGAACTAGCCGTTGATCCACTGTGTCACTGACATGTGGGGCTGGTCCAACCACCGACTGATTCGGTGCCCGTTTCTCCTTTACAACCGAATGAGTCGGTGGTCTCTGAGTTGATCTTCGTATTCGATCTTCTTCAGCACCGACTGGTTCGGTGCCCCTTCTTCTTGTACCACCGAATGAATCGGTGCTCACCAGAACCGAACAGCTCTTTCCAGGCTGAAAGACCGACTGATTCGGTGGGGGACCGACTAATTCGGTGCCCTTGATGAGGTACCACCGAATCAATCAATGGTAGGCCTTCTCACTGCCCAAAATGCCTCTAGGACCGACTGATTCAGTCCCCTGGAAGTTGCACCACCGAATCAGTTGGTGGCTTATCCGCAGCACTGTTGAGAGCACGGTTTTGGTCATTTTTACGTCATTTCTTCACCGATTTTCGTCCTGTTTTTTTGACACTTTTGTATGATATAGAAGCACATTTCTAACCATTTGCATGGCTAAAAACTCATCCTCAAAAATCTACAAAAATACATCTTTAAACACATGTTAGTCCAATGACTATGTTGTCAATCAATCACCAAAATCACAAACATGGCCTAGGGCCATTTTCCTTACAATCTCCCCCTTTTTGGTGATTGATGACAACAAAACCAAAGCAAGAGATAATAATATAAAATTGAAAAACAACCACGTGCTAGGATACTATGTAAGAACAGGAACATATGCATTCAAGATACCAATTGAAACAATAATTTGAAATGCTTGAAAGACTTAAGTTGATCATACCTTGCTCTTACCATTTTGACTAAAATCCCCCTTGTGTGGTCAATTTGGACATAATCCAATGCCACTTTTCTCCCTTTCTTGGACCAAATTTCTTGCACTCTCCCCCAAGCTTGAAATCTACAATCTCCCATATACTTGAGGTTCTTGCTTTCTTGCATCCTCCCCCTTAAGGTCGGCTCCCCCTTAAGGTGTACTTGCTTTGGTCAATAGAATTCTCCCCCTTTGGAATCAAACACCGAAAAGGAATAAATCAAATGCACAAGGGAGAGTTCCATAGAACATGAACCATTGAATGTGGAAGATATGAAATTCTCTCCCTTTGTCAATCAAGGTCATGAGCATAAAACTCACATAACATAGATTAAGCTCCCCCTAAGTGTGTGCATATATATAATAGAAAATGAACTATATGCACAACTAGATAGTTAGGAAAAGGTGAGGAGATTAATCTATATTATGCATGGAGATAGCTTATATGAATTGAAATACATGATATCGATGAAGAACAAAGATACCAAGGAAAGATTATATCGCTTGAAGATTAAGCCTTGCATATCTCCGGGGATCGATCTAAAATGAGACTACACACATGATAAGCTTGTAAAATAGGTTAGTCTCAAAATCACAAACCATAGGATAGCTCCCCCTAAATGTGTGCATACAAGCAATTGAACTACTTGTGAGTAACATGCACTAGTCAATAACAACATTGGGAGGTATCTTATAGCTTGTAAATTTGGCACACATGATATATGAAACAAAACTCTAGGTGCCATTTTCCTACAACTAATAAACCATGCAAGTTGCTCATGGGTTAGAGAGAAACACAAGAAAACTTGCCATATGAAAAGGACAACTAGGCAATGCAAAAGAATAGAGATATGAGCATGCAATCCTAGGCATGTGAAGGAACTAGATGCTAATTGAAAATGCATGAAATTAATTCTAGTTACCTATCTTACCTTGGGAGGATTTGGGTATAGGATTTACCATAATTTCTAATATACTCCAAATCTTGATGAGCTTGGCTCTTTGCTTGAATTGTTCTTCTCTTGTGGCCAAGCCTCCAAATCCTCCTGAGTCCCGCGAACTCTAAGTCGCCTTTGGAACCCAAACCTTCTTGGAGCCCTTCATGGTAGCAATGATGTCTTTGGGCACCCAAATAGATTGGTTCCACCCCTTTCTTTGCTTGTTGAGCAAGTGAGCCACAACCTTGTCATCATTCTTCTTGAGTAGGTACGGTGTGCTCTTCAACTTGTCAACCTTCAAATAGGGCTTGGTGTTGGGAGTGACTTTCTTCTTCTTTTCTTCCTCCTTCTTCTTCTTGCACTCATAGGACTTGTGGCCTTCTTCATGGCATGAGTAGCAAGTCACAGTTGCACCCTTCTCAAGCTTCTTCACCATCTTGGGACGATTATCTTGAGGAGGTTGTTTCTTGCTCTCAAATGCCACCTCCTTGTTCTTGAGCCTTGCCAAGTCCTTCTTGAGCTTCTCTACTTCTTGCTTAAGCTCTTCATTTTCTTGCACAATGAGCTCATCAAATGGTTCTACAACCACATTCTCAATACAAGTCTCATTGCAAGATGGTGAGCAAGATTTATCAATTAAATCAATGCAAGAGGTAGATGCATCCATTTTAGATTTTTCAACAGTGGGTGAGGTGAATGCATTGTTGGATGATGCTTGTTCAAGGATCTTAATTTTACTTGCTAGCTCATCATTGTGGTCACAACTTCAAACTTTTCAACCAATTCTTCATAATTGGATGATGAGCTAGCCAATTTTTCCTTAAGATCCTTGTTTTGAGTTAGGAGCTTTTTAATTGCATCATCTTGAGAGCGAATGGTGTCAACAAGCTCTTGAATGGAAAGGGAGGAGTCATCATCACTCACATCGCTATCATCGTCGCTATCACTAGCAACATTACCTTTGGCCATAAGGCATATATGTGATGAGCTTGATGAGCCTTTTCTTGATGAGGGCTTTCTTGGCTCATCTAGATCACTCCACTTGCCGATGCTAGTGAGTGCTTGCTTGATTGCCTTCTCCTCTTTCTCCTTTTTCTTGAGCTTGCGGGCTTTCTTCAACTCCTTTGCAAGGAGAGGACATGAGTCACGGAAGTGCCCCTTCTCACCACAATGATAGCAACCATATTTCTTTGCTTTATTCTATCATTGGTGAAGACCACGTCTTGCATGGTTATGGGAACACCCTTGGAGTTGAGCTTCTTCAACATCCTCTCCATCTTCTTGATGAGCTCTTTGGATTCTTCATCAAGAGAGGTGTCGCTCTCATCATCCTCATCCTCTTCCTCTTCTTCATCACTTTCTTCCTCTTCACTTGAGCTTGGTGCCTCACTTGAGCTAGAGCTTGATACGAGCTTGTAAGCTTTCTTCTTTTACTTGGAAGATCTTTGCTTCTTTTCACAATACTTCTCCTCCTCTTCTTGTTTGCTTCATGAAGCAATTTCTTGACTTGAGGTAGAAGGTTCTTTGGTGATCTTGTTGGATAGCTCATAAGCCTTGATCTTCCCCAAAATCATGCTTGGATCGGCATCCTTGAAATTCTCTTTCACGAAGAGGTAAGTGACAAGGTTTCCGTACCTTTCTCTTGGAAGGGCTTGGATGATCTTTATTGAGATGTCTTCATTTGTCAACTTGTGCAAACCTAAAGCATTTAGCTCATTGACAATAACATTTAGTCGAGAATACATGTCATTGGCTAATTCATTAGGCAACATATCAAAAGAATCAAACTTGCGCTTAATCAAGTCATATTTTTGGTTGATCACATCACTTGTGCCATCATGGAGCTCTTTAAGCTTTTTCCAAATTTTATTGGCACATTTCTCATCATAGACTTGATTAAACACATTCATGCTCAAAGATTCAAGAATTGAATTGCGAGCAATAGCATTGAGTTGCAATTCCCTTTCATCGGCCTTGGTGGGTTTTTCGGGCCGAGTGAGGGGTTGCATTCCATCATTTGTGTAACACCCTAAAAATGCCTATTTAAAAAAAAATAGTAATTAATGGGTTTTCCTTTTTGAGTGCTCATAAATAGTATAGGGAAATAAAATTTTTGAATAATTAAAAGCAAATATAGGAAATAGAAACATTATTGTTGCATTCATGCTGGTGCATTTATTTTGATTGTTGAATTCAAATTTGAATTTGAATTCAAATGAGTGTTTGAATAAAAGAAAAACCTTTTCTTTCTCTCTCTTTTTCCCTCTCTCTTTTCAGCCCAGCAGCCCATCTCCTTCTTCCTTCTCTTTCTTCTTTTCCCGCGGCCCACCCCTTCTCTTTTCCCTTTCTTCCGCGCGGCCCAGCAGAGCCAGCCCAGCAAGCCGCAGCCCAGCCCGCGCTCACTTCTCTTCTCCCGCTGCGGCTGACAGCGTGACCCCACCTGTCAGCGCCTTCCTTCTCTCCCCGCAGTGACTGACCGCCTGGGCCCACGCGTCAGACGCGTCTTCCTCCTCCAGCCGTAGCCGCGTCGAACTCCTCCCCGCGCCGCCGCGGACTCCGCTCCGCGCACGCCGCCCTCCCTCGCGACTTGGCGCGCACGCCAAGGAGCTTGAAGCCCCCATAAATAGCGCCGCCAACCCCCTCGAGCCGTAGCCAGGAGCCCCTACACCGAAACCCTAGCCCCGAGCGCCGCCGTTGTCGCGAGCTCGTCTCGCTGCCGCCTTGCCGCCTAGACCCCGCACCAGAAGCTTCACCGCGGGGTAAGCAACGCGCCGAGCTCAAAACCCCTCTCTCTCTCGCTCTCCCGCGCTTGCTCGAGCTCGACGGAGTTCTCGCTCCGCCGCCGTGCGTCGCCAGCCGCCCTCACTGCTCAAACCTCGTCGACAACCCCCAAATCGAGTTCCCCGTTGTCTCCTCTCTCTCTAGGACCTTTCGCGGCGAGATTTGGAGCCCCGTAGCCCCCAGCCGAGCTTACTCCGGCGAGGTCGCCGCCGCGCGCCGCCGCGAGCCGTCGTTCCCGGCGAGCCGAGCGCTAGATCTAATCCCGGCGCTCGATCCAAAACCGACGGCCCAGATCTAAACCCGTTTTAAAACCCGGTCCGGTTCACCGTGGACCCGTGGACCGCGGTCTACGGCCGGTCCATGGCACAGTAGACCATGACGTCAGCCCACGTCAGCATCTAGCCGCTGCCGTGGCGATTTTGCAAAAGAGCCCCTCTGTTTTTCAAAAATCAACCCGCGTCCACCTCTATTCAAAAGTATTTACAACCAAGTCCTTTTTCTTTCGGTTTAGCCCCTGCGCTTTTGAAAAATCGTGCCCGCCGTCCTAGAAGTCGTTTTTACTCGTTAGCCCTCGAGTTTTTATACAAAATTACGTTTTAGGTCCCTGGTTTCTTTCAAAAACACCCCTGGAAGTCTAAAATCTTTACCAGCAAGCCCCTGAGCCCGTTTTTAGCGTAGTTTCTTCCGTTTTAACTCCGATTGAGTGATTTTCGCGCTCACGTGTTCGTAGTGAAGCGTAGAGTAGTTCTAAAGCCTTCTTTTCATCTTTGTTTATGTTTGGTGTACTGTTCTAATTAAATATCTTGTTTGCATGTATGTGTGGATGCTTGTGTGGTGATCGATGTGAGTAGTTGACGAGCCGTTCGAGTTTGGCAACGATCAAGGGTACGAGGAGCAGGTGCAGCAGCAGCAAGTCGTTGAGGAAGGCAAGTATAACACGGACCATCCTTGTTACCTATACACCGATTAATCACATAAATCATATGCATGTGTCTAATACTGTTAGCCACTAAGGATGTTCCTAGTCTTTACCCTATTCCTTGTTACCCAGGGTTTTATGCATTATGGTTAGATTATGCTACGCGCTGCAACCAACATTTATATTTAATGTCAATATTGAATTAATGGTTCACTTCAATGATGGTTAAAAGATGCTTTTTAGCAACATGGTTCGGGGAACTAGAGCATGTGCTGTGTGCTTTGTTCTAGTGTCTCTATAAGGTTAATCTTGGGAATTAGAGCATGTGCTTCGTGCTTTGTTCTAATGTCTCTCCATAAGGTCCGGTTCTTAAAGCGGCAACCCAGGAACTTGTTCGCCGCCGTTGGAACTATAATGGCTCTGGTCTTGGATAACTAGCTTGTACGTCTCTAGCTCGCCAGTGGTTACCGAAAGGCGTATGTGGGGTGCATGGTGAGAGTATAGTTTGATCCATCGAGGACGGTTTTATCCGTTGGCTATGCCCCGTTAGGCAAAGTCCCCGTGATGTAAGCGCCCGATGTAACGGTAGCTTCACACGTTGCGATGATGCGCTCTCGCTCTGGACGCCATTGACCCCCTCACGTTGCGCCCTGAGCGTACGTCAATCTCGATGCCTCGGTTATGCTGCCTATGTTGAACCAAACGGCTACTGTGCTGTTAGGGTGTTTTTGTGAAAGTCCTCGTAACATAAGTTCTTTTGGATTTATGTGACCGGCGGGTAAAGGGCGAAACCTCTGCAGAGTGTTGATCTATCATGATAGCCGTGCTCACGGACACGAGCGGCCTGGATCCTTTTTGATTAGAAGATGATATTAGTGGATGATGATGGTTTGTTCTATAACACTTATACCTTTATTAATGGGTTTATACTTGGGATCTACTCATTTGTAGTAAGTTGGAAAAAATAAAATGAATCAACTAAAAGTGCTAATGCAGTATAACCGTGTCAAGCCTTTTGTCCTTGCAATAACCCGTGTTATACTTGTTAAGTAAGATGGATTTACTACACTTGCAACTATTCAACAAAATCCCGGATGGGTAACAGATGGAGCAATGATGATCAGACGCTCGCTGAGTTTCCGGGGATCTACCGTACTTCTAGCTGTGTCAACCAGTCGTGTCCCTGTGGATTTGGAGGCTTCTACCTAGTATGAAGCGTTTAATAGTATTAAGTCTTCCGCGCTGTGTTATTTGTTTAGAGACTTTGTCTTTGTGTCTAATTCTAATATAAACTATTTTATATTCGAGCATCTGTTTACATCTGTGATTCATATTTGTAACTATATGTGTTCTGTGGACATCCTGGGCACACATATGGAAGCATTCGGATTTCTTAGACAAATCTGGGTGTTACAAAGTTGGTATCAGAAGCCCGTGTTGACTGTAGGATCACAGCACTAGATAGAAGGTCGATTAGAACTTGCTGAATCCTTGCTCTAAAAAATTAATTTTACCTCCTAGAGTTGAGTTTCTGTTGAAAAATGTGTTCTATTCTACCTCTGTTCTTTTGAAAATTTTCTAAGCTTTAAACTAAGGCCCTCCTCTAGTTTTTCACTTCCATAGATGGCTCGATAGAGATAGATAGTCCGCAAGAGCACTGATGGCTACCTTCCACCCGCATCGATGAGTACCCGTTGGTGGCACGCAACCCGGATGCCCACGAGGAGCTTCTTAGGCAGTAGTCGAAGAAGGGAACCCGAGGAGCTAGAGACCAAGCCCGTAGAGTTAGAGCAACAACAGAGAGAAGATGAGGAGCTGCAGCACCAGTTGGGAGGACCTGCGCACGCAGTCCAGAGTTTGGTGCACAGTCACCACCACGCAGAAGGACTAGATAAAACACCCTAGCTTTACCGCACCACCATCGACCCCTAAATGCAGTAGAGATCAAATAGAAGTTTTCGGGTCCAAAAACTAGTCCGAATAGTGCCGAGTCTTGTGTGAAACTTGACTTTAAATGCTTGAATGAATTGTCATTATGCTTTATGTGTGATTTGGATCTTTGTAATGGTTGTGATGAGCGTGGGACGAGAGTCTGCAATCATCTAGTATTGGACTAAGGTATAAGGTGTTAGTGGATAAGATAGATGCCGGTTCCTAATCTCTCCTTTGCATACCATGCCATCATCTTTCCTATCGCCTGAGAACC
>JACEFO010001948.1:0-37137 GCA_015342445.1 Digitaria exilis
AATTAATATAAATAAGGACACCATGTGTTGTGAATAAAATGTGTTTTACAAATGCATGTTTATGCTTCTTAAATACATCCCAATACAGTGTTGCATAGTTCTCTTTCCCATTGATCAAATCTTTGATTTTTTTTTGGTGCCCTCCACTGCTCCATCGATGTCGTATATTTGATAGTCTTATGCAATAAACATGATCTTAGAAACAAGTTGATAAATTACCTATACAATATAATTACCGGGTTACTCTACAATCTATTATATTATTACTTGAAGAAAAAAAGAAGCCATCACGTTCGCCGAGCAGGGCCAAGAAATTCCCATGTTAATCGGCAAAAAGAAGTAAGAATTCTGGGCCGTTGGATTTATGAAGATCTGACGGTCTTGTAAATCCAAGGCACCATGTTACATTATTCAATATATTATAGAATTAAATAACAACACACTTTGGCGGTGAATACATCTCATTCTCTCTAAATGATAATAGTCCATACCAAATTACGTTAATAAAAGCAAAGAAATTTGTAGCGATCTCACCCGGAAATGGGTCCCACTTAAGTATATTCCACCTTCCATTGGTGCTAATATACAAAATGTTCCAAGTGCGATTCGACCGTCGAGTCAAGCTCGACCAACGGCTAACTGAAGATGTCTCGTCCATACGCTCACTCGAGGTGGTTCCAAAGATCACATCATTTCCACAATTCAAATTACAACAAGTCTTAGAGTTATTTACAACCAAATTGAAATGATAAATAAATAGTTTGAGTTCATGCAGCGGGAAAGTAAACGAGATACTAGCGACGATCATAGTATCGTCACGATGAAGTCAGCGTGACGCTACTCCTCACGATCCTCGGAAGAGGTCGGCTCCCACTCGATACTGTAACCAGGAGGAAGCTGGGAGGCCCAAGCCATAGAGGCAGCTACCTCCTGAGGGGATGGTCCTGAAAATTAAGCCACAAGCAAGGCTGAGTATACTAGTTATACTCAACAAGACTTAACCGACTGGTGATCACTACATCACCGACTCCTACGATGAGAGGCTGTTTGGCTAGTGGGGTTCTTTTGCCAAAAGCGACTAAGCTCTTTTTCTACTTTCTTTATTTTGATTTTAATTCTTTAGTCTATCCATTTTAGGTGAGCCTAGCTAAACAATCAAGTTTTTGCAATATAATTATTCCATACAAAGATTTCATCCTTCCAAGTTTCACTTCATAAATATGCCATACATCGGTCAAGCAGTCTCATTAACCGCGAGAAGCGGACAGTTCGAACCGAATTTACTACCTGGCCAGGGAAACCCACACATACGGAATGGTTGGAAATGCCAACACACCCCAAATCTTTCTCATCGATCCACAATTCGGAACCGAGTCCATTTCCTCATGATAAAGGTTTACTGCTTCACTCACAGTCTCACGCATATATCCACAAGTGTACGGCAGGGGAAAACAATGGTTTCCAAGGAGAGATGGCTGTCGGCCCTAGCTGCTTCAATCTGATACCGGACTTACCGGTCCCATAAACCGTGCATATATGTGGTACGTTCAAACGCTTGACACAAAAGTACCACATGTTTCCAATTAAAACATCGATAGACAGGAATCTACCAGCATCCGTCATCATCTCTATGTTTCTGATATGAGTAGACATACAACTCCTATATCTCGCGAGTGTCGGGAAAACACTCGACTTCTAACGGTCTTAAGCATAGCAACTATCGAACCTAACATACTAGTGTTCAATCAAAGGAACCTATGATCATGCAATCTAGGGTTTCATTCAACTCCTTGAAACTTAAATGCACAAAGCATATAATCAAGTAAATCGCGTAAGTAAAGTTAGGTTATGCTCCGGGGCTTGCCTTCCGGCTCGAAGCGGTACTCCTGCTCGGGGCTCGGATCCATGTGCACCACGTTCACCTCGGACTCCTGGGCGATCTCCTCGGCAGCGGGACTAGCTCGTAGACTCCGTCGGCGAGACCCGAATCTACACGAATGCATGAAATGCTTAAGTATCGAGATTTAATAGTTAGGGTTTATTTAAATCTTGGTTAGTGAATTGGAAAGGATAAACATTAATTATAAGTGAATATATCCTTTTCATTTTGAACCTTTACTTTTATTTTAGAGTTTTAGATTTTTCTCTTTTCCTTTCCTTTTCTTCTCTTTTCTTTTCTTTTTCTTCTCTTTTCTACCATTCAAGTCCCTTTTCTATTATTCCAAAGGTGAACTTAGGAATATTATTTTTAGGTGTCACTTGACCAGAGGCTTGCTCATGCCAAGGCAGGAAGCTTAGCCCAAAATTTGGCTCAAGATAATTTTTCTATAATTTATTAAAAATGTTCTTATCTTTTTGCCTAATAACAAACTAAAATCCTACAAAACTAACTATTAGGTTTCTGTCCATGCCACTTGGCACAGTGACTTAGGTCACCAAGAGTGACCTCTCTGCAAGTTTGCATGAGATTTTGATTTATGATTATTTTTGTGGAATTTCACCATGTTTAAACCACCAAAAATCATTTAACCATTTTATTGTGCTCAAAAATTTCCATGGTAATTTTTTCTAAGGTTTCTAAGGTTCCTTAAACCTCTCTGGTGCAAGGGTTTTATTTTTCTGGGAGAAAAATTATTTCCACGATTTAATTTGTAAACAGCATGGCCTTTACAAAATAATTCATATCTGGAGATATACAACCGATTTTTGTGCACCACTTGCGCATTAAGCTAGTGTCATGTACCCTACCAACATATCCCAAGCACAGCCCCAGTGCATGTGTAGATTTTGAACTATGATGAAATGTGTTCAAATTGAATTGAATTTATACTGCAAAAACTATAGCTCAAAAGTGACAACTCATAACTAGGGAAATGATCTTCATGCTTCAAGGTTTCCAGAGAAATTTAGTTTGTATTTTTCTGATGTTTCTACGATTTTCTACGAATTTTGAATATTTCAGCGAATTAACCCAAAAAGGTAGAATCTATTTTACGCCGTGAACCCTGAAACTTTTGAAAGCCTTACAACGAGGTCCCTACATCTTTCACTTGGCCCCCTGGAAAAGGTAGGAGATACAGTTTGATCCTCGGCTCGCCGGCGTTCGCACGCCGGCCAAACGGCGGCGACTCCGGGCCGGGAAAGTGGGGGAAACGGAGAGGGGCTCACCGCGGTTTCTTTGGGCGTGGTCTAGAGGTCGGAGAAGGCCGGAAAAAGGGGTCGTCGACGCGGCGGCGGCCCGGACTTGCTCCGGCGAGTTGCGCCGGCGGTTGCGGTGGCGGAGGAAGAGGGGAAAAGCTCGGTGAGCATCAGTGGGGCACGGCGGAGCTCCTGGTGGCGGTGGTTTGGTCGGCGGGAGACACGGAGGAGGTCGTCCACGTGCGGCTCGGGCACGGCGGCGAAAATGGCGACTCCGGCGGGGTTTTCCGCACACGAGGAGAAGGGAAGGGCTTTGAGCTTTAACGGGGAAGGAAGAGGGACGGTCAGGGCAGCTCGGGCAAGGTCGGAGGCACGGCCACGGGCAGCTGGGCAGGGGCGCGGCGGTCAGCGCCTGCCATGGCGCATGGCGGCCTGCCGCGGCGTGTGGCATGCCCTGAGCAGGCATGCGGAGCAGGGCAAAGTGGAGCAGAGGCTCGTGGGTGCCTGGCGTGCACAGGTGCAGCTTTGGGGAGGATTTGACGGAGCGAGAGGCGGCGACGGACCGGCGGTCCGAGCTCGACGGTCGCGGAGCGTGATCATGACGCGAGCGAGCAGCGAGCTGCAGGGCGCGGCAGAGGCTCGCGTTGGGTCAAACGCGTGCGCCATGATGCGAGACACGTCGCTGCGCTGCTGGCCGGCGCAGGGGGGGCAGCAACGGCAGCAGGGCACGGGCGGCATGGCGCGGGCTTGCGAGAGCGCACGCGCGAGCTCCGGGAGCGCGTGCTCACGGCTCAAAAGCCGATTTGGTGAGCAAGCTCCAAACTCAAAATTTTTAAACTGAACTCGTGAAAGTGTGAACATGAAAGTTGTAGAAGGGATAGTGGGACACCTCTCTGCACTGGAGATTTTGATAAAAAGTTGAAAATTTGGCCGTGATTCAAAAGGGGTAAATCCCTGTTTTGAACTGAATTTCTGAATTTCGAGGGGCTAAATGGCAAAATTGGCCAAAGGTTCCAATTGAGGCAAAGTCAGAAATGTCGAAGCTGTACAACTTGCTTTTGGGAATTTTGATTTCTGTGGTAAAATCTCGAGTTTTGGCTAAGATTCCATTCAGCTTTTGAATTTGAATTGAAAAATTCAAATTCCAAAGTAGGGTCTGAAATTGAGATGCTTCCAAACATTTTAGGCTATGGTTTCAAAAGGGAAGATGCTTGGTTTGGTCTCTCCTTCAAATTTTGCAGTTGGCCAAAATCAGAGTTCTTATATAAATTTTAAAGGTTTTTGTTCCTCTTTTGGGGGTGTTTATTTCTTATCGAATTCCTTTTAGCATCTTTTGATTTCTTTCTTCAATAACCTGGTTAGGCTTGATTACTTGTTTAGGCTTTATTTAAAAAACTAGGGGTGTTACAAATTGGTTAAACTTGAATAAAACTCTACTTCTTCATATAAACAAATAGCCTACATTACCAAATGTCGATGACCGTCTCTAGGACCTACCTACAGCCCTACCAGCAATCAATAACCTACAAACGTGAACAGGAGGGAAACAGCTTGGTGCCAAGGTCAAGAACAGGGCATGAAGAACAGGGATCGAACCATTAACGAGCTTAGTAGCTGAGTCCATATCCAATGCGACTAGAAATAGATAGGCTAAAAAGTCCATATAACCCAATTAAAACTAGCAATAGACTAGGCTAAAAATCCATGCCAAATACGACTAGCACTAGACTACGATAAAGAGTCCCCGGGTCAATAAAACTAATGTATATTTAAATAATGAAAAATATTTACTAATATTATTTCAATAAGACAATTATTTTATGAAGATCAAATAACCCATATTAGTCCAAAGATTCTATAGATTAAAATCAATAAAGAAACAGAATGTAGAATTAAAAATAATAAATTAAGAAAAACTATAATCCATGTCAAATGACAAATGTTACTACACTATTAACACCTCACGTTTGCACATCCGAATTCGAATATGATGGAAAAGAGCTCGGTACTAATAATATTTATGTTATCATAAAAGATAAATTTTAACCAAATAAAAATATTGCAGTTAGAAAACCATTATTAAACGAGATGGCAAGTTGGCTTACAATATATAGCTGGTGTACATTAACACTAACTACAACAAGTGCAACACCAATATATTCATTATTCATTTAAGTCGGTTAATAAAAAATAAAACTAACATTTAAATTGATGGAGTTTATGAGTTATTATTACAAAGAGTTGAACCAAATAAAAATACTTGGGTAAATGAAACTAACATTTACCCTGTTGGAGTTTATGAGTTATTCATATAGATAGCACCAATGTCAAACCAGTCGAGGGTGCCAATCCACCCCTATATATAGACACTCGGGTTCCTAATAGCCGGTTAGCCACTGCGGGATGGAGCCCTCCTGCCGATTGTAGTCAGCACTTCAACTTGTATGCAATATGCACTTCTATCCTTCATATGTTCTCAAAATAACAATCTTGATTAGGTGTCTGGTGTCATCCATTCAAGGTTGAATCCACATAAGATCATTGATGTATTGCATGGTTAAGAGCAATTCAAGGCCTAGCGCACCTTCATGGTGCATCAAGATCTAAACATGTGGTGCAAACCGGTCTGGAAGTTAAAGTTTGCAAACGCAAGATTCACCCTACATGTTTTTTGAATAATATTTTGCCACTCATGCTTGCTTATCAACGGATCTTAATGGCAATGTAAGGGTACGTCCAGCATATCCCAAAATTGAACCATAGGGTGCCAAGAGCACAACCGTGCACATTGTGAACGCCAAACTGTCGTGTGTCAGAGAAGAAAACCAACCTTACAGTCCAATTCAACCTCTCGCATAAAAAAAATTGTCCAACCATACCCATTTGTTCCTTCTCTCGCGTGTGGTGGATGGGTCTAGACATGGCAAAATCCAAACAAGAAATCAATGAAACAAATAAACCAAATTGACAAGCATAACCAAAAGCTGAATTGTGGATCGAATCGGAAGTTTTTATCGCCAGATCAAGTTCCCCAACATCTGGATCAAATAATGTTCTCTTTTTTTTTGTGTTGCCTCATGCAAGCTAACAGAAGATGGAGGAGCTATACTAGAGCTCAAGCGGAGCGGAGGTCACCAGAGTAGAATAGTGGAAGCTTACCGGGTGCAAATAAAAGTCAAGCACAATAGCATATGGAGATGACTAGATGGGAGAATGACCAGAAGAAACACGATGAAACGCAATAGATATGGTCACATGAAAAATTGGTAGAGGGGCTGAGCGTGAAGATGTGAGCAACGACGGGGCTACATACTCCATTCATCGGGGCTACTAATCAAACATAGCAGCTATGCTGCCTCTTGAATCGTAGCTATAATCACTTATTTTTCTCCCTAAAATTGACGTAGCATTTGGAGCTAACTTTAACATAGTCGACCACAGGTGATGTAAATGCCAACAATAATACCATGACAACATCAGAAGTTCTACTATGTTCGAGAATGACCATAAGCCAGACTATGAAAAAAGTGTGTAAAAAAAATAGCTACCCTATGAAACAAATAAACGCAAATAATAAAATGTTAGTATAAAGTATAAAAACTAGCTACCCGCGCTATTTGCGCGGGCCATCTGCTAGTTCCTTAATAATTTGAAAATAATTATGAGTTGTATGCAATGTCTAGGAAGGAAAAAGTTTCTCGGCTGTAATGTTAGTAACTTAGTACATATCTGCATTTATATATAGTAGTAAGTTAGAGTGAAGATTTTTTTTCTGAAAAGATAGAGTGAAGATAAGTCCAACTTGGGTGTAGGTAGATTCGTGGGAAAAGGATCTGAAAATAAAGAAAGCAGAACGCGGAACACGCTGATTGTTGTATAATCATATCGAGGTCAACCATCTGCAATCATCGCCATATACAATCACATCTCAAGACAACGTAATAGTTGTAGAATCTGCTAGCTGGGTCACATTATTCGCTGTCCTATAAATAGAGTCCTCACCGGCCATCCTAGAGCAGCTGCTAGCAGCCACACAGCTCATCATCTCTGTAACTACTAGCTTCTGATCTCTCCCTATATATTCTTGCAGCAGAGCACAGCGACTAGAGTCGAGTCGTCCATCGTTCATCATATCAATGGCCATTTCTTCTGCAATCAAGGTGGCTGCAGTTTGCCTTCTACTGATACATATGGCGGCGCCCAACAGACGTGCGAGGGAGTGGCTTCAAGGTATGTGACGCGACGTGCTCCGGCGAGGCTGGGGCTCGAATGCCTCACCCACTGCACCATCTCAATAGGTAGCGAATGTGACGATTGTTGACCGAGGCACTAAGGGATGTAAAACCAGATGCTTCGCAGACTGCCGCGTACTCGGCAATTGCCCCCCGACGCCGCCATCCGCCTGATCCAGGCCTCTAGCTAGCATCGCGATCGATCCCCACCGTCCAGTACTTGGTCGTCGTTTGTTGTTGTTGTAAGAGTGTGGACTGCTGGTCATGGCTAGCCGGGCTGGGTGCACGCTATGTGCAGTTCCTTTACCATAGCGGCATGATTCTGGTGATTTCTAGTTTCTAAAACTTTCTTCAGTCATCCTGAAATAAAATATATATAGCGCTGTGCTCGGCAAGCTTTTATTACTTATTAATTGCATCCTTGTGTCATGTTCATGTTTGTTATGTGTCCTGGAAATTAACTATACACCATACAAAGCAATAATGGTCGATCGATTGATTAGTGTGTTGATAATTGCCTCACTCCATGCTTGGTGATCTCTGTCAGCGATTACATTACTACTTAGTATCTAGTTTCGATCCATATATAACTTCAAGCCACATAAGTTTGCAAGAGCATCTCCAAAAACCTAGCTAAATCTCTCTCTCCATATAGTATACTTTGGGGCCAGCCATAGAATACTTATTCTATAGCCAGCCACGCAAGATGTGAGGCCGCCGGCGCCTCCAGCCCCCGCGCTTCGCTAGCCCGATTGCACATTAATTACCCGTGGCTCGGCTCCACCGATCGAGTCTCCTACCGCCCACACGCAGAAGCGAGCCGATGTTACGTGAGCTTGGCCTCCGCATGCATCGCTATCTGTATTATGGAAAGGCATCAATCGTAATTATTAGTTTTTTTTTATGTTGGCCGTGATTCTGCGAGATCGAGTTCATGTTGCGTGCATTATTTTGCCGGCTTCGTTAGTACCACACGTTACTGCAAGCTTTTCGTAATCCTTTTTCTTTTATCAGAGAGACAGAGACATCCCAGCAGGTCTAAGGTTGCACTCAAGTGTAGCGTGTATTTACATGGATTACGAGAATACAAGCGTAAGATACCATACAAAATACTCCAACTACCAGATAGTAGTCTGAGTCCACGTACGCTAGCTCGTATGGGAACACCCCTGTCGGCCTCTCAAGGCCGTCCTCTTCTTCATCTGCCACAACTCCATTGTCTCCACCTTCATGGCGGAGGAGGCCGAGACGAAGGCGCCGAGCACCAGCTCTCGGCCGATACCGTGGCATTGTCCAACAGAAGCCATGACTGGCCTCGACTAGCCTCAATATTGGCCAGCTGCCATAGACTAACTCGCCTCTCCACCGTGCACTCCATGGCGCCATGGGCCCAACTGAGCACCTGTAGGTCACCGCCTACCATGCCCACGATGCGCACGCCTCCATCGCCCCCGCCGACGACGACCCGGAGGTCCCCGGCCGTATAGCGGGTACACTACCCCGTCGTTCGTCACGTCGACGCCCGACGCCATTGCCGGCAGCCTAAAATTCGAGAACTCCCCGGTGCTCTTGTCGACGACGACGAGCACGTCTCCATTCCCGCCGGACCACAAGATAAACCCCGCGGATCAGGGGCGGATGCAGCCTGTTTTAACGGGGTCAGCTGACCCCAATAAAATTCTGCAAATTACACACAAGATCACTGTTCACAACACTAATGACCCCTATGTGCTAATGAAGCTGACCCCGATGCTCTGAGTTTCTAGATTCGCCCCTGCCGCGGATCCATCACGCCATAGCCGCCGGTCCCATACACACCGGCGATGTCCGCCGGTCCCTCCTGATGGCTGTCCTTCTTGGCACGTCGCCGGCTTGCCTTCGTCATGGAGATTACAATTTTGTTTCATTGACCGAGGTGATTATTTATATATGTTCTCATGGCTTTCCAAACATGTACTGTCGTACGCGCAAATTGTATAGTATTGTTTGTTACCGCTGGTAGAAGGTAGACATTTTGTAGTCTGACACTGTCAAGGACTCGACATGAACACGTACGGCTCGTGCAGCTTACCATGTTTGCCAGTCCCCCTACCGCTCCCGGGATTGCACCGCCTGTGTTTGGAGATGTCATCTGTCGACGTGCCTCCAGTTGCCCTGATGGATGCAAACAAATTGATAACATCACGGCTGCCTTCGTGCATACAAATCTGACAAACAATAGAAAGTATTGATTTTCATCCACGCACGGCCTAATTAAAAGTTTCAAGTTGTCGCCAAAAAGGATTCTGATATTTCCGATTGTCACGAACCACCGATAAATTGAAGGGACCGTGACACCCTAAGAGGGGGGTAAATTAGGTGTCTTTAAAAACTAAGGTTTTTAACCACATATAAAAACCTATTTCAATTTCTATCTAAATATGCTCTAGGTTTTCTCTATGTGTTGCTATCTCTACCGCTACAAAGTTTTGTACCCTAGGTCCAATCCTATACTAGCATGGCAAGTCTAGGAAAGGTAAAAGCGGAAAGTAGTGCAAGTATGAAATGCGGAAACTTAAAGGGTAGAGAAGAGCAAACTCCCGGCACAGCGATTTTACCGAGGTATCGGAAAGCTCACGAGCTTTCCACTAGTCCTCGTTGTTGGAGCCCCTCTCAAAGGGAATGCCCGCGCAAGGGCATAAACTCCCCGGTCGAGTAACTCCGTGGGTGACCACGGGACTTCCCCACGCGCAAGTGGGTCTCCGCTCGTCCCTCCCCGGATGCTCCTCGCCGCCTTCACTTGGTAGAGCTTCGGCCAAAACGCCAAGGGCCTCTCCTCCCTTGCACAAGCACCGGCGGTCACTCCACAAACTCGGTTGGAGGGTCTCGCAAGACTACATGCCCCGAATTTACAACACTTGGTACGTGCAAGCACTGGTAAAGCAAGAGGTATGCAAACCTCGCTAAAACCTAGGCTAAATACCTAAGAGATGCACTAAAGGGTCTAGACTAGCACTAAGCACATGGCTAATCACCTAGATCTTCTATTTAGCACTTTGGTGGATTGAGCACTTAAGAATGTGTAGAACAATTGGCAATAGCTTCTCCCAGCTCAAGCACACTTCAAATGGCCGGGGCAACCCATATTTATAGCCCCAACCAAAGGAGCTAGCCGTTGCAACCTTTCTGCGTACCATCGACTGATTCGGTGGGTGCAGAAGGGGTACCACCGAATTAGTCGGTGGTGCCACCTCAGCTAGCCGTTGAACTAGCCGTTGATCCACTGTGTCACTGACATGTGGGGCTGGTCCAACCACCGACTGATTCGGTGCCCGTTTCTCCTTTACAACCGAATGAGTCGGTGGTCTCTGAGTTGATCTTCGTATTCGATCTTCTTCAGCACCGACTGGTTCGGTGCCCCTTCTTCTTGTACCACCGAATGAATCGGTGCTCACCAGAACCGAACAGCTCTTTCCAGGCTGAAAGACCGACTGATTCGGTGGGGGACCGACTAATTCGGTGCCCTTGATGAGGTACCACCGAATCAATCAATGGTAGGCCTTCTCACTGCCCAAAATGCCTCTAGGATCGACTGATTCAGTCCCCTGGAAGTTGCACCACCGAATCAGTTGGTGGCTTATCCGCAGCACTGTTGAGAGCACGGTTTTGGTCATTTTTACGTCATTTCTTCACCGATTTTCGTCCTGTTTTTTTGACACTTTTGTATGATATAGAAGCACATTTCTAACCATTTGCATGGCTAAAAACTCATCCTCAAAAATCTACAAAAATACATCTTTAAACACATGTTAGTCCAATGACTATGTTGTCAATCAATCACCAAAATCACAAACATGGCCTAGGGCCATTTTCCTTACAATCTCCCCCTTTTTGGTGATTGATGACAACAAAACCAAAGCAAGAGATAATAATATAAAAATTGAAAAACAACCACGTGCTAGGATACTATGTAAGAACAGGAACATATGCATTCAAGATACCAATTGAAACAATAATTTGAAATGCTTGAAAGACTTAAGTTGATCATACCTTGCTCTTACCATTTTGACTAAAATCCCCCTTGTGTGGTCAATTTGGACATAATCCAATGCCACTTTTCTCCCTTTCTTGGACCAAATTTTCTTGCACTCTCCCCCAAGCTTGAAATCTACAATCTCCCATATACTTGAGGTTCTTGCTTTCTTGCATCCTCCCCCTTAAGGTCGGCTCCCCCTTAAGGTGTACTTGCTTTGGTCAATAGAATTCTCCCCTTTGGAATCAAACACCGAAAAGAAATAAATCAAATGCACAAGGGAGAGTTCCATAGAACATGAACCATTGAATGTGGAAGATATGAAATTCTCTCCCTTTGTCAATCAAGGTCATGAGCATAAAACTCACATAACATAGATTAAGCTCCCCCTAAGTGTGTGCATATATATAATAGAAAATGAACTATATGCACAACTAGATAGTTAGGAAAAGGTGAGGAGATTAATCTATATTATGCATGGAGATAGCTTATATGAATTGAAATACATGATATCGATGAAGAACAAAGATACCAAGGAAAGATTATATCGCTTGAAGATTAAGCCTTGCATATCTCCGGGGATCGATCTAAAATGAGACTACACACATGATAAGCTTGTAAAATAGGTTAGTCTCAAAATCACAAACCATAGGATAGCTCCCCCTAAATGTGTGCATACAAGCAATTGAAACTACTTGTGAGTAACATGCACTAGTCAATAACAACATTGGGAGGTATCTTATAGCTTGTAAATTTGGCACACATGATATATGAAACAAAACTCTAGGTGCCATTTTCCTAAACTAATAAACCATGCAAGTTGCTCATGGGTTAGAGAGAAAACACAAGAAAACTTGCCATATGAAAAGGACAACTAGGCAATGCAAAAGAATAGAGATATGAGCATGCAATCCTAGGCATGTGAAGGAACTAGATGCTAATTGAAAATGCATGAAATTAATTCTAGTTACCTATCTTACCTTGGGAGGATTTGGGTATAGGATTTACCATAATTTCTAATATACTCCAAATCTTGATGAGCTTGGCTCTTTGCTTGAATTGTTCTTCTCTTGTGGCCAAGCCTCCAAATCCTCCTGAGTCCGCGAACTCTAAGTCGCCTTTGAACCCAAACCTTCTTGGAGCCCTTCATGGTAGCAATGATGTCTTTGGGCACCCAAATAGATTGGTTCCACCCCTTTCTTTGCTTGTTGAGCAAGTGAGCACAACCTTGTCATCATTCTTCTTGAGTAGGTACGGTGTGCTCTTCAACTTGTCAACCTTCAAATAGGCTTGGTGTTGGGAGTGACTTTCTTCTTCTTTTCTTCCTCCTTCTTCTTCTGCACTCATAGGACTTGTGGCCTTCTTCATGGCATGAGTAGCAAGTCACAGTCTGCACCCTTCTCAGCTTCTTCACCATCTTGGGACGATTATCTTCGAGGAGGTTGTTTCTTGCTCTCAAATGCCACCTCCTTGTTCTTGAGGCCTTGCCAAGTCCTTCTGACTTCTCTACTTCTTGCTTAAGCTCTTCATTTTCTTGCACAATGAGCTCATCAAATGGTTCTACAACCACGATTCTCAATTACAAGTCTCATTGCAAGATGGTGAGCAAGATTTATCAATTAAATCAATGCAAGAGGTAGATGCATCCATTTTAGATTTTTCAACAGTGGTGTGAGGTGAATGCATTGTTGGATGATGCTTGTTCAAGGATCTTAATTTTACTTGCTAGCTCATCATTGTGTCACAACTTCAAACTTTTCAACCAATTCTTCATAATTGGATGATGAGCTAGCCAATTTTTCCTTAAGATCCTTGTTTTGAGTTAGGAGCTTTTTAATTGCATCATCTTGAGAGCGAATGTGTCAACAAGCTCTTGAATGGAAGGGAGGAGTCATCATCACTCACATCGCTATCATCGTCGCTATCACTAGCAACATTACCTTTGGCCATAAGGCATATATGTGATGAGCTTGATGAGCCTTTTCTTGATGAGGGCTTTCTTGGCTCATCTAGATCACTCCACTTGCCGATGCTAGTGAGTGCTTGCTTGATTGCCTTCTCCTCTTTCTCCTTTTTCTTGAGCTTGCGGGCTTTCTTCAACTCCTTTGCAAGGAGAGGACATGAGTCACGGAAGTGCCCCTTCTCACCACAATGATACAACCATATTTTCTTTGCTTTTATTCTATCATTGGTGAAGACCACGCTTGCATGGTTATGGGAACACCCTTGGAGTTGAGCTTCTTCAACATCCTCTCCATCTTCCATGATGAGCTCTTCTTGGATTCTTCCATCAAGAGAGTGTCGCTCTCATCATTCCTCATCCTCTTCCTCTTCTTCATCACTTTCTTCCTCTTCCACTTGAGCTTGGTGCCTCACTTGAGCTAGAGCTTGATACGAGCTTGTAAGCTTTCTTCTTTTACTTGGAAGATCTTTGCTTCTTTTTCACAATACTTCTCCTCCTCTTCTTGTTTGCTTCATGAAGCAATTTCTTGACTTGAGGTAGAAGGTCTCTTGGTGATCTTGTTGGATAGCTCATAAGCCTTGATCTTCCCCAAAATCATGCTTGGATCGGCATCCTTGAAAATTCTCTTTCACGAAGAGGTAAGTGGACAAGGTTTCCGTACCTTTCTCTTGGAAGGCTTGGATGATCTTTATTGAGATGTCTTCATTTGTCAAACTTGTGCAAACCTAAAGCATTTAGCTCATTGACAATAACATTTAGTCGAGAATACATGTCATTGGCTAATTCATTAGGCAACATATCAAAGAATCAAACTTGCGCTTAATCAAGTCATATTTTTGGTTGATCACATCACTGTGCCATCATGGAGCTCTTTAAGCTTTTTCCAAATTTTATTGGCACATTTCTCATCATTAGACTGATTAAACACATTCATGCTCAAAGATTCAAGAATTGAATTGCGAGCAATAGCATTGAGTTGCAATTCCCTTTCATCGGCCTTGGTGGGTTTTTCGGGCCGAGTGAGGGGTTGCATTCCATCATTTGTGTAACACCCTAAAAATGCCTATATTTAAAAAAAAATTAGTAATTAATGGGTTTTCCTTTTGAGTGCTCATAAAATAGTATAGGAAATAAAATTTTTGAATAATTAAAAGCAAATATAGGAAATAGAAACATTATTGTTGCATTCATGCTGGTGCATTTATTTTTGATTGTTGAATTCAAATTTGAATTGAATTCAAATGAGTGTTTGAATAAAAGAAAAACCTTTTCTTTCTCTCTCTTTTTCCCTCTCTCTTTACAGCCCAGCAGCCCATCTCCTTTCTTCCTTCTCTTTCTTCTTTTCCCTGCGGGTCCCCACCCCTTCTCTTTCCCCTTTCTCCGCGGCGGCCTATCCCTCAGCAGAGCCAGCCCAGCAAGCCGCACCCAGCCCGCGCTCCATTCTCTTCTCCGCTGCGGCTGACAGCGTACCCACACACTGTCAGCGCCTTCCTTCTCTCCCCGCAGTGACTGACCGCCTGGAGCCCACGCGTCAGACGCGTCTTCCTCCTCCAGCCGTAGCCGCGTCGAACTCCTCCCCGCGCCGCCGCGACTCCGCTGACTCCTCACCGCGCACGCCGCCAATCCCTCGGCGACTTGGCGCGCACGCCAAGGAGCTTGAAGCCCCCAAATAGCGCCGCCAACCCCCTCGAGCCGTAGCCGAGCCCCTACACCGAAACCCTAGCCCCGAGCGCCGCCGTTGTCGCGAGCTCGTCTCGCTGCCGCCTTGCGCCTAGACCCGCACCAGAAGCTTCACCGCGGGGTAAGCAACGCGCCGAGCTCAAAACCCCTCTCTCTCTCCCTCTCCCGCGCTTGCCGAGCTCGACGGAGTTCTCGCTCCGCCGCCGTGCGTCCCAGCCGCCCTCACTGCTCAACCTCTCGACAACCCCCAAATCGAGTTCCCCGTTGTCTCCTCCTCTCTAGACCTTCGCGGCGAGATTCTGGAGCCCCGTAGCCCCCAGCCGAGCTTACTCCGGCTGACGGTTCGCCGCGCGCGCCGCCGCGAGCCGTCGTTCCCGCGAGCCAGCGCTAGATCTAATCCCGGCCCGCTCGATCCAAAAACCGACGGCCCAGATCTAAACCCGTTAAAACCGGTCCGTTCACCGTGGACCCGTGGACCGCGGTTCTACGTCCGGTCCATGGCACAGTAGAACATGACGTCAGCCCACGTCAGCATCTGCCCGCTGCCGCTGGCGGATTTTGCAAAAGAGCCCCTCTTGTTTTTCAAAAATCAAACCCCGGTCCACCTCTTATTCAAAAGTATTTACAACCAAGTCCCTTTTTCTTTCGGTTTAAGCCCCTCGCTTTTGACAAAAATCGTGCCGCGCGTCCTAGAAGTCGTTTTTCTCGTTAGCCCTTCGAAGTTTTCTAACAAAATTACGTTTTAGGTCCCTGGTTTCTTTCAAAAACACCCCTGGAAGTTCATAAACTTTCTACCAGCAAGCCCCTATGAGCACCGTTTTTAGCTTTAGTTTCTCCTTTTTAACTCCGATTTGATGTTGATTTTCGCGGCTGCACGCTGTCGTAGTGAAGCGTAGAGTAAGTTCTAAAGCCTTCTTTCATCTTTGTTTGTATGTTTGGTGTATGTTCTAATAAATATCTTGTTGCCATGTATGTTGTGGATGCTTGTGTGGTGATCGATGTGAGTAGTTGACGAGCCGTTCGAGTTGGCAACGATCAAGGGTACGAGAGCAGGGCAGCAGCAGCAAGTGCGTTGAGGAGGCAAGTATAACACGGACATCCTTGTTTCCTATACACCGATTAATCACATAAATCATATGCATGTGTCTAATACTGTTAGCACTAAGGATTGTTCCTAGTCTTTACCCCTATTCTTGTTACCCAGGGTTTTTAGGCATATGGTTAGAATTATGCTGACGGCGCTGCAACCAACATCTATATTTAGATGTCAATATTGAATTAATGGTCATCTTCAAATGATGGTTAAAAGATTGCTTTTTAGCAACAGGTTCGGGACAGAGCCAGTGCATGTGTGCTTTTGTTCAGTGTCATCTATAAGTTAATCTTGGGAATTAGAGCATGTGTCTCGTGCTTTGTGTTCAGATTCTCTCCATAAGGTCCGGTTCTTAAAGCGGCAACCCAGAACTTGTCGCCGCCGTTGAATATAATGGTCTGGTCCTGATAACTAGCTTGTACGTCTCTAGCTCGCCAGTGGTTACCGAAAGGCGTATGTGGGGTGCATGGGTGAGAGTATAGTTTCTGATCCATCGAAGACGGTTTTTTCCGTTGGCTATGCCCCGTTAGGCAAAGTCCCGGTGATGTAAGCGCCCGATGTACGGTAGCTTCACACGTTGCGATGATTGCGCTCTCGCTCTGGACGCCATTGACCCCCTCACGTTGCGCCCTGAGCGTACGTCAATCTCGATGCCTCGGGTTATGCTGCCTATGTTGAACCAAAACGGCTACTGTGCTTGTTATGGAGTGTTAAGGCCGAACATCAGAGACCGGCAGGTTTGCTTCAGCCTATGAAGATACCAGAGTGGAAATGGGAAGAAGTGGGTATGGATTTTATAACAGGATTGCCCCGCACGCAGAAAGGTTATGACTCTATATGGGTGATAGTGGACCGATTGACGAAGGTGGCTCACTTTATTCCGGTGAAGACTACATATTCCGGTGCCAAACTTGCAGAGTTGTATATGGAGCGGATTGTATGTTTGCATGGTGTACCAAAGAAGATAGTGTCAGATCGACGGCAGTCAGTTTACGTCGCACTTTTGGCGCAAGTTACATGAGTCCATGGATACTAAGCTTCACTTCAGTTCCGCTTACCATCCGCAGACAGACGGACAGACTGAGAGGACAAATCAGATACTGGAGGACATGTTGAGGGCATGTGCATTGCAGTATGGGAATAGTTGGGATAAGAGTTTGTGCTATGCAGAGTTTTCGTACAACAACAGCTACCAGCAGAGTCTCAGAATGTCACCATTTGAGGCGTTGTACGGAAGAAAGTGCAGGACACCGTTGTTTTGGAATCAGACCGGAGAAGGTAAGGTATTTGGACCTGAGGTCTTGAAGCAGGCAGAAGAACAAGTGCAGGTTATCAGGCAGAATTTGAAAACGGCTCAGTCGCGGCAGAAAAGTTATGCAGATGTAAGGCGACGAGACCTCAGCTTCGAGATTGGTGACTTTGTATACCTTAAGGTGTCACCAATGAGAGGTGTGAAGAGATTCAATGTTAAAGGCAAGCTAGCACCTCGCTACATTGGACCATTCAAGATATTAGAACGGAGAGGTGAAGTGGCTATCAGTTAGAGTTACCAGAGAAATTGGCGGGAGTGCATGATGTGTTCCACGTGTCCCAGCTGAAAAAAGTGTTTACGGGTGCCAGAGAACAGATTCCGTTAGAGGAATTGAATGTGCAGGAGGACCTTACTTATGAGGAATATCCGGTCAAGATCTTAGAGGAGTCTGAGAGAGTCACCAGGAACAAAGTGATACGTATGTGCAAGGTTCAGTGGAATCGTCATACAGAGGATGAGGCAACCTGGGAACGGGAGGATGATCTCAAGGCAGAATATCCACATCTCTTCCAATCCCACGTCCGAATCTCGGGGACGAGATTCATCTTAAGGGGGGTAGGTTTGTAACACCCTAAAAATGCCTATTTAAAAAAAATAGTAATTGATGGGTTTTCCTTTTTGAGTGCTCATAAATAGTATAGGGAAATAAAATTTTTGAATAATTAAAAGCAAATATAGGAAATAGAAACATTATTGTTGCATTCATGCTGGTGCATTTATTTTTGATTGTTGAATTCAAATTTGAATTTGAATTCAAATGAGTGTTTGAATAAAAGAAAAACCTTTTCTTTCTCTCTCTTTTTCCCTCTCTCTTTTCAGCCCAGTTAGCCCACTCCTCCTCTCTTCCTTTTCCTTTTTCTCGCGCAGCCCAGCCTTTTTCTTCTCTTCGCGCGGCCCATCTTCCTTCTCCCGCGCGGCCCAGCAGAGCCAGCCCAGCAAGCCGCAGCCTAGCCGCGCTCACTTCTCTTCTCCCGCTGCGGCTGACAGCGTGACCCCACCTGTCAGCGCCTTCCTTCTCTCCCCGCAGTGACTGACCGCCTGGGCCCACGCGTCAGACGCGTCTTCCTCCTCCAGCCGTAGCCGCGTCGAACTCCTCCCCGCGCCGCCGCGGACTCCGCTCCGCGCACGCCGCCCCTCCCTCGCGACTTGGCGCGCACGCCAAGGAGCTTGAAGCCCCCATAAATAGCGCCGCCAACCCCCTCGAGCCGTAGCCAGGAGCCCCTACACCGAAACCCTAGCCCCGAGCGCCGCCGTTGTCGCGAGCTCGTCTCGCTGCCGCCTTGCCGCCTAGACCCGCACCGGAAGCTTCACCGCGGGGTAAGCAACGCGCCGAGCTCAAAACCCCTCTCTCTCTCGCTCTCCCGCGCTTGCTCGAGCTCGACGGAGTTCTCGCTCCGCCGCCGTGCGTCGCCAGCCGCCCTCACTGCTCAAACCTCGTCGACAAACCCCCAAATCGAGTTCCCCGTTGTCTCCTCTCTCTCTAGGACCTTTCGCGGCGAGATTTGGAGCCCCGTAGCCCCCAGCCGAGCTTACTCCGGCGAGGTCGCCGCCGCGTGCCGCCGCGAGCCGTCGTTCCCGGCGAGCGAGCGCTAGATCTAATCCCGGCCGCTCGATCCAAAACCGACGGCCCAGATCTAAACCCGTTTTAAAACCCGGTCCGGTTCACCGTGGACCCGTGGACCGCGGTCTACGGCCGGTCCATGGCACAGTAGACCATGACGTCAGCCCACGTCAGCATCTAGCCGCTGCCGTGGCGATTTTGCAAAAGAGCCCCTCTGTTTTTCAAAAATCAACCCGCGGTCCACCTCTATTCAAAAGTATTTACAACCAAGTCCTTTTTCTTTCGGTTTAGCCCCTGCGCTTTTGAAAAAATCGTGCCCGCCGTCCTAGAAGTCGTTTTTACTCGTTAGCCCTCGAGTTTTTATACAAAATTACGTTTTAGGTCCCTGGTTTCTTTCAAAAACACCCCTGGAAGTCTAAAATCTTTACCAGCAAGCCCCTAGAGCCCGTTTTTAGCGTAGTTTCTCCGTTTTAACTCCGATTTGAGTGATTTTCGCGCTCACGTGTTCGTAGTGAAGCGTAGAGTAGTTCTAAAGCCTTCTTTTCATCTTTTGTTTATGTTGGTGTACTGTTCTAATTAAATAATCTTGTTTGCATGTATGTGTGGATGCTTGTGTGGTGATCGATGTGAGTAGTTGCCGAGCCGTTCGAGTTCGCCGACGATTCCGTTCCTGAAGATCAAGTGCAGCAGCAGTTCACTGAGGAAGGCAAGTATAACACGGACCAACCTTGTTACCTATACACCATTTAATCACCCAAACTCATGTGCATGTGTCTAATATTGTTAGCCACTAAGGATGTTCCTAGTCTTTACCTTATTCCTTGATTACCCAGGGTTTTATGCATTATGGTTAGTCTATGCTACGCGCTGCAACCAACATTTATTTTTATGTTAATACTGAACTAATGGTTCACTTCAATGATGGTTAAAAGATGCTTTTTAGCAACATGGTTCGGGGAACTAGAGCATGTGCTGTGTGCTTTGTTCTAGTGTCTCTGTAAGGTTTGATCTAGGGAATTAGAGCATGTGCTTGTGCTTTGTTCTAATGTCTCTCCATAAGGTCCGGTTCTTAAAGCGGCAACCCAGGAACTTGTTCGCCGCCGTTGGAACTATAATGGCTCTGGTCTTGGATAACTAGCTTGTACGTCTCTAGCTCGCCAGTGGTTACCGAAAGGCGTATGTGGGGTGCATGGGTGAGAGTATAGTTTGATCCATCGAGGACGGTTTTATCCGTTGGCTATGCCCCGTTAGGCAAAGTCCCGTGATGTAAGCGCCCGATGTACGGTAGCTTCACACGTTGCGATGATTGCGCTCTCGCTCTGGACGCCATTGACCCCCTCACGTTGCGCCCTGAGCGTACGTCAATCTCGATGCCTCGGGTTATGCTGCCTATGTTGAACCAAAACGGCTACTGTGCTTGTTAGGATGTTTTGTGAAAGTCCTCGTAACATAAGTTCTTTTGGATTTATGTGACCGGCGGGTAAAGGGCGAAACCTCTGCAGAGTGTTGATCTATCATGATAGCCGTGCTCACGGATACGAGCGGCCTGGATCCTTTTTGATTAGAAGATGATATTAGTGGATGATGATGGTTTGTTCTATAATCACTTATACCTTATTAATGGGTTTATACTTGGGATCTACTCATTTGTAGTAAGTTGGAAGAAAATAAAATGAATCAACTAAAAGTGCTAATGCAGTATAACCGTGTCAAGCCTTTTGTCCTTGCATAACCCGTGTTATACTTGTTAAGTAAGATGGTTTACTTACACTTGCAACTATTCAACAAAATCCCGGATGGGTAACAGATGGAGCAATGAATGATCAGTCGCTTGCTGAGTTTCCGGAGGATCTGCCGTACTTCTAAGCTGTGTTCAACCAGTCGGTGTCCCTGTGGATTTGAGGCTCTACTTAGTTAAGACGTTTGTTAGTATTAAGTCTTCCGCTGTGTTATTTGTTTAAGACTAAGTCTTGTGTTAAACTCTGATATAAACTATTTTATTCGAGCATTGTGTTCTCTGTGATTCAATATTTGTAATCTATATGTGTTCTGTGGACATCCTGGGCACACATATGGAAGCATTCGGATTTCTTGGAAATCTGGGTGTTACAAAGTTGGTATCAGAGCCGTGTTGACTGTAGGATCACAGCCTAGATAGAACGGTCGATTAGAACTTGCTTAATTCTTGCTCTAAAAATTATTTTACATCCTAGAGTTGAGTTTCTGTTGAAAAATGGTGTTCTATTCTACCTCTGTTCTTTTTGAAACTTTCTAAGCTTTAAAACTAAGGCCCTCCTCTAGTTTTCTCTTCCATAGATGGCTCGACAGAGATAGATAGTCCGCAAGAGCACTGATGGCTACCTCCCACCCCGCATCGATGAGTACCCGTCGAAGGCACGCAACCTGGACGCCTATAAGGAGCTTCTTAGGCAGGAGGCCGAAGAAGGGAACCCGAGGAGCTGCAACATCAGTCGGAAGGACCTGCGCCATGTAGTCCAGAGTTAGGTGCACAGTCGCCACCACGCAGAAGGACTTGATACAGCACCCTAGCTCGCCGCACCACTATCGACCCTAAATGCTAGTGGAGATCAATAGAACGTTTTCGGGTCCAAAACTAGTCTAAGAGTGTCGAGTCTTGTGTGAACCTTGTCTTTGAATGCTTGAATGAATTGTCATTATGCTTATGTGTGATTTGGATCTTTGTAATGTTTGTGATGAGCGTGGACGAAAGTCTGCAGTCATCTAGTATTGGATTAAGGTATAAGGAATTTAGTGGATAGATAGATGGGTTCCTAACCTCTCCTTTGCATACCATCCATCATCTTTCCTATCGCCTGAGAACCTTATCTTGTCAATGGAGTGCTTCAATTCTTGACACTGGGTCAGACATGACAGTGATTATGAATGTTGGGGTTTGGTTTTATGACAGATGGTTGGGACAAGAGGATCGATGGGTGGTGGCAACCAGAACCAGAACCAGAACCCGAATCAGAACCAGAACCAGCCGCCCACCATGGAAGATCTAGTCCGCTTGCAGACACAGACGATGCAACAGTTGACTCAGGCCATAGCTTTGATGCAGCAGAACCTGCAGAATCCACCTGTTCAGCCACCTCCCCAGCCCATCCGGGACAGGAGGGGAGAGTTCTTGAAGGGGCGCCCGCCAAAGTTCTCCCGCGCCAAGGACCCGATGGAAGCTGAAGACTGGATCAAGGCAGTGGAGAGACAGCTCGACATTGCTCAGTGTGATGACAGGGAGAAGGTGCTCTACGCCTCTGGACAATTTGAAGGAGCCGCTCTCGACTGGTGGGTAGCATACCAATATGCGCAACCCGATCGCAACCAGATCACTTGGCAGCAGTTCAGTGAAGCCTTCCGTGCTCACCATGTGCCTGAGGGACTGACGGTCCTAAAGAAGAGGGAGTTCCTAGCCCTGACGCAGGAGGGAATGAGCGTCACTGCCTATCGTGACAAGTTCCTTGAGCTGGCCCGCTATGCACCAGATGAGGTGTCGACAGATGAGAAGAGGCAAACTCGCTTCCGGAATGGACTCCAGGATGTTTTGCAGCTACAGTTGATGTGCATCACCTTCCCAACCTTCGGTGCATTGGTTGATGGTGCCCTGATGGTGGAGCACAAGCGTCGTGAGATTGAGGACAAGAAGAGAAAGTTCATGAACCAGCAATCTGGCAGCAACATCCGCCCCCGCTACAACCCCCAGCAGGTGAATCAGCAGCGCACTCAGGGACAATCAAGCCTTCAGAACCGCCGGTCAGAACCAGCAACGTCCCCAGTATGCACCACCCCAGCAGCAACAGCAGCGCTACCAGAACGTGCAGCAGAACACTCAGGCTTCACGCACTACCCAGGCTAACACCACTCCTGTCGGCCCAAGGGTATGCTATCACTGTGGTGAACAGGGACATTATGCTAACTTTTGTCCCCGGAGGGTCCAGAATTCCACTGGTCAGAACAACAACCAGAAGGCAGGGCCACAACAAACTCAGAATGGAAATCAGCAGCAGGCACAGGGAAACCGAGGCCAGCAGAACTACGCCAGGGGCAAGCTCAACCATGTGGGAGCAGAAACTGCAGAAGTAGCCACAGATGTGGTAGTCGGTACGTTCTCGGTCAACTCACAACCTGCTACAGTTTTGTTTGATTCTGGAGCTTCGCATGCTTTTATATCTGCTGATTTCGTGAAAAAGAACTTGATGCTTATGCAACCTATGGGGAACACCATGTTAGTTAACTCACCGGGGGGAGAACTTCGGGCCACATTACGTTGTCCTAATGTAGCAGTTAACATAAGGGGGGTAGACTTTTAGCACACCCTATAGTTCTAAACTCTATCGGGATGGATCTGATTTTGGGAATGAGCTGGCTAGCAAAGTACGATGCCGTCATCCAGTGTTCCAAGCGTGCTGTTCAGTTAGTGACTCCATCAGGGGAGAAGATTGAGTATCAAGCAACCAAAACCACAGAGCCCGGTCAGGTCAATCATGCTGAAGGCACAGAGTTGAAGGACATTCGAGTGGTGAACGAGTATCCAGATGTGTTCCCAGATGAATTGCCAGGTATGCCTCCGGACCGTGAAGTTGAATTTGTTATTGAACTTATGCCTGGCACAGCACCCATAGCTAAAAGACCATATAGAATGGGGGTAAAAGAATTAAAGAAACTTAAAGAAGAATTAAAGGCCCTACTAGCTAAGGGGTATATTCGTCCTAGTTGTTCGCCTTGGGGAGCTCCAGTGTTGTTTGTTGATAAGAAAGACGGGACACAGAGGATGTGCATAGACTACCGAGCCCTCAATGAGGTCACTATCAAGAATAAGTACCCACTGCCAAGGATCGATGATCTCTTTGACCAATTGAGAGGAGCTTGTGTGTTCTCGAAGATCGATCTCAGATCAGGCTATCATCAGATGAGAATCCGGGTGACAGATATCCCCAAGACAGCTTTCACTACCCGGTATGGTTTGTATGAGTTCACAGTTATGTCCTTTGGATTGACTAATGCACCGGCCTACTTCATGTATTTGATGAACAGTGTGTTCATGGATTATCTTGACAAGTTCGTCGTGGTGTTCATCGATGATATTCTGGTTTTCTCCAAGAATGAGGAAGAGCATGAGGAACACTTGAGGTTAGTGATGCAGAGACTCCGAGAACATCAGTTGTATGCTAAGTTGAGTAAATGTGAATTCTGGCTGAAGGAGGTATCATTCTTGGGCCATGTGTTGTCAAATGGAGGTGTCGCAGTTGATCCGAAGAAGGTCAGGGATGTTCTCAACTGGATTCCACCGCAGAATGTCAGTGAGATCAGGAGTTTTCTTGGAATGGCAGGTTACTATCGGCGTTTTATTGAGGGATTCTCCAAGATTGCCAAGCCTTTGACATCATTGCTAGAAAAGAATGCCAAGTTTGTGTGGACACCGCAGTGTCAAGCTAGCTTTGAGGAGTTGAAGAAAAGGCTGACCACTGCACCAGTATTGGTACTGCCAGATGTTACTAAAAGTTTCTCAGTGTATTGCGATGCGTCTCGTCAAGGATTGGGATGTGTACTCATGCAGGAAGGTAGAGTTGTGGCATATGCGTCCAGACAGTTGAGGAGACATGAGCTGAATTATCCGACACATGATCTGGAATTGGCAGCCGTGGTACACGCATTGAAGATCTGGAGGCATTATTTGATTGGACACAAGTGCGACATCTATACCGACCACAAGAGCCTTAAGTATGTGTTCACGCAATCCGAGTTGAATATGAGGCAACGTCGTTGGCTTGAGAAGATCAATGACTTTGAACTAGAAATTCACTACCATCCAGGGAAGGCTAACTTGGTGGCCGATGCTTTGAGTAGAAAGAGTTTTGCGAATGTGCTACCGGGTCAGAATTTACCGGAAGAGCTTAGTAGGGAGTTTGAACGCTTAAACTTGGGTATGGCAGCTAACGTGGCTGAGCTAGAAGTGGAGTCAACTCTTGAACAAGAAATCCGAAAAGGTCAATTGGAGGATGAGGAAATCAAGGAGTTGGTTAAGAAGATCGGGACAGATAAAGCGCCAGGATTCCGATTGGATGATCAAGGAACAGTGTGGTATGGTAACAGAATAGTGGTGCCAGATCAGCAGCATATCAAGGATGTTATCTTACGGGAAGCGCACGAGTCAGCATATTCCATTCACCCGGGAAGTACCAAGATGTACTTGGACCTCAAGGAAAGATTTTGGTGGTATGGTTTGAAGCGCGATGTTGCAGCACATGTAGCTCTTTGTGACGTATGCCAGAGAGTTAAGGCCGAACATCAGAGACCGGCAGGTTTGCTTCAGCCTATGAAGATACCAGAGTGGAAATGGGAAGAAGTGGGTATGGATTTTATAACAGGATTGCCCCGCACGCAGAAAGGTTATGACTCTATATGGGTGATAGTGGACCGATTGACGAAGGTGGCTCACTTTATTCCGGTGAAGACTACATATTCCGGTGCCAAACTTGCAGAGTTGTATATGGAGCGGATTGTATGTTTGCATGGTGTACCAAAGAAGATAGTGTCAGATCGAGGCAGTCAGTTTACGTCGCACTTTTGGCGCAAGTTACATGAGTCCATGGATACTAAGCTTCACTTCAGTTCCGCTTACCATCCGCAGACAGACGGACAGACTGAGAGGACAAATCAGATACTGGAGGACATGTTGAGGGCATGTGCATTGCAGTATGGGAATAGTTGGGATAAGAGTTTGTGCTATGCAGAGTTTTCGTACAACAACAGCTACCAGCAGAGTCTCAGAATGTCACCATTTGAGGCGTTGTACGGAAGAAAGTGCAGGACACCGTTGTTTTGGAATCAGACCGGAGAAGGTAAGGTATTTGGACCTGAGGTCTTGAAGCAGGCAGAAGAACAAGTGCAGGTTATCAGGCAGAATTTGAAAACGGCTCAGTCGCGGCAGAAAAGTTATGCAGATGTAAGGCGACGAGACCTCAGCTTCGAGATTGGTGACTTTGTATACCTTAAGGTGTCACCAATGAGAGGTGTGAAGAGATTCAATGTTAAAGGCAAGCTAGCACCTCGCTACATTGGACCATTCAAGATATTAGAACGGAGAGGTGAAGTGGCTTATCAGTTAGAGTTACCAGAGAAATTGGCGGGAGTGCATGATGTGTTCCACGTGTCCCAGCTGAAAAGTGTTTACGGGTGCCAGAGGAACAGATTCCGTTAGAGGAATTGAATGTGCAGGAGGACCTTACTTATGAGGAATATCCGGTCAAGATCTTAGAGGAGTCTGAGAGAGTCACCAGGAACAAAGTGATACGTATGTGCAAGGTTCAGTGGAATCGTCATACAGAGGATGAGGCAACCTGGGAACGGGAGGATGATCTCAAGGCAGAATATCCACATCTCTTCCAATCCACGTCCGAATCTCGGGGACGAGATTCATCTTAAGGGGGGTAGGTTTGTAACACCCTAAAAATGCCTATTTAAAAAAAATAGTAATTGATGGGTTTTCCTTTTTGAGTGCTCATAAATAGTATAGGGAAATAAAATTTTTGAATAATTAAAAGCAAATATAGGAAATAGAAACATTATTGTTGCATTCATGCTGGTGCATTTATTTTTGATTGTTGAATTCAAATTTGAATTTGAATTCAAATGAGTGTTTGAATAAAAGAAAAACCTTTTCTTTCTCTCTCTTTTTCCCTCTCTCTTTTCAGCCCAGTTAGCCCACTCCTCCTCTCTTCCTTTTCCTTTTTCTCGCGCAGCCCAGCCTTTTTCTTCTCTTCGCGCGGCCCATCTTCCTTCTCCCGCGCGGCCCAGCAGAGCCAGCCCAGCAAGCCGCAGCCTAGCCCGCGCTCACTTCTCTTCTCCCGCTGCGGCTGACAGCGTGACCCCACCTGTCAGCGCCTTCCTTCTCTCCCCGCAGTGACTGACCGCCTGGGCCCACGCGTCAGACGCGTCTTCCTCCTCCAGCCGTAGCCGCGTCGAACTCCTCCCCGCGCCGCCGCGGACTCCGCTCCGCGCACGCCGCCCTCCTCGCGACTTGGCGCGCACGCCAAGGAGCTTGAAGCCCCCATAAATAGCGCCGCCAACCCCCTCGAGCCGTAGCCAGGAGCCCCTACACCGAAACCCTAGCCCCGAGCGCCGCCGTTGTCGCGAGCTCGTCTCGCTGCCGCCTTGCCGCCTAGACCCGCACCGGAAGCTTCACCGCGGGGTAAGCCAACGCGCCGAGCTCAAAACCCCTCTCTCTCTCGCTCTCCCGCGCTTGCTCGAGGCTCGACGGAGTTCTCGCTCCGCCGCCGTTGCGTCGCCAGCCGCCCTCACTGCTCAAACCTCGTCGACAACCCCAAATCGAGTTCCCCGTTGTCTCCTCTCTCTCTAGGACCTTTCGCGGCGAGATTTGGAGCCCCGTAGCCCCCAGCCGAGCTTACTCCGGCGAGGTCGCCGCCGCGTGCCGCCGCGAGCCGTCGTTCCGGCGAGCCGAGCGCTAGATCTAATCCCGGCCGCTCGATCCAAAACCGACGGCCCAGATCTAAACCCGTTTTAAAACCCGGTCCGGTTCACCGTGGACCCGTGGACCGCGGTCTACGGCCGGTCCATGGCACAGTAGACCATGACGTCAGCCCACGTCAGCATCTAGCCGCTGCCATGGCGATTTTGCAAAAGAGCCCCTCTGTTTTTCAAAAATCAACCCGCGGTCCACCTCTATTCAAAAGTATTTACAACCAAGTCCTTTTTCTTTCGGTTTAGCCCCTGCGCTTTTGAAAAATCGTGCCCGCCGTCCTAGAAGTCGTTTTTACTCGTTAGCCCTCGAGTTTTTATACAAAATTACGTTTTAGGTCCCTGGTTTCTTTCAAAACACCCCTGGAGTCTAAAATCTTTACCAGCAAGCCCCTAGAGCCCGTTTTTTAGCGTAGTTTCTCTGTTTTAACTCCGATTTGAGTGATTTTCGCGCTCACGTGTTCGTAGTGAAGCGTAGAGTAGTTCTAAAGCCTTCTTTTCATCTTTTGTTTATGTTTGGTGTACTGTTCTAATTAAATAATCTTGTTTGCATGTATGTGTGGGATGCTTGTGTGGTGATCGATGTGAGTAGTTGCCGAGCCGTTCGAGTTCGCCGACGATTCCGTTCCTGAAGATCAAGTGCAGCAGCAGTTCACTGAGGAAGGCAAGTATAACACGGACCAACCTTGTTACCTATACACCATTTAATCACCCAAACTCATGTGCATGTGTCTAATATTGTTAGCCACTAAGGATGTTCCTAGTCTTTACCTTATTCCTTGATTACCCAGGGTTTTTATGCATTATGGTTAGTCTATGCTACGCGCTGCAACCAACATTTATTTTATTGTTAATACTGAACTAATGGTTCACTTCAATGATGGTTTAAAAGATGCTTTTTAGCAACATGGTTCGGGGAACTAGAGCATGTGCTGTGTGCTTTGTTCTAGTGTCTCTGTAAGGTTTGATCTAGGGAATTAGAGCATGTGCTTTGTGCTTTGTTCTAATGTCTCTCCATAAGGTCCGGTTCTTAAAGCGGCAACCCAGGAACTTGTTCGCCGCCGTTTGGAACTATAATGGCTCTGGTCTTGGATAACTAGCTTGTACGTCTCTAGCTCGCCAGTGGTTACCGAAAGGCGTATGTGGGTGCATGGGTGAGAGTATAGTTTGATCCATCGAGGACGGTTTTATCCGTTGGCTATGCCCCGTTAGGCAAAGTCCCGTGATGTAAGCGCCCGATGTACGGTAGCTTCACACGTTGCGATGATTGCGCTCTCGCTCTGGACGCCATTGACCCCCTCACGTTGCGCCCTGAGCGTACGTCAATCTCGATGCCTCGGGTTATGCTGCCTATGTTGAACCAAAACGGCTACTGTGCTTGTTAGGATGTTTTGTGAAAGTCCTCGTAACATAAGTTCTTTTGGATTTATGTGACCGGCGGGTAAAGGGCGAAACCTCTGCAGAGTGTTGATCTATCATGATAGCCGTGCTCACGGATACGAGCGGCCTGGATCCTTTTTGATTAGAAGATGATATTAGTGGATGATGATGGTTTGTTCTATAATCACTTATACCTTATTAATGGGTTTATACTTGGGATCTACTCATTTGTAGTAAGTTGGAAGAAAATAAAATGAATCAACTAAAAGTGCTAATGCAGTATAACCGTGTCAAGCCTTTTGTCCTTGCATAACCCGTGTTATACTTGTTAAGTAAGATGGTTTACTTACACTTGCAACTATTCAACAAAATCCCGGATGGGTAACAGATGGAGCAATGAATGATCAGTCGCTTGCTGAGTTTCCGGAGGATCTGCCGTACTTCTAAGCTGTGTTCAACCAGTCGGTGTCCCTGTGGATTTGAGGCTCTACTTAGTTAAGACGTTTGTTAGTATTAAGCCTTCCGCTGTGTTATTTGTTTAAGACTAAGTCTTGTGTTAAACTCTGATATAAACTATTTTATTCGAGCATTGTGTTCTCTGTGATTCAATATTTGTAATCTATATGTGTTCTGTGGACATCCTGGGCACACATATGGAAGCATTCGGATTTCTTGGAAATCTGGGTGTTACAGAAGCATTCGGATTTCTTGGAAATCTGGGTGTTACAAAGTTGGTATCAGAGCCGTGCTGATTATAGGTTCACAGCCTAGATAGAATGGTCGATTAGAACTTGCTTAATCCTTGCTCTAAAAAATATTTTAAGTCCTTGGAGTTGAGTTTTCATTTAAAAATGGTGTTCTATCCTACCATTGTCTATTGTGAAAGAGTTTCTAACCTTTGATTAATGATTCTCTCTCTTAGTTGGATGATTATAGATGGCATGCACGTACCAGACCCCCCCGCAGGCCCATTTGCGATGAGCTTCCACCCCGCATCGTTGAGTACCCGCTTGTGACACGCAACCCGGATGCCTACAAGGAGCTCCTTAGGCAGCAGGCTGGAGAAGAGGACCCCGAGGAGCGAGAGCTTGAGCCTCAAAGTCGGAGACAACAGCAAGAGGAGCCAACAGACCAGCAGATGGATGCCGCAGGATGTGGTGCTGAGCAAGATGCCCAAAGCCAATGCAGGAGATCCATGAGATGATGAGGAAGAACCCCGGATCCTCCACCT
Organism: Digitaria exilis; assembly: GCA_015342445.1. Taxonomy (NCBI): domain Eukaryota; kingdom Viridiplantae; phylum Streptophyta; class Magnoliopsida; order Poales; family Poaceae; genus Digitaria; species Digitaria exilis. Next base: position 30,099 of record JACEFO010001948.1, read on the forward strand.
CCATCACCACCTCAGTTAGCTCCAGGAGCGGCCCAGTGGATTGTCTATGACTTCATCCGAGATGGGGGCGACAACTTCTACCACCGCAGGCTTCTCAGAGTGGCTTCGTCACCACTACGGCTTTGGCAACGTCGGAGTCGAGTACCGCAGTGGATGGTGGACGCATCTCTTCTACCCCAACTTCTGGAGGACCTCGGTGCATGTGAGGGTGACCGATCAGTGGGCGAGGGCAGCTCGCGAGATATCAGTTCACTTTGCCATTACTGACCGGGATTCTCAAGAGGCAGGGATCGCCGATGCTGCTCGTCAAGGCCTACTATGTCTACCGCCATAAGTTCTTTGCAGGGATCGAGGATGAGCCAGAGGAGGTGGTACCCACGCCGAAGGAGTGGTGCAACAGCTTTCACCATCGCATCTACTGCTGACGTCCAGGATCCCCAGCTAGCTTCTACAGTGGCACTTGTAGCTACCTTCAACACGGAACTGGATGTTGCATCAGAAGAAACCTCATGCTAAGGAGGGAGCTTCTCGCGCCTTGCAAGAGAAGAATGAAGCATTGCAGTATCTCATGGGAGGACCCGCACCACGCAGTCCAGAGTTCGGTGCACAGTCGCCACCACGCAGAAGGACTCAATACAGCACCCTGGCTTGCCGCACCACCATCGACCCCTAGAGCCTCCCATAAATTTGTAATAGAAGATTGAGTAGCACACATTTTGAGTCAAAATTGGTCTAATAGGTTGAGTCTTGTTGTGAACCATTCTTTGAATGCTTGAATGAATTGTCATTATGCTTATGAGTGATTTGGATCTTTTGTAATGATTGTGATGAGCGTAGATGAAAATATGCAATCATCTAGTATTGGTTAAGGTATAAGGATTTATGAATAAATAGTTGGGTTCCCTATCTCTTGTGCACACCATCTACCTTTCCTCTATTATCTGGGTCCTTACCTTGTCAGTTCAGTGGATCTTCTTCAATTTATGTGGCGGACCACTCCGAAATTATTCCAAGTTAAGTACACCTGACCATTAATCAAGTAGTCAGGCACTTAATCCGGAATAAGTTGGAGCGCCGTCGGATTATACCCGATTAACTACGTACTTCACGATGGAAAACAACACGCGCGCCCACACGAGGTGAGTCCCAGAAATTACAACATTCCAAAAATTCAACATTCTACAAATAGTATGATAAAGTTATTACAAACCAAGTTCGAATATCAATTCAAAGTGCGAGAGTTCATTGCAGCGGAAAATTAAACTAACGATGATACATACCAACACCACGATGAAGCCGGCCATGGTGCTACTCCTCCTGATCCTCGGAAGAGGACGGAACCCACTCGACATGCCAGCCAGGAGGAACCTGGGTAGGCCAAGTGATGGAACTCACTGCCTCATCCAAAGTAGTAACTGAAATAAATAGCCACAAGCAAGGCTGAGTATACTCATACTCAGCAAGGCTTACCCATCTGGTGAAAACTACATCACCGACTTCTAGACATGAGAGGCTTTTCACTGGTGGGTTTGTTTTGCCAGAAAGCTACTAAGAGTGGATCCTTACTTTTCAAAATTTTAGCATCAAATTCTAGTAGAGTTAACCATTCTAGATTAGCATCCTCTCTAAGCATACAAGTGGTGCAATCCAATTTGGTACATACAACAAGTTCATCATCCTCATAGTTCCACTTGTTACTCAATGCAGCACAGCGGTCAAGCAGTCTCATTAACCGCGAGAAGCGGACAGTTCGAACCGAATTTTGCTACCTGGCCAGGGGAAACCCAACACACACGGATAATGCTTGCTATAAAAGGCACAAGCTCTTCCCAACCTTTCCCATCAATCCACAATTCGGCGCCAGGTCCACTCCCTTAGGATAAAGGTTTACAGCTTCACTCACGGCATCACGCATATATCCACATGTGTACGGCAAGGGAAACAAAATATTTCCAAGGAGAGATGGCTATCGGTCCTAGCTGCTTCAATCTGGTACCGGGCTTACCGATTCCCATAGGTCGGCATGCGTGTGGTACATTCAAAAACTTGACACACAGAACCACACGTTTCGACCTTAATCCAATTATCATACACGGGCGGGAGATCGACACATACCATCCCGCCCGTCCATCTTTATGATTCCAACATAAGTAAAGACAAGCAACTCCTATATCTCGCAAGTGACAGGAAATCACTCGACTTGTAACGGTCCTAAAGCAATGCACTACCGACCTTATCATACTAGTATTTCAAGACATAGGTACTAGAATCATGCAACTAAGGTATTCAAACAACTCCTTGAAACGTAAAGATGGTGTATGTACTAAATTGGATTGCAACTAAGGATAAATAATTCATAGTTGCACACTTTAAAAGTAAGGTTATGCTTCGGAGCTTGCCTTCTTGAGCTAAACCACTGTCAGGCTCCGGGTCGATCACGACAACGTCGGCACCACCCTCGGGGACTTCTTCTTCGTTGACGGGGACGACATTGTAGGTGCCGTCAGCGAGAGCGCCTTCTACATGAGATGCACAACTTTAATGTGGCTGCCTAAAGTGATCTAAAAGCAAGGCCTTGAAGGCCATATTCACCTAGACATACAAGTGAGCTATTCTTTTCGTCACCAAATTAGAGAAGGTGTGTGGTGGAAATTTTTATGCCTTTATGATGGTGATTGTGTACACATATACAACAATTCAAACTATTATTTTTAAGCAAGGGTACAGTTCTGGAATTTTAAACTTTACATGCTCCACCTTTACTTCAATTAACAAAAGTGATCTATTTCTTTTTATAAACTCAATTCTACTCTATTTCCTTCTCATTTTTGTTTCTCTGTTTCTGTTCATCCTTTTTATCTATAAACTTTATGACAGCTACTGGAGTATAAGAGTTAGGCGCACTCCAAAATTTAGCTAAAACTGAGCTACACAGAATTTATTAAAAAATAGTACAAGTTGCTGCTTAAGGAAACAAGATTAATTCATATAAAAATCAAAACTACTTCCAAAACATAAGATTTCTCTACCAGAGCTAGACATGAGTAAAAGAAAGGGTCTGACCAAGTGGTGGCCAAAAATAACACTTGGACAGCCCTTAATAATTTTCTATCTGCAAACCAACATCTATTTACTTGCTAGTTTAAACATGGTTAAAAATTAAGTTTAGCATTTTTACCACATGTGCCAGCAAGTTTCTAGACATCTGGTGTAAGATGGCGATTTTTGGCTGCATGAATTATTTTTAATAAATGCAGAACTGAAACTAGAATAGGAATCACAAAATAAATCATAACTGAAGTTACAGGCCATATTGTTAGGTCTCCTTTGGACACAAAGCATCTACAGGCATGACAAGTAACATATCCAGAGTTCAGCTCCAAAAGAGTTCAGGATTTGAAATGGTGCACAAGATTCTAAAAACTGAGTTTAAATTTTATTTCAAAATCTATTCATCAAAAGTGTATACATGCCAACATGAGATTGGAGTTTACAATCTCACGAGTCCAGGGAGTATTTTTGTGCATTTTTCTGATTTTTCTAAGATTTTTAGTGGATTTTACAAGATTTCAGAAAAATAGATCTAGGTTTAAGAATCTCTTTTACGCCGGGAACCTTAGAGCTTTACAAACCTTGCAAACAAGTCCCTGAAACTTTCACGGAGGACCCTAGAACTAAAATGGGGAACGTGTATGGGTCCTTGGCTCGCTGGCGACCGGACTCCGGCGAGGAGACGGCGAACCAGTGCGGGGGAAGTTGGGGAAAACGACGAGGGGCTCACCGCGAGTCGTTTGGGGTAGGTCTCGTGGACGGTGGTGAAGCGGCGCGGCTCGTCGACGGTGAGCAGCGGAGCGGCTTGCTCCGTCGACGTCGGTAGCCGGCTGCGGGGGTCGAGGCGGCGCGCGGCTTGGCTTGAGAGCTTCACCGGGAGGAGGCGGAGCTCGTCGAGGTGCTTGGCGCCGACGGGGATGGCCGGAAGATAGGGCTCGGCGTGGAGGTGGAGCTCGGTGGCCGAAATGGCGGAGCGGCGAGGAATTCCTCTGATTCTCGGCGAGTGGTGCTCGGCTTCGGTTGGGGATGGCTCGAGGGGTTAGCTAAGAGAGTGGGCGAGCTACGGGTTTAGTGGATTGGAGATCCATGGAGGGGAAGGCGGTTGATTTGGCTTGCGGCTGCGAGCGTCCCAACTCTGCTCCCCGCGGCCAGAGGTGGAAGACGGTGCGCGAGAGCGTGGAGAAGGGGGAAAATGGTGCCAGCAGTTGGGAAAGGAGGATGTGAGGTCGCTCGGTAGAGTCTTGGGGCAAGCTAGAGAGGGCTGGGCAGCTTGGGGAACGCGCACACATGTGCTCGGGCTGTCGGAGCCGCCATTGATGGCTCTGACAGCTCGGGCAGGGCGCGGCCCGCGGGTTGGAGGTCGAAGATTGTGGCGTGGGCGATGGAAGATCCTCTGGCCATGCTACTTGGCGCGAAGCGAGGGCAAAGCCGGGCGCACGGGATCCTTGCCAAGCGTGCGCGAGCTGTGGCCAATGGTGGAGCTCAGCTCACCATGATGGCAGCCCGCGTGGCGAGGCTTGCCAGGGCGCAGCGGGGCTTGACCTGACCGGACGGGGTGCTGGCGTGTCCGCAGGAAGGAGAGTGCGACATCCCTGATGAAAAATATTGAAAGTACCTTTAAAATAGGTTAAAAGGGGGAACAAATGGTGTTGGAATTCAAAAATTGACCAAAAATTCAAATTGAAAATTCAAAAACAAAGGTCTTTTGACACCCAACTGAAATCTTAAGAATTTTGTACTAAACATGAAAATCTCCAAAACTAAAAGTTGTTTGGCATCACAAATAAGGCCTAGTCACTGTTTGGAACTTTTGAAAAATTTTGCAGTTTAGCCTCTCAAAAACTCAAAAAACCATTCTGAACACCTGTTTTGAAATTGGGTTGTTTGAGCTTGAAAAATTTGAAATTTCAGGTTCACCCCAAAGAGAAAGTTGTGTCCCACATCTCAAACTCCAACTTTTATATTTACACTTTTCAAAGTTCAGTTCAAATTTTTGGAGAAAATTCAAAAGGGGCAAAGGAGCTCCACGGGGCTGCCAACTCGCCCCTGGCGTGCTCTGCTCCGGCCGGAGTCCGGCCGCCACGTCGCCGGCGTGCGGCGAAGGCCGCACCAGGCCGGCCGAGCCGCGGCGGCAGGTTCCTTTTGTCGTCGCACGGGCCCCCGACGCTCTGACCGGTCTTTTCCCGCGCCACAGTGCTCTGGCCGCCGCGCGCCGCGCGGAACGCCATCATGGCGAGCCGAGAGCCGCCGTGGCCGTCGCCGCGCTCGCGTGCAGAGCCCCTCCGTGGTGGATTCCTTCCCACTACGCGCCAAGGAGCACTGTGGAGGATCCCCAGCGCCCACGCCACAATCTCCCCTCGCCCAATCGATCCGCGCGCTCTGTTCGAGCTTGGGAGCGCATCAATGGCGCGTCGCGTCACCCATCTCCCCTCGCGCGCGCTCCCGAGGCAGCTCAGTGCCCTCTAGCCCGCCTAGACACTCCACCGAGCAGCCTCACCCTCTCTCTCAGCCCGTACTCAGCCATTCTCGCCCTCCTCGCGCACGCGCACTGCTTCTTCAACTCCGGCCGCTTTGAGCAAAGCTCGAACTCTCGCGCCGCAAACCGAAATCCCCCGCGTTTCCCTCCACGATTTCCCAATCCCCCGCACGTGAACCTCGCTCAGTCACCCAGCTAGCTGCTCGAGCACTCCCCAGCTCGAATCGAGCCGCACACGCCGGGAATCGAAACTTTTTCCCATCGCCGCCCATTTTCACCGTGAACACCACCTCCACGTCGAGCTCCGTATTCCGGCCATCCCCGTCTCCGCCAAGCCCACGACGAGCTCCACCATCGTCCGGTGAAGCTCACGCACCTCTCCGCGCATCGTCTCGACCACCGCAGGCCCGCTACCGACGTCGCCGGAGCAAACTGCTCCGCCGCTCAACGTCGACGAGCCGCGTCGCTTCACCTCCAGCCACGAGTCCTACCTCAACCGACTCGCGGTGAGCTCCTCTCCATTTCCCCCCAACTTTCCCCGAGCCAACTCGCCGTCGTTTTGCCGGCGTAACAACGCCGACGAGCCGTGAACCCGTTCGCGTTTCCCTTTTTAGTTCTAGGGTCCTCTGCGCTAATATCAGGGACTGGTTTGAAAAGTTTTAAAAGTTCTAGGGTCTCTGGCGTAAAAAGATTCTTAAACCTAGATCTATTTTGCTGTGATTTGTAAAATCCGCTAAAAATCGTACAGAAACCAGAAAAATGCATAAAAATACACCCTGGACTCGTGAGATTGTAAACTCCAATCTCATGTTAGCATGTATATACTTTTTGGTGAACCGTTTTTGAACTAAAATTCAAACTGTGAATTTTAGAAACTTTGTGCACCATTTTCAAATCCTGAGCTCCGCTAGGGCTGAGCTTTGGATGTGTTGTTTTAGTGACATTGGACACCTTGTGTCCAAGGGAACCTAAAAATATGGACTGTGTGGCGGACCACTCCAAATTTATTCCAAGTTAAAGTACCTAGGGACCACGTAATTCTTAAATCAGAGTACAGTTCAAGCAGCGGACATAAATAGTTCATTGAGCGGAAGTAAAGTAAACTGAACGACGACACAAACGTACACCATGATGAAGCGCTGCCACGGTGCTACTCCTCCGCGTTCCTCGGCAGGAGGACGGAACCCACTTCGATGTGCATCCAGGGTGGAAACCTGGGTAGGCCAACGACATGGCATCGACTGCCACATGCCAACACTGTACGCTGTAATTAATGCCACAAGCAAGGCTGTAGTATACAAATACTCATGCAAGCTTACCCGTCGGGTCGAAAACTAACATCCCGACATCTAGACCTATGAAGAGGCTTTTGCTGGTGGTTTGTTTTGCCAAAGCAACTAAGAGAGGTCCCTTTGCTTTCAAGTTTTAGGCATCATTTCTAGTAGATTTAACCTTCTAGATTAGCATCCTGTCTAACTACACTAGTGGTGCCAGTACAATTTATTTCATACC